>OY987313.1:37926577-38472601 GCA_963920655.1 Geranium rotundifolium | reverse complement strand
AATAAGTTGTTTATAGTGTTCACTTTTTTCTCATATTTTGTTGCTAATGTATGTATATGTAACAGTATGTTACTATGTTAATATACTTCACATATGTTAATATGTTAAGTGAGCTCTTTATAATTTGCCCGAACTTTTGTCAATGATTTAGGAGTATAATTGATCACATGAAACTAGCGAGTGTGCTGCTGTTATGGCTTAATTTTGAATTGAATTGACTCAAAGCTGAAGCGAGCAAATTAGTTTAGTCTTAAAAAAACAAAAATCAAAATGATAAAATTCGGTTTTGAACCAAATAATTTTGTATTCGATTTTGATTTCAATAAATCGAATTTCACTTAGTTGCCATATTTTAGACTTTTTAACTTATTATTTATGATTGATTTTTGGTTTGATTTTGCTTGAACGAATTTTTATGAAATTATCAAATTTTCAGTTGGTCTTGACTTATTATTTTTTGGCCCGATATGTACAGTCCCAATTAATAAAAATTGATGATTTAAAATGACTTATACGCCTAAATTGATTTTGATCGGCCTAGTATGAGTTATATGTCCAAACTTATTTGTTACCCAATATTTTTAGGCCAATCAAATTTTTTCTCGATTCTAATTTATCAACGACATCAAACTAATAGAATTCAAATTCAATTTGATTTTAAATTGAATCAATTCGATCTTTTCGGTTAATTACTCCTCGGTTCGGTTCAATTCGGTTATTTTGGGCAGCTCAAAGCGTGTCCAACATTTGATCATGTGACTGACTCAGACTCAGTTCCTTCATGCGACGTCGTATCAGCTGGGGACGGCACATGCGGCTTAGTCAAAACTATAAACAGAAACTTCCTCTGTAACGCCAACGACCAGAGCTCTCGCTGTTCCTGGTTCCATCTTCCATGTGTAGAGGCGCGTGATGTGTACGCGAATTCCGTGGATGGAGATTAAAGCCACGCGCCGTGAGAGGGAATATTCTGTTAGCGCACGCGCAGATCGCAGCCGGCGAGTTCTGATAGCGCCGCTCCTATAATCGATGTAGAGTCAAAAGTGATTATTGCAAGTACAATACGACATTGAATTATTAATAATTATGTCGTTTAGTTCCATTATTTACGGTAGTTGCAAACGGGTCCTACTTCCTGACCCGCCTCGAATCTGAACTTAATTAAAACGTAGAAATAAAAAAATGTATATACAATTTACACACAAAAGCTTTACTTTAGCATTTTAACTATAAAAAATATCAACGAAAACCGGACGTTAAGTAATATAAAAACATAAAATAACAAATTATGTTTTTTTATTAGGTAATTCACGTATCGATTCAAATCGATTCGGTTCTTACTGATTAATAAATTATATTTAATTTTAAAAATCATAACTGAACTGGAATTGAATAATCGGTAAGGGAGAATCGAGGCTTGTCCAAGAGGAGCACCAATAAGAAGCCCATATACTGATATACACATTTACATTCACTTTTGACCCAAAAGATTAACTTATCGACTTTATATTTAAATGTGTGTGTATATTAAACTTTAAACTCATATGTGTACCTAACATAATTCTCTCAAGTTCATAACTAAAACGAACCAAAAATACATAATGCAATATACATTATATTGTCGATTTGTAAAGTTTGGATATGCTAAATTAGGTTGGAAATTTATCATATAAGAATCTGAGTTATTTCATAATGTTATTTATTAAAGGGTTTGTATTAAATGGAAGAGCAATTTTTTCAATAAGAAAACTCCACACAACACGTATTCACATAAATTCAAACCATAACAGGGTAAAATATCATCATATGAATTTACCCATGACATATATATTTTATTAAATATTGACCATCACAAAAACATATTTTTATGATACCTATAACTAATGAGATAAATTTACATGATTTTGGAAAAATAAATAATCGACTTAAGTAACTATAAACTATTTTAAACACTGATATTTGTAAGATAATATGTGGGTAAGAACCATAATTAATGTGATGATTATTATATAAAATTTCTATCATTTCCCAAGTATTTTTATTATTCGTACAAAGTTTGGAGATTCGGTTTATCGTAAAACCATTAATTTGAAACAAGTTTTGTGGTTGCTTTCATTTTTATTTTTTTGGATAGCTCCACCACACTAACTTATACCCAAAATCACATATAGAAAAGGAGTGTTTTTTTGTAAATATATTTGTAATTCAAATTCTAAAATAAGGAAAAATATACGCAAGTCATGAACATTTTCTATAGATATTATTTATTTCACGTGCTTTCAAATTTAAATTTCAAATTTTATTATGGTGAAATATTATCCGGAATATTTCTAGTAATTAGACCCGTTTAGTTTAATTGGATCTACCGGGTCACTAACGACCCGGATAAGCATCAATGCGATTTAAATTTCTTAATTCTTAATCAAGTACCGTAACTGCCAAAATTACTTTTTGAAAATCATGCATCACGCCCCTTAAAACCACCCCCACTCGCGGCTAAGCAGAAACTGTACGTACTCGCGCTCTCCACCCGACACATGTCCGTCCGTCGACGAGTACTGCGGTGAAATTACGATAACACCCCTGCGGGCTTTACAGTTCGACACGAGTCAGTCACACGCACCAGAAAACAAAAACAATCTTCGTCACCCAATCTCTCAGTTCTGTTTTTCCGTCTCCTTCTTCTTTTATCTTCGTCCCCTTTTTTGCAGAGAGCCTCGGTTCAGGTCTGTTTGTTTCTCGCGATTTTGAAGGAAAATAAAATTTCACTTTCAATTTCAATTTCAATTTCTCAGAGAGAGAGAGAGAGGATTTGAGGGCAGGAATTGCGGGGCGATGGCATCGTCGAAGGTGATGGCTTCAACGTCAACGACGAATACGGATCTGCCACGCCAGCCCTCCTCTATTTGCTCTCCACTCTCCAACCTCCTCTCCGATCTCCAGTCCGATCCCTCCAGAACCGTCTCCTCCATGAACATGGACGACCTTCTCAAAAACCTCTACCCCGACCCCTCCGCCGGAGCCACCGCCCAGCAGTTCCACCACCAGAACCAGCCTCCGCCGCCGTCGCAGGGCCTCGATCCCCCCCAGTCCTTCCCCGGCGCGTCGATCTCAGAGGCGGCGGCGGCGAAGACGGTGGACGAGGTGTGGAAGGAGATCGTGGCCGGGAGCGACCAGAGGGGCGGCGAAGGCGGCGGAGGAGGAGCCGGAGCCGGAGGCGAGGAGATGACGCTGGAGGATTTCCTGACCAAGGCCGGGGCGGTGAGGGAGGACGACGTTAGGGTTCCGGTGGTTCCGTACGGCGTGGACGCGGCGGCGATGGCCGGCGGCGGAGGGCAGTTTCAGGGGGGAGTGGAGGGGGCGATAGTTGCGTTTAGGAACGGAATTGACGGGAGAGTGGTGGCGGCGCCGGGGCCGGGAGGGAGGGGAAAGAGGAGGGCGGTTGAGGAGCCGCCTGTGGACAAGGCTACTCAGCAGAAGCAGAGGAGGATGATCAAGAATCGGGAGTCCGCCGCGAGGTCCAGGGAGCGGAAACAGGTATATAGAGCATTTTGCTGTACTCTGATTTCATGATGATAGCTGCTAAGTTTCGTGTGTACTGTGGTTTTGTTTGGATTGATTGTGTACACATTCTGGAGAAACTAACGTGGTTGGGTTTGTGGTTAATTTTTCATTTCTCATGTGGAAAATGGAAATTTTTGAGAAATTTTTGTTTAGAACTGAATTAAAGCTAGAAAACGACTTAGGTCCAGCTATGTAGTGTTGGTGGTGATTGGTTTTCAGTGTCCTCAATTGACAACCTCAGAATCAGATGTGTTTTTGTAGAAGTTAAGTTTGATTGGTACTAATGTAGTTCGTTACATATCCTTGATGCCTAAAAGGCGAGAAGCAGAGATGGCTCATGATTTTTAGGTCTATGTATCTAAATGGTGGGTAGTAAAAGAGATGTTTTTTTCCATTGTGATGTGTAATTTTCAGATTGGGGCAGAGTTTGTTTTTTCTTGGGGCCCTTTTTGCTGTTTGGTTGATGAGAAAACTGATTCCTTTATATGGGATATGAGTTTTAATGTTTTGTGCATGCCTTGATGTTCTAATTTTCCATAAACTGATAAATTCACCATTTTGAACTTAGATGGAGTTACAGGACCTACAGATCTCAGTTAGTTAGTTTGAAGAGGAACTATTTCCTTATCTATGTTTTACATGAGACTTGCATCTCAATTCATTTTATTTTTCAAAATTTCAAAATTTATTCAGGTTTTCTGTTACTGCCTGTTCTGTTTTGGAGGAAAATAACTTACACTGCTACCAAAACTTGAATATTGATTGACGATGTTTCTTCTCACCTTCTGAAAGATGAAAATCTCAGCTAACCAAATTGTGGTTTTTGCTGATTTGACTCGGTTCTTGTTTTTGTTGGACACCGGATGATGGGATGCCTTAGATGATATATGCATTATATTCTTGTTGCTTGTTTCCTCAAGATAGTTAGCCACAAAAATAAGAAAACTTCCAAAGATCTTTGATTTATTAATACGGATAATATGTTCAATTTAGCTATACAGCTGTCTTCTATTAGGCTTCTTATATTAATTGGAAGGATCCATTTGTTCTTCATTGGTCCCAAAAATGAGGTTCTATGGTTCAAATTTTTGGTTTCTTTCCATTCTCCTTTTCCCCTTGTTTTTTCCGGTTATATGTCATTTAACAATGATTTCCTTTTATTTTGTTCCTCCTTATACAAACTGGTGACGATAAATTGTGTTTTATTTGATTGTTAGGCTTATACTGTTGAGCTGGAGTCTTTGGTGACACAATTGGAGGAGGAGAATGCCAGGCTACGAAGAGAAGAGGTATAAATCTATACAATCCGAACAAGTTCATTGGAAATTCATTATTGCATCCTTTATGGTAGAGTGTCGTATAAAGTTTTGTTAGTGTAAGATTCATGCCTTGGGTTGCTTGTCAAGTCATAACATCAGGGTTGTAGAAATTAACAATTTTAGTTTTGTTTGTTTCGTCCCTGCGCTCATTGTGCCTCCTACTAAACCGATCTTATAAGGTCTGTAATCTGTATTGAACTCTATTTCCTTAATGCATCCGGTTTCTATTGCGTGCATTTATTCCGTGTTGATTTCTCGCCCTGGGCTTTTGTTGCCTTTTACCATCATATTATCTTTCATTGGTTTCTAAGAAGCAAAAGTTTGATTGCAGGTTGAGCATAACAAGGAGAGGCTTAAGCAGGTACGTCAGATTGTTTATCTACTTTCTTCACATGCATATTAAAACACAACCTTACACATGAAAAAAGTGTCTCAGTTCTTGTGTCTTTTCACGGGCTTGTTATTGTATGACTACTTTTATTTTGAATTTGATTGATATTGTTGGTGACAACCTGAAAATAGTTTTATCTATTACACATTCAGACATGTAGTGTCTTGTCAAGGTGAATTTGTTGTGGAACCTTTCTTAGGTTCTTGAACATGAAAACTTTATGCCTTACATTTAGGTGTGTCCCAATCTGTCGTAAAATCATGATTTATGGTTCTTTCTACCTGACTGGCATGCACTTAACTCTGCACCCTTCTATAGTTCAGTCAACGTCAAAAATATCATAATTACAAAGGGTTTACATGAAATAGCTGGAAAAAAATGTTTGCATCAGTATGATTATAATGTTCTTGCTGGAAAATGTTTATTTTGTCACATGAGCTTGAATACAAAAATAAGTTCAGAAGCTGCTTAGGGTTCTAAAAATCTCCAACTAGTCCGATTAGTCTCTGATTATTCCCTAATTAGTCTGATTAGTCCAAAGAGGTCTTACTAGGCTGATTGCAGCCTATCTTTACATGATTAATGTGTTATATGCTTATTATTAACTGCACGTCAGCTCAGCCATTCAATGCATTGAATACAAAACTTAGGTGGTTGAGGAAAGATACTTTAATGAGCTGAAACTATAAA
Source organism: Geranium rotundifolium (assembly GCA_963920655.1). NCBI lineage: Eukaryota > Viridiplantae > Streptophyta > Magnoliopsida > Geraniales > Geraniaceae > Geranium > Geranium rotundifolium. The sequence goes on along the minus strand of OY987313.1, from coordinate 38,466,637 downwards.
TACATAGGTATTCATTTAATCTTGAATAGCAAGGTCATGGTCTATCTGTGAATAATAACTGCTATTGCTCGTTTCAACAAGTAGCTTACCACATACATACCTGACCCTAGCTTTCCTTGATTTGACATGCACAGCTCATGGAGACCGTCATTCCAGTATCCGAAAAGAGGAGACCACCGCGCACTCTCCGCAGGGTCAATTCAATGCAATGGTAGATACGCGTTTTCAACGCTTGTTTCTCGTGGCCTGCTGTTGGAACCACGGGAAGTAGTAGATAAAGGCATAATTATAGGAAGAACCGAAAAAAGAAAGCAAAAGAAGTATCTATGAAGTCAACGACCCATCGATGTTACATCTCTGGTGGTGTTATCTGTGGTTGATTTGTAATTCTGTATAGAGAAGCTGTGTTGGGTTGGCTTGGAAGTCAAGTAACTTCATTGGAACTTAAAAATCGATGTGGTCTGCTGTTTGCTCATAATAGGTGTTGTAGTATTGTAGGAGAGAGGAGAGCTTTGACTCTTGACCTTTGTTTGGATCAATATTGTGCTAATCTTACCTTATACTTCTAAATAATATAGCTTATTTTTATTTTATTTGAAGCTTATATTTGTTTTCTAGGAAAATTAATTGTGCTAATCTTATCTTAAACTTAAGATTATTATTGTTCCGAGTGTTCACGGAAAAGCCGATCTGGACCTGAAAAATTAATCTGAATTGTAAACTGAATAATTAGAATACATGACATATTTTAAGTTATTTATCTGTATGAATTTGGATTCACAATATTGAATTGAGTTGTAAACTAAATAACTAAAAAGTTATTTATTTTCATGAATTTGGCTTCAAAATATTGGACCAACCAAGTATAAATTAAATTTTTGATCAAAAGCTTGAAAATATCTGTTTGATTTAAAACGAATCAATTTAAAATTAAACTGTGAACACCCTTTAAGTATCTGGCTGTTGTTAAGACAATGCATTATATAAGATCTAATGATTTTATAATTGTAATCTAATAATGTCCCATATGGAGCTATGTACATATAATATGGGCATTTAGAGAGTGACTGAGAATATGTATCCAAGAACATAGGACAGTATTGGGAAGAGGTGACATCAAAACCCAAAAAAAGCCTCCAAAATTCAATCCATTAATAGAGACCCATAATCTAGAGAGAGAGAGATTGTTAGGTTCGCGCAATTATTGTTCATTTTCATCATCCTCCAGCTCCGTCTCCGATTCCTGGAACCCATTTTCACAACCAAATCACTCAATTCAATATCGTCAAAGCACCCATCAACCCAAATGCCCCCTTTTCATTTCCGTTTCTCGCTCCCCAAACAGGAACAAAGTCGCCATTTTGATTCGAGATTTTGGTGGGTTTTGAATTTGGGTTGAGATGATATGATACGGTTGGGCGGTGTGGTGTTTTGGGTTGGGGTCGGTTTTGCAGAGGAACCACATGTTTCGGCAACCGATACGGCCCATTGGTTCAAGCCCTAAGGACTCATGCAAGAGGCTGAGCAATGTGGTTCAGCCTCAGGTTTCTTTGGACGCCGTTCAGGAGATTGCGGTTTATATCCATAGGTTTCACAATCTAGACCTGTTTCAACAAGGGTCAGCCTCATTTATTGGCCTTAGCCTTTTTTTTGTGTGTGTTTGATTTGTTGTGTTTATTTGATTTGTGTTGATGGGTATGTGATGGTGCAGATGGTATCAGATAAAGGTTACAGCAAGGTGGGAGGAGGGTAGTGAAGATAACGCTTCATGGGCTCCTTCGAGGGTCACCCAATATGAAGGTATTGATGGGGTTTGTCATGGTGGAGTTATGCTTCTAAGGTTTCTGCTGGTGATTTTACATTGTGATGTTTTCCGATACTAGTGTTTGATTTGGTAACTTTGGTTTGGTTTGGTGTCAAAAGGCTGGACACTAGGTGCTATTTGTCGCGTACCCTTAGTGTTTTTTTTTTCGAATTTGAATGGAAGTAACGGAGAAAATGAGCTAGTTTTCTTGACTAGGCTATCTGTTAGTTATGGCACTTGGGTATCTTGTATTTTGTATTTTGTTTGCTAGTTTGCGTCTTGGAGTATGCATATGTGATGTTCTTGGATACGGGGGAGTTGAATTTTTTTGACATTGAAATGCTGGACAGTGTGATCTCTTTCTCGTGTACCCTCAGTGTTTTCTTTTTCCTATTTGAAGGGAAATAATGGAGACAATGAGCTAATTTTCTTGATTAGGCCGTCTGTTAGTTATGGCACTTGGGTCTTTTGTATTTTGTTTGCTAGTTTGTGTCTTGGAGTATGCATATGTGATGTTTTTGGATACACAGTAGTTGATTTTATTTGATATCAAAATGTTGAACAGTGTGAGCTCTTTGTCGTGTATCATTCACGCTCTAGAAAATTTGAATGGAAGTAATGGGGAAAATGAACTAATTTTCTCCATTATGCTGTCTGTTAGTTATGTCACTTCGGTATTTTGTTTGCTAGTTTGCACTGTTGAGTTATGTATCCCGTGCTGCCTAGACATGATGTCTTTTACTGTTTCGTCCTCCGAATCCACATTTCCTTGAGTATGCATATGTGATGTCATGGTGTCGGGACTATAAAAGGAGTAACAAAATGGAGAAAGAGAGAAAAAACTTGCTTAATATCTTTGTGCCATAATTGGTTTGACATTCCTTTTTGTACTTTGCATGGATCCATATTGCTCTCCAGTTAGATTGATAATGCTTTGGTCTCCCATTGTCTAAACAGTGTTTGATTGTTGCGTCGTTTTTAGTCATGTAAGTTCTGAGAATTGGTTGCATATGCTTGATTTGCGCGCAGCTCCTACACTGCTCCCTGATGAGGACTGTGGACTCTGGAGGATTGATGATACAGACAACAGTTTTTATACTCAGCCTTTCAGGATCAAATATGCAAGACAGGACGTAATCCTATCTATCATGATCTCATTCAACCTACCGTTTAATAAATATGAGGTTGCAATGTTTGTTTTTCTTATATAAACACCTATGTTTTGGATATACCAAAAAAGTAGAGAACATTTTAACAACAAAAAGTCTATTTATTTGTATGTTTTGAGGAGCGTGCCTCACATATTTTTGTACGCTATGATGCTATATGCCTTAAATACCATGAAGAAAAATGCACATTTCCTCTAAACTAAACCTTAAATATTTTTCTGTTCGTAAAAATCATGGCAACTGATATGGACTTTCGCTTTTCAGGGTTCCTCTACATCTGCTGTTATCTTGAAGTTTGAGCTTATGTACACTCCTCCTTTGCAGGACGCGTCAGTCATCAGAACATTTTTTTGGTCTTCATTTTCCGAAGTTGATTGTTACACTGTTTTTCCTGTGAAATCCTTATCTAGGTCTATGGTCTATGAGTCTACCCGTAAGTTGTTTCCGTGTGAACTGAATCCAGAGCTCTCCTTTCCTTAGGGAGAGTGATAGCACTACAACAAAGCAGTAACGAACAAAATTGAATTCTATTTTTCCATTGGTCAATAGATAGAACATGACATCCCCTTGGCATAAATTTCCAGGCCTTGCCATTTGAACACAAGTAATAACCCATTTCCGTGGATTCAGATTTTTGTGAATGTTTGATGTCTTACAAAGTAGAATAGGATACCATATCGAGATGTCACACCCTATTTCTAATTAAAATTTCTTATTGTCGATCACAAAAAATAGGATACCATATATTTCCCCTCCAAACACAGAATAATGAATGTGTTGCTCTACTGCAGATCATGCCACGTATCTATGGATACATATACTGTTGCGGTCCATGAATTTCGAATCCCTCCTAAAGCTCTTCTCGGATTGCATTCTTATTGTCCTGTTCATTTTGATACTTTCCATACTGTTCTTGTTGATGTAAGTGTGCACATCACTATGCTAAAGGCTTACGGGGCTCTGCCGAAGGTAGCCAGGTTTGTTGCAGTTGTATCTTAAATACATTACTGACCCTTAAATCTTTATATTTCATTTTTTTCTGGATAGCTACTTGCCATTAGTTTTGAGTGGTAGCTAATTGCTAATGCGCCATTATGGAATTTTCTAGCGAAGTAACTCAGTCAGCTAAATTGTTTCAGAGACCGAACTGTTGAAGATGATGCCCGTGAAGAATTTGAAGGTCAGGTATGTTCTCCTTCAGTGGATATCTTTTTAACTGAGAAGTTGACCGTCTCTCTTCTCGTTGGTTTGTGTGCATAATAATATGATTTTCCACATGCAATTTTTGTTGTTGCATTTGAATCAACCATATAAGTGGTCCAAATCATCTCCTCCACATTCTATACACTTGAAAAATGAGAGCCTTCATTAGCACTTACATATTATTCCTTGTCAAGCACCTACATATTATTTATGGCTATCCATTAAATATTTCTGGTATAATTTATAATCGTGATGAGAAAACTTGTATTTAGAAATAAAATGAAACAGTCTGGTAGGATATGATTCTTAGGAACAAGAAAAGCATAAGCAAAACCTTATGCCCCTGAAAGCTATGTAATTCATTTTACTTTGGCTTCTGATGCGCATATGTGCAGTTTATTGTTACGTTGATCTTGAAGCTAATTTTCCTTCTTGCAATGACAGTTAAAATTTGTTAACGATCATGCATTGGGCCGAGGCTCTCCTGTGTGTTCAAAAGAGGTCGCACTCGTCAAAGCATTGATAGCTGCCCACAATATACTTATTAAAGAGCTAATAGTGCTTAGTAAAGCAATCAACCAGGCAATCGATTTGACTGATTTTACTTCCAAACTGGACGATGTGAAGCCGTTTGGTTCTACTGCTGGCGCTGAAGTTTCTTGTCATTTTCCAGGCGCGGCCCAAAGTGGTGTTGAGGTTGCATTTTTTGTTTCTTGCATGTGGCACCTCGTGATTTGATTTATTTATTGGTTACAAGGATATTAGAATTTGCTTAATATTTTGTTCTGTCTTTTAATCAGAAAGCAATTGGCATTATTGATTTTCAAAGTGATATGTTGCTTTGCTCCATATCGATGGATGATCTGTCACTGTCCTTCTCCTTACTGGGCCATCAAATGTCATGTTTATGGAATATCTTTTTGAAATTCCACAGGTATGCATGTTCAGTGTTCTTTAGATATTGTTTTAGTTTGATTTAGACATCTCCTATAGCCCAGTCATTGATTTTATAGTGATTCACCCATATTTTTTTTTGATAAGCTTCGGAATATTATTGCAATAGAAAAACAATAATACAATAAAGGAAAAGAGGAGAAAACTAAAAACAAATTACCCAGAACCCAGAGAGTGCCAACCCTTAAAATAAAATAAGAGAATACAAGAAGTGATGACTGCTTCCAAACACGTATCGTAGTTTGAAGCCTGCTCTGATCTGAACATTGTTCGAAGACTCTGCAATGAAAGGTAGGAAATCTGATTCCTTAAACCATGCATTGATGAACTTAAATGGTCGCGGCCCCAATTTTCAAAGAGGAATTGTGCAGGAAACGGTCAAGGTGGCTTGATCTCGAACCCGAGCCGTACCAAGTGATTCACCCATATGATGTATGCAGTGTTCTAAAACTCCCGAGTTCTCCCCGAGAACTCAGTAAAATTGAGTTGAGTGGTTCAGTTTTGTCGATTCCCACTCATTCAAACAACTCAAACCTGATCAAATTAATTTTTTTACATATGGTTTGAAATTCTTCTATAATTTATGCTTTTGTATTAACTTATTAAGTTGTTTGAAAGTATTTATTTTACTAAAATATCGTTATATTTGTCTTTTACGTCAATTATATATGAAGGTATATCATATGCATACGATATATATAATAATTATTTTAATACAAAACGAGTTTTGCCGATTTCTCCCCGAGTTCTCAGAATTTATTTTCCTCTCGCCGAGTTCTTCCCAATCCCGAGTTTTAGAACCTTGGATGTATAGTATTTGGTTGTGTGTTTAGAATTTTCCTTGAAACATTATTTTTTTTCCTGAAAAAATCATAACCACCCCGTTTCTTCACTATAGGGCTAACAGAAAGAAGATATTGGAATTTCTTCATTACGTGTGGGGCAACGATCGGAAAACTGAATGGTCGATGTGGATGTTACAGTCCAAGGCCATTCTTCCTCTTTACTATATGAGTGGTAGGAATGACGAGCCGTGTTCCTCCTGTGGTTTGCGAAGCAAAGCTACGGATTTGTGGAGGTTAAGTGATGATGTAATAACAATTTAACATCAGTTATCGTATGCTCTTTTTGCTTCATTACCATCACGTGAAAATGTCATGTTTTCATTAGCGAGTTGATTTTTCTCTGCATAGGCAATTAATCTTTCTTTCTTTCTTTTTTTACTTATCTGTGTGCGTGCGAGCAGCCTGGGTATAATTCAGCCATGTGTGCCGAGCTTCAACGCCAAAACATAGCGCTAGCGAAGGTAATATATATATTTTTAATTTGTGAGGCTTCATTACCAAAAAGTTTGTGTTTGGGAAGTTTATGAAAAAAGGTATTGCTCCGTTGCAGATAAACAATAGGTCGATTCAAGATATGCATATATTTTGCGATCCTTCGCGAATGCCTATTATGATAGTGGAACATGCCATGAACGCTCCATCTTATGCTACCAGTGAAAACTCTTGCTTCAAGCATTTCGACCAGAAAGATATCCAGTGTTTGCTCAACAGCTACGAGGCCATAACACAACAGAATGGTCACGGTCTAAACATCGTCGTCTTTGTACATGGATTTCAGGTATTTATTTCTCTCCAAATTCTCGCCTTATGCATCTTTTCTTATCAGAAATTACTTGTTCCAGTCTGTGTTCTAAAACTCCCGAGTTCTCTCCTATTTCTCCCTGAGGAGTTGGTAAAATCAAGTTGGCTGAGTTTTGGAGTGAGTTTTAAAACTCGTTGTTGGTGGTTCAGTTTTACCGAGTTTTCACTGGGTCAAACCTGTTTCGTGTTGGTCAAAAAAAATTTACATAAGATTTTAAACTTTTCTTTTACTTGTGTTTTGTTTTGTTGTTAAGTTGTTCGAAAGTATCTTATTTTACTAAAATATTGTTATCTTTTGTCTTGCATGCGACTTTTATATGTATACATAAGATTTATTTAATACAAAATGAGTTTTGCCGATTTCTCCTCTGAGTTCTCGTAATTCTTTATTTTTTCACCTTGCCGAGTTCTCCCCAATCCCAAGTTTAAAAACCTTGGTTACTCTAGTGGCTTGAAAATTCAAATTTAACTTCCATTTCTCATGTACTCATTTGAATTTAACCGATCAAAATCGTCCTTGTAAAGGGAGTCCAATACTTTTAATAGTTTGCTGCAATATGAAATTTATCTACACTGATTCAGTCGATTATACTCATATTGAAGACTAATTTTACTCATTATTCAAAAATCAACAGGGACACCATCTGGATCTGAGACTTGTTCGGAACCAGTGGCTTCTAATCGACCCTAACATAGAGTGTCTCATGTCAGAGGCGAACGAAGGCAGAACGACAAAGGACTTCAAAGACATGGGGTTCAGGTTGGCCGAGGAAGTGGTTTATTTCGTTGAAAGGAAAATGGATAGGGTATCGAGATTTGGAGAGCACGAACCTATCAAAATAAGCTTTGTTGGCCATTCCATCGGAAATGTCATTATACGTTCTGCATTATCAGGTGAAGTAAGATTCGGAGGTCATGTTAATTTTTACATTTCTAATACTAAATTTAGTGTCGTTTCTTTTTTGCAGAAAGCATCATGGAACCTTACCAGAGATACTTTTATACATATTTCTCTATATCTGGTCCGCATTTAGGGTATATGTACAGTTCAAACTCGTTATTTAACTCTGGATTATGGGTCCTGAAGAAGATTAAGGGCACACAGTCGATTCGTCAGCTTACCTTCACAGACGATCCGGATATTTGTAATACATTCTTCTATAAGCTCTGCAAGGTATCAAAAATGAATTCGTTGTGATAAAAAACGATGATTTTTTCTCCTGCATTTTTCTTAAAAGTCAAGGAACCGAAATGACAAGGTTTTGGTCTCGGGCTAAAATGTTCTCTTACTCATTTCAGCAGAAGACGCTGGACAAGTTCAAGAATATAATCTTGCTATCATCGCCTCAGGTAAAATTTCTCATTTTTAGGCAAGGCATGGAAATAAAGATAATGTTCAAAATTGGTTTTTAGACTGCATTAACTTGTTATATGCCTATATTTGGCGCTTGTTACGTTTGTTTTTTCGGGTGAAAACTAAGAACTAATCTCAGCCGTTGGATTGATAAAATAAAGGACTGAGATGAAAACACATCATTAATGATAATACATTTAATTAAATATAGGTAACGAAAATTACATATTGGGATCAAATGAGAGGTTTAAATCTTAGGCCTCTATTTCGTCGATCCAGCAATGGAGATGAGTTCTTGGTTTGCACCATAAGAGTGGTGTTTTCACCTGAAAAATCCCATATGCCTATATTTGACGTTTCTTATGCCTTTTTCTTTGTTTTTTCAATCTGAATCGGTTATGGAAAGTTTGGACTCGTCTAATTGTTTCAGGATGGTTATATACCGTACCATTCCGCCAGAATCGAGTCGTGCAAATCGTCCTTACTGGACTACTCAAAAAAGGGGAAAGCCTTTGTGGAGATGCTGAACAACTGCTTAGACCAGATTCGCGCCCCTCTCTCAGAGCACCGAGTTTTCATGCGATGCGATGTCAACTTCGATACCTCCTCTGCTGGCAGGAGCCTGAACACCATGATCGGGCGTGCTGCTCATATCGAGTTCCTAGAGTCTGACACCTTCGTCAGGCTCATTATGTGGTCTTTCCCAGAACTCTTCCGCTAGTAGACGCTATGTGCTGTAAATATTAGCTTCGAGCTGATTCTGACACAGACGATCTATTTATCGTCATTCTTTTTTTCCATTTCCGTCTCCTTCTGCAGTAAAACCCAAATATTGATGAGCAGTGATTGACATGAGGTTCTGGGTTGAAGCAGCTAGGAATAGGAGGGTGAGATTTGGGACAACCTTGTAACCATGTACTAAAATCAGAGCAGTGATGTAATTATTATGTTAGGTCTTAGGTTCTTCTGTCGGTTCAGTGTTATTAGATAGCATAAAGAAATTGTTTAGAGCCAAAAGGCATTATGTTCTGTGAACAGAAGATGGAGACTGAAATATTGTGAAGCAGTAAAATCTTGTTCATTGTTTTCTTTAATTGCTTCGGGGAAATGGGTTGCAAATAAAATGCTTCCACCTAATTAAGGAAATTGAAGTTCTTAATCATTTTTCTTGGTTCTGTGATCATTTGGTTCAACCAAAGGCAAGTGGGTCCCACTCAGTTTAATCTGAATAATGTATAATGTTGAATATCAACTGGAGTGGTAAATGATTTGAGGTTTTTATAAGCTTCAATTAATTAAATATTTGGTTTGGCTCATTTTCGATGAATATTTGTAATGAAACAAGACTAATCAAATTGAGTGAGCCGATCTCGACCCGGCTCGTTTAATAAGCATATATCTATGTATATTAACAAATTAAGATTTAACTCGGCTTGCTTACACCCTTAACATCAGCTATCAACAATTTTTACCAGAGCTAAAGTCAGATTTGATAATGCATCATGATACTTGGCTGAGAATAAAACTGCAATAAAATCTGGAATCAAACAAAAGGTTCTCAAAATGCTTTACTTCTTTCACCAACTTCACACATTCACTGTAGGTACATACAGGTCAACAATTACAAAACTCCAACTCCAGAGACAATTCCAATTACCACATCACTTCCAGACTAGATGCTCACAAGGCTGGCAAAATGTGAGAAAAATACCCAAAACTCCAGACACTATGTTCTTTACAGTAAGTATATGTATAGCTAACTAATGATTTTTTTCCCTATGAACATCCAAGTGATTCTTCTTGTAGAAAGTATATGCAGCTATGGCAGATTTGTACATTTGATCATTCAGAAAGTATATGCATTAGCTGAAGGTATATGAAGTATCTAACCTGCTAGCTGTTCGAGAAGGTTTTTTCTCTCCATCAAATTGAGCGTTTCATTCCTCAAGTTCTTAATCTTGTGATACACTTCCCTCAGCTTGCGCTCCAGCGGATCCAATCCGTTGTTCAAAGCCTCAGAGACCTGCGCCACCTCCTGCACGCCCTGATTGACTTCTGCCTTCTGCTCATCGGTCAACGGGAACTGGGCTGAATCGATCATGCCCTCAATCATGTCCTTCAAAGCGCCCGAGCTCTTTTCAATCTGATAAATCTCCTTCATCAGCCCGTTGGAATGGCGCCTGTCCTGCTTCTTGGACTCCTCCATTATCTGCTCGCGGAGCGACAGCATCGGGGCAGACCACGGGAGCTGGCGAGGGACCGAGAAATGCACCTTCAGGCCTCGATCCTGGCAAGGGAGCGCAGCGACAAGAGCAAACAGAACGAACAAGAGCACGTAACTCATGGTGTAGACGGTTATGGCGATCCCGTTTGTAGCAGCAATGTCCTTTCTGCTCGGTGGGGACAAATGGCGCGCTAATGACTTGAGTTTCTTTGCAGCGGACCAAGAGGTCGATACAGTCAAGGGGCGGACGAGAGGTCGACGAGGAGCTCTGCCTGCATTACGGCGATTCTGATGTGAAAAGACCGAGACAGCGTCTTTCTGCACGAGCATGGCCAGAGTGAGGTCCACCAGAGCTTTCTTGGCGCGACGAAACTGTGCTTGACCTATCGCCCTCTGGTTTGGATCCAGAGCGGACAACACAATCTCCAGACTCTTCTGCCACAGTCTAATCTTCTCAATCCCGTCGCGGCTGGCATTGAAGATATCAAGCCCCGTCACATTCTTCTGGTCGAAGTACTCAGAGGCTATGCGACCCATACGCGGGTTTTTGAGCAGTGCTTTGTGTTTTAACAGAATATCTCTAAACATCTCGTGGCAGGAAACAAATGCATCCAGAAGTTTATTTATCCATAAGATGGAGAGCAGTTCCTTAACGCTGGCGTAGTGTAGTTTCTGAAATTGCTTTGCGACGTGTTTCTGAAATGATTCGAGCTCTGCATCGTTGGTTGTGAAATCTCGAGGGGAATGTACTTGATCGAGCCTGAAGTTCCGAATTGAGCGAACAATTGAGGAAAAGGGCGAAGAAGAACTTGGTTTGTTCCTGCCTAGCATTGTCACGATATTGAAAACAGATCGTCTGCAAATGATCGAAACAACAATACCCTGATTAATATTTTCAGCAATACCCACATAAAAATAAACGAATTCTTAGAATCCAAATCACTAAACCCAATATGAACCAAAACATACAGACTAATCACAACCAAGATCAGAAAATCCTCAAAACCTACTAAAGATCAATACCAGTCACTCAAAATGATCACAATAATCATAGAAATCACTAAACTCAATAAGTAGCAAAATGCAGCCACAACTCACCAACGTCCAGCAGACAAAACCCGCCAAAAATTAAGGAACTTATCAGAACCAAGATCAGCAAATCCCCGAAACCCATAAATGATCAAAACCAGTCACTCAAAACGATCACGAGAATGCATATAAATCACTGTACTCAATAAGTAACAAAATGCAGCCACAACTCACCAACACTCAGCAAACAAAACCCACTCAAATCCAAACAACTCATCACAACCAAGATCAACATTTCCTCAAAACCCAGAAATGATTAAAACCCATCAGTCAAAACGATCACAAGAATGCATAACAATCACTAAATTCGTTGAGTACCAAAATGCAGCCACATTTCACCAATACCCAGCAAGCAAAGCCCACTTAAAACCTAAGAACTCATCATAACCAAGATCAACATTCCCTCAAAACCCAGAAATGATCAAAACCCATCACTCAAAACGATCGCAAGAATGCATATCAATCACTAAACTCATTAAATACCAAAATGAACCCACATTTCACCAATACTCAGCAATCAGATCCCACCCAAAACCAAAGAACTCATCATAACCAAGATCAACTTTCCCACAAAACCCAGAAATGGTCAAAACCCATCAGTCAAAACGATCACAAGAATGCATAACAATCACTAAATTCGTTAAGTACCGAAATGCACCCACATTTCACCAATACTCAGCAAGCAAAGCCCACTAAAAACCTAAGAACTCATCCAAGATCAACATTCCCTCAAAACCCAGAAATGATCAAAACCCATCACTCAAAACGATCACAAGAATGCATAGAAATCACTTAACTCATCAAATACCAAAATGCAGCCACATTTCAGCAATCAAAGCCCATCCAAAACCAAAGAACTCATCATAACCAAGATCAACATTCCCACAATACCAAGAAATGATCATAACCCATCACTCAAAACAATCACAAGAATGCATAGCAATCACTTAACTCATTAAATACAGCAATGAAGCCACATTTCACCCATACATTACTCAGCGATCAAATCCCATTCAAAACCTAAGAACTCGTCATAATTCATAACCCAGAACAAAAACCCACACATGATCAAAACCCACCACTCAAAACGATCACTAGAACGTACACAAATCGATCACAAAACCAAACGGTACCTGAACTCCGCGATGCAACAGTAGAATCAGCTACTCGCCCGGATCGCAAAACCAGAAAGCAAAAGAAACAACAAAAAATGGCGGAAACTGAAGCAGATTGCGTGTACAGAGAGAGAAACGAGCCGTCAGCTACGAAACAGAGACGCCATTGTCGTCACAGAAGAGATTGTGGTGAAGAAGAAGAAGAAGATGGTTGCGAATCTTGAAGACCTAGCGAGTGACGTCACACTCCGCGCGCCAATTCAAGAGAAGAAATGTTTTGGAACAAAATCCCCAAAAATATATAGAGAGTCAGAGAGATATTCTTTATTCTTCAATATTGCATTTCAGCTTTTAAATTTGTTTAGTTAATACTTTTACCCCCAAAGCATTATGTTATTACCAGTTTGACACCTTTTACCCGACTTCTTTACATTTTTACCCTCCTTGGTTTTAGTGTAAAAACTTGTATCAAGTATATATATATATATCTATTGACTTACATCATTCAAATTAAGTGATTATATATTATTTATTTTTTGAAAATTAACTTGTTTAATTAATAAAGTGCAACTAATCTGGCATCATGCCGGACAACTGAAGTTACAGATGGTGGGACAGACCTCTCATTATAATCTCAACTATTATTAGTTAGCACATGCTTGGCTAATTCGCGAGCCGCTTTATTACATGATCGACGGGCGAAAGTTAACGAGATATTAGACCCGGGGGCTGTTAGGAGGCACCTGCAGTCAAAGATAATACCCCCGAACATATTATTTAATTGTTGTCCTTTATGAGCTTGGTTTACCACCCGAAGACGATCCGTCTCGATCCCCACCTCACTCCAGCACTTCCCTTTCGCCCAAGATATCGCTTCCCTGACTCCTACGGCGTCCACCTTATCGGGCTGGAGTTGTCCCGTATACCGCTTGCACAACGTGTCCATAACTCGATCTTCGTGATCTCTATAGATAATACCAATACTCCAATGTGCACCCTCTGTATCTAATCCCCCATCCACGTTTATTTTTAACATTCCAGGTTAAGTGATTATCTATTATTGATTTGAGAGATTATTATATGATTTTGAAAAGAATTTATTTGATCTGAATTCTGAATCTCATATATGATGAATATTCCCTAATTTAAATTCGGATAAAGTTAAGAATATGTATCCTTCAATTTAATTTTAAATTAAGCGTATCTTTAAATTAAACAGCAGATTTTTTATTTGTTTTATTTTTTCCTCTTGAAATAATATTTTATTTTATTTACTTAAATCGATACACCCATGTGAAAACTCACATTTAGATGTAAAGGTAAGATCTTAATTATTCATTCGATGGTAATGATTTATAATCCACAACAATCTTTTTATTTATTAGTAAAACAAATCTAACAAATTTATTTTATATTGTCTGTGCTCGTTCAAATCTCTCGACGCACCTCTCTTAGGTGCTCTCTACTGTCGTTCACGGCTTCCATGACTTTGACATGACGATTTTCTTTTTCAGCGTTTGTCTCTGTCGTCATGTGTATAGCTCATCAAATCGATATTATTTGTGTATTAAAGTTGAATGTAACGTATGCACAATCTATATATAAATTTAACGAATAAAATCATCAAACTTGATTAATGAAACAACACATGAAATTATGAACCTTGATCAATGAAATTAAACACTATATATAATCACATAAATAATAGATGATTGATTTCTAATGAGATAATTAGAAAAATGGTATATATTTCAAAAAAAGAAAAAAGGTATAAGGATATGAATTTATCATCTCATTATTATGAAATGACAAAAATAAATATTTGTGTTATGGATGATGATTACATGTGCATGTCAGATTAAATAGTTTTTTAAAATATTTTTTTCACCCGTTAACTTTTTTGAAAATTCGATTAATCTTCTTTTATAAAAAAAATATATCCTTATATTTAAATTTTTTTTAAAGTAAGCTTTTCATAAAATAAATGATAAAAACTAATTTTATAAATTATGTTAAAAACAAAAAAATGATGTTTGCAATCTTTTTTTCATTATATATACATATATTTTAAAAATAATGTAAATCAGTTTATTATTATTTATTTCATATTTTTTTAAATGTTCAAAAATATTTTTTTTATTTTTCTAAATTCATAGGTATTTTAGTCATTTAAAAAATATAATTTTTAAAAAGTTAATATAGTTAGAGGCTTCACAAGATTATTTATATTTTTGAAGAATATAAGTAAAATTGGGTATACCGAAAAGGAAGTACGTGAATCATCCCACACAAAATTCTTTTACAATCTTGAATTGGGCCTCCAAGTTGAATCGTGGCCCAAGCATAGATTGGCCCAAGTTGACCGTCTTCAGCTGGCCCACTTCCCTTTCAAAAACATTTAAAGCATTTTTAGAAAGTTATTTTCACACTTTTATATTAGCCATAATGGCAAGTAAACCATTTTCGTACGTGAAGTTTATAGAAACATTCTTGACTGAATATACCTTTTTGTATTTTCAATTATTTTTTTATGTGAGATTAACTTACTTTTATCTCTCATGAACATGTACTAGCGTGACTATCCCTTCACATTTGTGTATACATAAACTTTATCTTAACACTTCCCTTCACGCGTACCTTTGTCTACACGTGATCATATCAAGACTCAACTTCTGCATATAAATCGTAGTACACGAGGGGGGGCGTAGGTAAAGGTGTTCATATACAGATAACTGCAACTGGTGGCTCGAACCGAAGATAAAACCAGTTACGTACAATTTTCAAAATCTTAAACCGTGACCGACCGAAATTTAGATGAGAACAAACATCTAGTTAACTGTAAAATTAAACTTTTTTTTTGTTTAATCAGAACCAATACTGGTTTGAAGTTTAAAAATAAAAATAACGTATAAAAAAAATGAACAAACTCTGGTTATAAAATTGACATTTAGTTAAATGTGAAACCAAATATTTAAATTTTTTGAACATTTACCAACAATAACTATTGTTTTCACTAATTTTTGCTATCTCGAAGATTTTTTTTGAAAGGGCTAATTTGAAGATTGAAATTACCAATTATTTTATATTTTGATATTTTCTCATATTTTATGAGCGAAAATATCAATTATTTATATTTCAAACTATTAATGTATAAGGATTTAATTAGCTCCATCTAGGGATATATAGTATGAACTATTTTAGTTTAGTTTATGAATTGGATGTATAAGTTAGATGAGAAAATTAAAAAAACCAATGTGGGTCAACTCTTTGGTTTTATTTTATTATTTGATGTTTAAAATAAAATGGTCACCACTCCCAATAAGTGATTGGTTTTCGATCACCCCAAAACATACTAAATTAATTGAGAATTCACCTAACACCATACCATGCAATGATAGTAATATAAATTAATTCGAAGGATATAGAAACTATAGAAATGATGATATTTATGGTTGGTATTGTCAACTTATTAATATTATTTGTTTTACAATTAATGTAAAATTTCATTGTTTTTGTTATATAAATCGTCTTGAACACTCATTTAGAGTGTTCATAATTAATTGAAATATTTTCTATGCAATAATAAGGATTGACCCTAATTATTTATGATGAAAACAAGAACACCTGGACAAATTTGATTCAACCGATTACTTGTCATTTTCTTATTTCATAAATTTATATATAATTAAAAAGGTGATATGAACAGACGTGATTCAGTACGAAACAATATATTTTTCAACGATATATTATTTACTTGATTATATACACTACACTTAATTCCATACACTCAACAAATATGAAATTTTTTTATCAACCTAAAAAATAAGCAATTATTCTGAAAATTTCCAAATCTTTGTAAATAATAATATATATTCAGGTTTATGTTGCAACATTATATCCGGAATGATACGCATGTAATCCCATTATACTGGAAGCATAAATTTCGTACGAACAATGTAATAAACTTACTACAATTTCATATTATTATTATTATTATTATTATTATTATTATTATTATTATTATTATTATTATTATTATTATTATTATTATTATTATTATTATTATTATTATTATTATTATTATTATTATTATTATTATTATTATTATTATTATTATTATTATTATTATTATTATTATTATTATTATTATTATTATTATTATTATTATTATTATTATTATTATTATTATTATTATTATTATTATTATTATTATTATTATTATTATTATTATTATTATTATTATTATTATTATTATTATTATTATTATTATTATTATTATTATTATTATTATTATTATTATTATTATTATTATTATTATTATTATTATTATTATTATTATTATTATTATTATTATTATTATTATTATTATTATTATTATTATTATTATTATTATTATTATTATTATTATTATTATTATTATTATTATTATTATCATCATCAACATCATTATCATATAGTTAGTCTGACATTTAATACAGTAACCTTTGAGATTAATATACAATATATTATAGAAAAATTTAGAGTTATTTTAATCAATTGAATTAATAAAACAAATAAATAAAAATAATAATGACATTTTGTTACACCTAACTATAGCGAAATGACACTTTCATACCCTAACTAATTTTTTTGGTACCCTGACATATTTTTTGTGACAACCTACGCTAAAATAACTAAGGGATAATGACAATTTAATACACCTAACTATAGCGAAATGACACTTTCATACCCTAACTATTTTTTTTTCTTTTTTAGTACCCTAACATCTTTTTTGTGACAACATACCTCTAAAATGTCTAAAATACCTAAACTACCCTTGGTGTAAGAAACTATAAATTGAGATGGTTCAATTTTTTTTAATCTATAGTTCAATTTGATTTGTACTTAAGATGCAAATACAATTATTCCTAAAAATATATAATTAAATTTGAACCATTTCAAATATGGTTTGATAAATCATATTGGACTAGTTTTATTTTGATTTCTTAAATCAGGGGTATTTTAGTCATTTTAGCATAGATCGTCACAAAAGTTTGTTAGGGTACTAAAAAAGAGACAAAAATAGTTAGTTAGGGTATGAAGGTGTCATTTGGCTATGGTTAAGTGTAACAAAGTGTCATTATCCCAATAACTAAAATACCCCTGGTTTAAAAAATTATAATAAAATTGGTCCAATTTGATTTATCAAACCAAATTTAAATGGTTCAAAAATTTAATTTTAGATTTGAGAGCATAATTGTAATTGCATTTTAAATATAAACCATATTGAACAAAAGATAAACAAAATTGAATTAATTCAATTTTTTATTTCTTAAATCAAGGGTACTTTAGGTATTTTAAGCATTTTAGAGATAGGTTGTCACAAAAAATTTGTCAAGGTACTAAAAAAGAGACTAAAATAGTTAAGGTATGAAAGTGTCATTTCGCTATAATTAAGTGTAACAAAGCGTTATTATCCCTAAATTAAATTAAAAACATGCAATCAAAACACATCAATGAAAATTATATAATATTATTTAAATTAAAAATTTCAAGATTACATAATTTATACCCATTAGTACTTAATTTTAGACTTATAATATTTGGTTGATTCAATCGTTAAAATTGACTATTTATATTTACGTGATTCTCAGTTAGCATGATTCTCTGAATTTTTGTTTATTTTTCGTTCAACTTACTAAATATCTTTTTATATAGTTTCATTGACAATGATGAAAATTAATGTGAAGAGATGGTCAATTGAAGGAATTATGTTGTTATATATATAGTTAACATGGGGAATTTATGAGTAACATGAGATCTTCTAAAAACAATACTAGATTATTAGTTTTTAAACCATGATCAATTAAATTTAAGGCACTTGAAGAACAAGCTAATGCCGAAGAAAAAGTTCTCCAGCCTGTTGGTATTGACTTAATTATTAATGTCATTTTCTAGTGACAATTTGCGACCTTTGAATCTCATTCAATGCATGTGAAATTGTATATGAGAATGGAAATGTAATAATATTGGAATTATAATGATATTGTTTATGATTAATGTCTCCAATATATATTATTACGTTACATTTATAAAAGAGCATAACATTCATGTAATGTAAAAATAAGGGATAATGACAATTTATTACACATAATTATCGCGAAATAACACTTTTTATATTTCAACTATTTTTTTTTTTTAGTATTTTGATAAATTTTTTGTGACAACATACCTCTAAAAAACTATTGGTTTAAGAAACTAAATCAAATTGGTTCAATTTGATTTAAAAACCAAAATTAAAGTGGTTCAAATTCAATTGAACTGGTTCTTCTTCTTGTTGTTGTTCAATTCCATTCTAACATTTCCTTCTCTACCCATTGAAAAGAAGTAAACCTTAACCAAGTAAGTACACAACTTTATACTTCTCAATCTCCTCTCTCTCACCTTCATTTCTTCTTCTTCTTCTGGCAAACCCACAGTGACTATGGCCGCCACCTCCGCTCCTCCTCCACCGCCGTCACCGGCTCTGACTCCGAACATAGCTCTGCCGGAGAACGCCCACGTCGGCCACCCCCCTTCTCAAGAATCCGCCTAGCCACCCCTTCCGACGTGCCCCACATCCACAAGCTCATCCACCAGATGACCGTCGAGCGCCTCAGTCACCTCTTCTCTGCCACCGATTCCAGCCTCTCCTCCAGCCTCTTCACCTCCCCTCCCTTCCAGTCCTTCACCATCTTCCTCCTCGAGAACTTCTCCAAACCTTTCTCATTCATCTCTGACTCTCCTTACCCTCCGTTTCTCAAGACCCTCAATCTCGACCTCCTCGTCGACGACTCGGAGATATCGATCTTCGGGCCGGGGAACGATGATGTTGTGGTCTTTGGGTTCATGCTCTTATTCCCCAACTACTCGAGCTTCCTCACGAAGCATGGATTCTACGTGGAGGACCTGTTTAGGAGGGAGTGCTACAGGAGGAAGTGTTTGGGGAAGATGCTGCTCTCGGCGGTGGCGGCGTAGGCGGTGAAGATGAGGTATGGGAGGTTGGAGTGGGTTGTTCTTGACTGGAATATCAATGCCATCAAGTTCTATGAGAAGATGGGTGTCAAGATCTTGGTTTATTAAACCAAAGGCATTTTGGGCATTTTAGGTATTTTAGAGGTATGTTGTCACAAAAAAAATTTATCATGGTACTAAAAAAGAGAGGAAAATAGTTGGAATATGAAAGTGTCATTTCGCGATAGTTAGGTGTAACAAAGTGTCATTATCTCTAAAAATAATGTCAAATTAAATTAACTGATATTATTTTCAGAAAAAAGGAACTAGGATCCTGTGTTTGTATCACGAGTCTTTATCCCGAAATAATATATCACCAAAAATACAATTATATACCATCGTAACTCGTAAGGTGTTAATGACTTGTTATATATATTAACGGCAAACAACATGAATTATTTATTTTATTTTACTAATTTATATCGAATACTTATTTATTTCAGCACACTCAATGTTTCTTGTTAAAATACAATATACATATTTTAAGAAATATTTTCAATTTATCTCGTGTATCATTATCACATTACTACACTTAATTAAAAAATTCTCTCATTGTAACCGGCGTGTCACGATTAGCTTCCCCCTCACTCGTAGCCTTCTTTTTAAGGTTAGGTTCTTTCTTATTAGTGAATAAGTAATTCCAAATACAAACTACCTTGTACTTACAACAATACAATTTTTATTTATTTTATTTACTTATTTATTAATATGAAACATTTTCATTAGTCTCATTTCTCTCCATATAAAATATAGACATATTTCCCATGTTTGAAAAAATATAATAATATGTCATCTTTTTTTACAACTAATAATATTTCATCTTGATTATTTAATAAATTATATAATTCTAAATGCCAACCTTTTATATGTTGAATATTAAGGGTTTTTTTGATGGAAATTCAATTTCCTAAAACTGGTTGATATTATTTCTAACACTACCGAACAACGAAAGCTTGTTTATTATCCGACTAAGGGTAGGATATCATATTCTTCCATTATTACCACTTCAGATCATCCTAGAGTATAGTTATATTTGTCAAACCGTAATAGATAATCACTTTACTTCACGTCAATCTCTATGATTGTTGAATAACTTTTTTTAAAAAACTCATTTTTTAAATTATTTATATGTTTTGGCCAATGTACTTGTTCAACCATATGATTACTGATAATATAAAGTTTAAACTCATTACCAAGAGTTGATGGATTTTCTCTTGACTCGCCACTAGTTATATATTTACTCCATTATACCCAACAAACATTTCAAATAGTATTCTTGTACACTAGGTGTCCGATATCAAAGTACAACAAGCATTCTATTAAAAGAAAATGTATTATCAGTTTCAGACTTTGATACCATAACTATTTTTTTGGTACCCTAACTATCATTTTGGGACATATGTGTTAAAATGAATAAATTTCCCATGTAACTCTAATTGAACCATTTCAATTTGACTGGCTCAATTGGCCCACCTACAGTCCAACTAAAACCAGCCAGAAAATTGGCTGGTCGGGAAAAGAAGTGTCTCAAAGACGCTCGTCAACCCGATGACGAATTATCCCCGACTCTGACTGACCAACTCCACCCATGTCTCTGAATCTTTCTCGACCTCAGCGGGAATCCAGTCACGAGCCTCCCCTCCCCACCAACCCGTTGACGCTCCCTCCGACGCTGGCGTCCTCGCCCAGCAACCAAAACCTCTATACCCCAACTCACATCGAGTAACTACCTCACCAATAACTCCCCCGTAGAACCACTCGCGTGCCTGAGATCCGAAACCGTCGCACCTCTCCAACAACCAAATAACTACGAACGACTCGTCGGTGACTCCTTCCCTGAAACCATATCCAACATCGCTACAAACCCTCCTTCACCCACCACCGAACTTAAAGCTCTCTGCCTCCACCTTAAGACCACGGTGTTCCTTGATCGGAGAGGTCGTCCTTGCTCGAAGGAGCTATGATAACCCCCTCCACGTGGTCTTGAACTCCAGATACTCGACAACCGACCTCCTACCATGGAACCTTCTTCTTTCATTTTCATGTTTTTTCAACCACTGGTATTTTATGTATTTTAGGGTTTGGGTTAAGTATTTTTTTAATTAAATCGAACAGAATGCTAACGGTTGTTCCAAAATGATAGTTAAATTACTAAAGAAAATTAGGGTATCAAAATGTGAACGTGGTATAGTTGGGTGTGGTAAACTGACATTTTTACTTTATATTAATCTACTATGATGATTAGTTCAAAGAAAAAGTATTTACACTTTGTCCTCAAAAAAATTTCCACTTTTACAACATATAAAAGATTGGCGTTTGAGACTTTTGATTATTTCAATGATTATATTTTCATATGCATTATTTATATGTATAAATTAATGAATGATATATCTTATTTAATACTCATATTCCTATGAGTACCGTTATACATATTGGTGTAGCAGAAGGGTACTTCGAAACGAAGTAAAAATAAAACCCTAACTTTAGGGAGAAAACAGAATTAATCCAAAATACTCAAGTTTATAATAATGATAATGATGATAATAATCTCCACACAAACTAAGACTTATATAGGACTAATTCTCCAAAACTAACTCAAACTAGTAGACCTAAACCAATAATACTAATCAATCCAAACTAATTAGAGTTAGGAAACCTAACTTAATAGGAAATCCTAAAACTATCCAAAATCTAATAAAATTAAGAATCCTGTTGTGGGGTCAAAAGGTCTCGTTTCGAGACCGTTTAACCTCACAATTCGGTGCAATTGCGTCCGTTAGTGGCCGAGTAAGGCCCGGGAGTGCATATTTTATGCTTTTTGGTGTTTTGAGGTACGTACGCAGGTTTGGGAGGAAAAAGGGCCAAAAACGAGGCACCGAGCAAAAAGTCAAAGGGTGTTGACCAAACAGCCGGGCAGAGAGCATAAGTCTTGATCGTGCCTCCATTAGGCACGATCGTGGCTCATTAGGCACGATCGTGACTTAGCCAGTCACGATCGTGGCCCCCTTTGAAATATATTGGTGATTTAATTCCAACTTACAGTGGACTCCCCCGATCTCAGTCACGGGGGAGTCACGATCGTGTCCCAGGTAGGCACGATCGCCCCTCGAAGACCCACGATCGTGGCTTTATGGGGTAGAGGATCGAGGCGATTCAAAATATCTTACCTACCCCGAGCCACGATCGTGCCTGACGAAGCCACGATCGCCACCATGACCAAGCCACGATCGTGCCTATTCCTTCCCACGATCGTGACCCATACATAGTCACGATCGTGCCTTTCAGGCCACGATCGTGCCTTCCCTCAGAATCAGAAAAGTATAAATGGGGAAGAGACATTTTGTGAAGGGAGGAAGAAATATAGAGAGAGAAAACGAGACCAAGAAGCTTTTGAGCCATTCTTCAAGCGTTCTCGAGTGTTCTTCGTGGTTTCTCGAGCGTTCTTCATCTTCCTCGACACCAAAGGCATCGATAGTTCCACCGGTCGTCATCGCGCATTGAAGACACACCTTGCTCGTAATTCCAAGAGCAGTTCCTATCCTTTTATTTTATGTTCTTCATGTGTATTAGTGTAACCACCATGTTGATGTTAAGCTTGAGCACCATGGTTATGGGCTACACCCCTTAGCCATGGGTGCTAGACAATATATAATGTGAATGTAACGTTTAATGAGATTAGCGATTTATTGACGAACAAATGTGTTGTGTGGATTGTTGTTTGAATGCATGTGTTGTTTAAGTGACGTTTTACAATATATGATTGAGGTGTTCTATCCGATATCGAAAGGGAAGGATTAGAACCCGGACTTAGCAACCACCGAGGGTTGAAGGCTCAAGACCGTGTCTTGGCACCTTCTATTAACCCTTAGCCGTTTATTGTCGATTGTATGCGATCTCGAGTTTTCTCAATACCGAAAGGGCACGGGAACACTCGGGATTAGGCCAACCTCATTACCGAAAGGCGAGGTCGGTATATAAGACATAGGCTCGACCAACCGTTTAATCGATAGCTTGTTTATCTCGCGAACTTATTCACTTGATGATTGTTTAGCACCCTAGGCGTTTGAATCATACGTTATCATTACCACGCGTGAATATCATTGTCATAATTGCAAACACTTTTATTAACTAGTCGTAAACCCCATATTAATCCCTGTGGACCGACTCGGTATCTTACCGAATCATATAAATATTATTACTTGCGACCCGTGTGCACTTGCACGTGGAAACCATTGTGCGACGTTATCACGTCACATTTTGAACCAACAAATCCTAATTGAGATTGTCCTACATCAATTCTCCGACGTTTGAAAAAAACTAGTCCCGAGTTTTCTGGATCTATAGAGAACTCATCTGGTGGCTGGTACTTGAATGTGTCGCCAATGTTAAGCATGTTGCGGACATTCATTTAAGCGAGAATGTCTTTCTTGGGATGACAATTCCATACTCGACATGTATTAAATTTGGTCACAAAATCTCGATTCTTCAGTCCATAAAAGGTTTTGTGCGGAGAACCAAAATATATTCCTTGAGCAGGCAGTCCAAAATACATGACATTCGTATCCTTGATATTTAGACCATGAACCAGCTTATCGCCCCCAAACTCATGGTAACCATCTACTCTGACCAACTTTGGGTTGAGGCCAATTCTTTCGAACGGTTTATTCCAGTCATATTCATCAATTAAAGCATGCATAAGTTGGAGTTGAAGTTGTAGATGTAACATAGTGATCGATGGAGCACAAATTATTTCTTTCATAAAAGGTGTTGTATTATTAGTTGAAGTTCCATCACGCATTTGATTTATCACCCGCAATTCCTCTTTTGTCTTACAATAAGAAGCATCAATTAAGTGTAGTAGTAGATTTCCATCTCGTTGGTCATAACTATTAGATTTTTCATGACTTCTTGTCTGTCGACTCTTATTCATGTCTGGCGGCTTCTTGTCCACTTTCATATTTCCATCACGTTCTTGATCATAAATTCTATTATGATCGTTTTCATAACCTTTGGCCATACTTGATGAAACTTGAGAACAATTAATAATACCAAAACTCAACTTAGTATCAAGAGTTTCAGTTGTAACATTTGTACCTTTTGCGTGTATCGACAATGAATCCAACAAATTGATTTTTGACATATTTGTTTTACTTAATTGCACGTGACTATTAGGATCTGCATGTTGACTTCTACCTTCAATTTCTGAAAAGCTTTTTGTAACACTAGCTATCCCCTTCTTATTTTCATTAGTGTCAACCACGTGAATATTGTTTGTTCTTACTTCAAGTTGTATATGAGCATCTTCAAAACTTACATTGGCAGTTTCATGTGCCTCTTTCAAAACCTTGTATTAAGGGTATGGAACATCATGTATGTCCTTGCGCTTAATCAAATGATTTTTACAAGATTCCAACTTAATTTTTGCAAGCATAGACCTCTCAATACCAACCTTAGTATCTTCTTCTATTTTTGTTCTTCAACTTTTTCCTTATTGTTAACTTCTGAGAAAACTGGCTTGTCTTTCTTAATAGTGAGATTGGAGTCTAGTGAGTTTGATTGCGGGAGTAATACAATCTTGTTATTTTCACACCAAAACATATAGGTATTGTCACGAACCCTATAAGTAGCATTGATGTCGCAGTACCAATGTCGCCCCAACAAAACGTGGCAAGTATCCATATCCACCACTTCACATAAAATCTCATCTTTATAGTATTTCCCAATTGAGAAAGAAACGAAACAAATTTCAATCACCTTACTCTTGATCCCCCCTTTGTTCCATTCAGTTTTGTATTGGTATCATGAGTGCTTCTGTTTCCAGGTTAAACGTTTTGACCAATGCTTTGGAGACTTTATTTTCGTTGCTACCATGATTAATGATCACTTTACATACCTTATTGTTAATGGTGCATCGAGTTCGAAATATCTTGTCTTTGTGTTCTCCATCCTCTACATTGGCTATCAGCGCATGAATATTCTTTTGTTGTTGTTGATAAACAAGTGGAAAGTCACATGCATCGTTATCGTTCTCCATTCGATTTTCACGTTGTCGATTTCTCACCTCAGATATATGCGCAGGAAGTATCTGCGTCATGTTACTAAGTGAGTCTATAGTGTTATCGAGTCGTTGCATGACTCGTTCAATCCATCGTTCGTTGACGATGGGTTGGATTCTACTAGTGTTATAGTTGGCCATCATGTCCGGTCAAATCCGGGCTCTGATACCACTTTGGTGCAGCAGAAGGGTACTTCGAAACGAAATAAAAATAAAACCCTAACTTTAGGGAGAAAACGAAATTAATCCAAAATATTCAAGTTTATAATAATGATAATGATGATAATAATCTCTAGGGATAATGACAGTTTGTTACACCTAACTATGGTGAAATGACACTTTCATACCCTAACTATAAACTTCTTTTTTTTAGTACCCTGACAATGTTTTTTTGACAAT
Organism: Geranium rotundifolium; assembly: GCA_963920655.1. NCBI lineage: Eukaryota > Viridiplantae > Streptophyta > Magnoliopsida > Geraniales > Geraniaceae > Geranium > Geranium rotundifolium. Next base: position 38,440,593 of record OY987313.1, on the reverse strand, counting down.
CTAGCTCTAAAATGTCTAAAATGCCCAGAATGCCCTTGGTTTAAGAAACCAAAATCAAATTGGTTCAATTTGGTTTAGAACCTAGAATTAAACCGGTTCAACCTGAATTGAACCGGTTCTTCTTCTTCTTCACCGGAAACGCCGCCCACGCCTCCTACCTCCTCCGCTCCGGCGACCTCAGCTTCCTCTTCTCCGCCCCCTACTCCGCCAATATCTCCGGTGGCTCCGTCGCGATCCCGAGACGAACCGGCTCGGTCCAACCATCAACAAGAGCATCGACGATCAATTTCTCATTCATAACCAGACACTTCACCAGAACATTCCTCGAACCACCCTTCTCCGGGTTCGAGTACACGAACGCGTACTGGTCCTCCAGCTCGTTCCACACCCACCTCGTCTGAGAGCTCGAAACGAAGAGAATCAGAAAATTCACACGACATCGATCAAAACCCAGAATTAAAACAGATGGGTTTTGGGTTCTCACCGGAGGAGGAGGAGGAGAGGGCGGCGTCGGAGAAGGCGGGAGGTCCGACGGCGGAGAGGACGTAGCATGAGGCGAGGAACGAGGCGTGGACGGCGAAAGCGACCTTGTCGTGGCTGTTCCTGAGGGAGGGCCTCGACGCCCTTATCACCGCCATCACCGATCTCTCGTTCGCCATTGATGGGTCTCTCGATTGCTCTGTTACTGAGGAATTTGGAGGGTTTTAGAGAGAGAGAGGTTGGTTTCGCTGCTCTAATATGGAGTCTGGTCACTGTGGACGGCGGAGAAGGCTCTGCAGGCGGCGGCGTCGAAGATCGGGATCGCGGCGGAGCCACCGGAGATATTGGCGGAGTAGGGGGCGGAGAAGAGGAAGCTGAGGTCGCCGGAGCGGAGGAGGTAGGAGGCGTGGGCGGCGTTTCCGGTGAAGAAGAAGAAGAACCGGTTCAATTCAGGTTGAACCGGTTTAATTCTAGGTTTTAAACCAAATTGAACCAATTTGATTTTGGTTTCTTAAACCAAGGGCATTTTGGGCATTTTAGACATTTTAGAGCTAGGTTGTCACAAAAACATTGTCAGGGTACTAAAAAAAAGAAGTTTATAGTTAGGGTATGAAAGTGTCATTTCACCATAGTTAGGTGTAACAAACTGTCACTATCTCTAATCTCTACACAAACTAATACTTATATAGGACTAATTCTCCAAAACTAACTCAAACTAGTAGACTTAAACCATTAATATTAATCAATCCAAACTAATTAGAGTTAAAAAACCTAACTTAATAGGAAATCTTAAAACTATCTAAAATCTAATAAAATTAAGAATCCTTATTAAGATTATCCTACATCATATATATTGATTTTTATAGATCATTGTAGTCCTCGTACAATAATCTCAATCCTATCAGCTCAATCAAGTACATATTATGATTTCGACAAGTATCAATATACGATTAAAACAAACATTATTAATTTCTATTAATAATATATTGTCTTTAATAGTCTCAATAGTTATGCACAATAATTAGATCTATTACTTTATGCACAATAATAAAATTATCCCTATCTTTTAACTCATGATTTTAGGATAATAGAGAAAGTTTAATTTCGTATGTAAAAAAGTCACAAAAGCAAATACCAAACTCAGCCGACCCTTAAAGTTTATATTAAGTGTGCTTACATTAAATGTAAGTACGAATACAATAATAAAATGTTATCAAAGAAAGCTAATGGATGATGTACAGAAAGCAGAAGTCAACTTGATGTAAGAAACTTCCTTCAAGAATCCATGGATATTTAATTACTTAAATAAGTAGTGACCTAATCGAGGCAATGGAGTCAAATTTCATATAAATATTATGATTACTTAATTTCATATGCAAATAAAAAATATATATTTAATTATTACCAATTACATATTCGTTAATTACGGTAATTGAATCTCGATCGTATCTATCATGATTCATGAACAATAAATCAATACCAATATTTGTTTTGATCTCACAAGAGGGTTCCAATTTTTAATTTGTTGTCCTTCAAAAAAACAATAATTAATTGAACCAATATGCTTGGGATTGCTAACTCAATTTTAGCTAAAGTCAAGAAAAATTTACCACCTAGGCTCCAACATTAAACTTTTTGAACTGATGAAATCAATAATTTAACATCTAGTGTCAAGAACTATATTTTATATGTATTTTCTACGTATATTGAACTCTTGAATTCAAACCTTAAAAAACAACATCATCAAGCAAAATAAATAAATTTCATTTAATACGTAAATAATTAATTGAATTATTTGAATCAGTGTCTACTTGTACTTGTAGTATAGGAGTTGAAATCATGAATTGTGATTTTACTTGCATCCCAAAAACATAAATTATTAGTCTACGGGTCGATTTCTATATATGTGATATATACCTTAATTCTTATTTAAATTATACAGCTCATAAATTAGTTATAAATATTTTATTTTTATTGTAAACTTTGGTATTACGAAAATTTTCAAATTAAATTTCTTTAAAATTTTAAATTGAAGTAGCACATTCCTAAATTAAAAATCCATAATTATATTGGGTTGATTGTTTACAGTTGTGGATCCAAGTGGGAGAGGGCACCCGCCCCCCTTGGCCTGAAAATTCATAAAAAAATTATATGAATTTTTTTTCAAAATTTTTTATTTACAAGCCTACTTTTTTTAATAGTTATGTGCTGTTAAACTCAATCATATGGAGCATCTTAACTTTATTTGTTGGTTTATAATTATTTTTTTACTAATTATTGTATTAGTTAAATTATTTTTTTTCATTTTCATCAAATATTTTTGTATCAATTATAATTTAGTTAAATTATTAAATGTTTGTGAATTTTCTAATCACAGTTATGTTGAGATTAAGTTTAAGGGTGAGTCTTTTGATAAACGAATCAAAATCGAGCATAACCTATTAGAATTTGTAAGTCCATACCGATTCGCTTAGTATTTATATATACATGAAATCTAAATTCAAAATCAACTAAAAATAAATAGTTAAAGTCAAATTATTTTTTGTTATATACATTTAATAATTATTTTATATCAATTTTTTATAACTTATTTATGTTATTCATCAAATTAAATTTTTAGTATGAAGTTTTATCACCTTGAAATTTTTTTAAATCCCCCACTGATTGTTTAAATGTAATAAACCAATCCAAAAAATCTCAAAATTATGAACTTTCAAAAACAAATTAAATGCCGATAATATTCATAAATCCGAGACTTTCCGTACATAAGCCTGTCCACTTGATCGCTCGTGTGCCTGTAAACGAAGCTTGCATATATACTTCGCAAGAAACTATAATAATTATAACTAATAACTCCAAAATACTATCACTAATCGAGATTAAATGTTTAATTATGGATTAGAGAAACGAGGAGAGGGTCACTATTGAGTTGACCATTTCAAGATCTGATCCCAATAAGGTCTTCTAATTATGGGATTTCGTGCAGGACTCATGAAGGTGGTGTCAGGTCTTAATTTTAATATTAACGATAATAATCTCTTAATTATTATAATTATTACATACCAACTTGTTCCTATTTTTATATTTTGATATTTAATTTTTCTTCATCATATATGTGTCACGAAAACGATCCTTCTTATTTCACGTCTGTTGTTTAATTTTCCCAACTACTATATATTCCCAAAATGAAAAAAATATAGTGCATGTATATAAATAAATTATTTATATAGCTTAGACCAAGTGTCATTCTAATTATCATAGAATTGTTAAGTAGGTGGGAAAATATATGCATTCATATTGATGAATTATAAAAAATGATGGACCTATACAATAAGACAAGAAATGACAATAAATAAACAAAAGAATAACCTTCGTATAAAAAATAATTGAACCTCTTTGGCTCTACTTGCTCGAATAATTAAATTAAAAATATTTTATGTTGCATGACAAACTAATGGTAATTTTATAAAAAAAACTAGAGCAAAGATTTATATCTTTAACACGTACCAACCTCACCAACTCTAACATATCTAATCTTATATAAATAGAACAAATTACTTATTAGAAGATTAACCCACCTTAAGTTTAAGCTGATTGACAGAGCTCATGCTAATGTTTAAGATGGTCGACACGCATTTCATAGATATTGTGCTCTAACACTCATTCCCACGTGCAAATAGGGTTGGAAGCCACATTAAAACAACAAATAAGGTACCAGGACGACCTCAGATTCATGAGCTTTAAACTCGAAACGAATGACATGAAAGTCCAGTCTAAATTCAATTAGACTTTTATACTATATTATAATCTAACATTTATAACTTAGAAACTCTAGAAATTAGTTAACTTTATAACCTTTTATTCCCATCTAAGTGTCATAAAAAAATATTTTCCATTTAATTACAAGCCAACCATTTTTGACGAGGGAATCTAAAAAAACTCTTTTTACGCGACAAAATGTGATATATAACGTTAAAACTTTAGTATTTTCCATGACCTATTATTGCATGGAGATCATCGAAACTATAGAATTAACAGTTGATTAGCTCGTAGAAATTAGGCGGCGAAAACGGCGTTATTAATAAAGACGAGCTACGTTAAGGGCCGTTCAAGAAATTTATAGCCCAAACAAGTCTCAAAGGCTATACACATATATTAATTAATCAATGTTATTATGCTATTGAGAGAGGTCATTTTCGTCATTTCACCTTCACTTTTTCATTTTCTGCATGCATGGCACATATGGGACCTATATATATGCATTAATGCACACACACATGAAAGAGAATTTTTGGGACCTAATTTATATATAGGAGGCTGCCTTAAGATTTAAGGGCACGACGAGCCAAGAAATTAACCCTATTATTATAATATTGTCTAAAAAGTGTCTCTATGTGAGGGTGTTTTTGTAATTTTGAGTGGCGAGATTGGCGCAAATTATGGGATATTGATAAATAATTGCAAAGCTGGCTTAGCTATTTGATTCTTGTTTTATATAAATATGTGGAGGTTTTATAATAATCGAGAGACTCGATCGAGAGAGAGAGAGATGCTACATTTTTTTGTGTGTGTAAAGTCAAAGCTTAGATGCGTCCATTGTGTGTCTAATTATACTTCTTGGAGTTGACTTTGGTGTGCCTCAAAAGTAGCACATTCTTGCATCTTGTTTCTTCATCTTTCTTCTTCTCTCAAACCTCTCAATGGAGAAAAGAGAAGAAGAAGAAGAAAAAGAAAACATGGAGATCGATCTTTCGTTGAGACTGCTAGACGGAGATAACAGTCAAGAACACGATCATGATCATCGTCGAATCGAAGGAGATGAAAAAGAAGAGAGAGTTTGCGTGCAAGATCGCGACGACAACGATAAAGAAGAAGCAGAAGTGAAAGAAACAGGCGAAGAAACCTCTGCAAAAACTGAGCAGGTATGTTTTTATATACGATTAAGTTCTGGGTCTGGTTCGTAAAAGACAGTTCAGTGCACGAGACTGTTGCGTACGGATATATCATGTGTATTATTATCATGTTGTTATTGCAGATATGGGTGTTGAAGAAGGAAATGAACAGAATGAAGGAAGAGAACAAAGAGTTGAGGAAGGTAGTGGAGCAAACAATGAAAGACTACTATGATCTTCAAATGAAATTCTCAGTCATCCAACAAAACACCCAAAACAAGGTACTTTTTGCTTCATAAATCTACATATTTATAAAATGTCCAAATTATTGTTTTCCTTGAAAATTCTCAATGAAAATTGGGTAATTTTGTTTTTAGACTATTTCTGAATCCTTCCTCACACTCCACAACAACAACAATGACACTCAAGACACAATCCTCAATCCAAGAACCTTGGAGATGAACAACCTAAGACAGTCTTCTCCTCCGAAAGGTGAATCCGAGATCGATGAATTTTCTCTCTCGTTGAGGCTGCAAAGCAGTAGCACAAGTCATGAAGTGCATAGAGAAGAAGATAGAGAAGTTGTGTTTTCAAGCAACTCAAGTATAGCACAAAATAAGCATCAAATGGTGCAAAGGAATGACCATTTGGGTCCAATCTCAAGCCATGGTATTGGTGCCACCTCTTCTCATAATAGGAAGGCTAGGGTTTCGGTTAGGGCAAGATGTGAAGCTGCCACGGTAAGTTTCATTTCTATAATTTGTTGATTAATCAAAATTTAGACAAAATATTTGATTTCTTGGATTCATTTTGTTGTAGATGAATGATGGGTGTCAATGGAGAAAATACGGGCAGAAAATTGCGAAAGGGAATCCGTGTCCGAGAGCTTATTATCGTTGCACTGTCGCCCCAGGATGTCCAGTCAGAAAGCAGGTTAATACAGTACTATGATAATATAGATGTACATATATTCTAACTTCACACATAGGATAGTTCGTGTGTATCCCTCAATTACAGTTCAGATGGATTGGACGTTAATATAGTATCATAATTTGTAGTTGTGGATCTGCACACCCGTCTACTACTATGCAATCGTACATAATTTGAACTTTGTTAATCTGATATATATTTATGCAATTCACTATTCAACGACTTGTCTATTTTTCTTCGTGTAAAGTTTCACATATTACGAATATTTTCTATCTGATTTAACATCCTTACACGAATCGATCTTATGTTTTCCTGCCTTTTAGTAATTAAAACCGAAAACCCATTTTTTATTTTTTATTTTGGGTGGGATTATAGGTGCAAAGGTGCTTGGAGGACATGTCAATCCTCATCACAACCTATGAAGGAAACCACAACCATCCCCTCCCGGTTGGAGCCACAGCCATGGCCTCAACAACAAGTGCAGGCACAGCCTCATTCATGCTTGTGGACTCAAGCAGCCCATTTTCAGACCCGTACATGAACAACCTCGGATCAACCTCAAACCCATCAAACCTCATGAACATGATGATCAACAACAACAACAACAAGACCATGCACAGCTCTAGCTCACCACAAGTACCAAGCTTCACTTGGAACAACAACATGTCACATCAAAATGGCAATAATGGTAATAACAACAACATTGTCCTCGGGGACAATGTGAGTGCCATTGCTTCGGATCCTAAGTTTAGGGTTGCTGTGGCGGCTGCAATAACATCATTTATTAACAAAGAGAGCCACCAAAATGGAGCTATTGCAAGAGACAACAACAATGGCGAGAGTGGTGGGAGCTCAAGTAGCAACAACAATTGGATCTTGGAGTCTCTAACCAATAAACCCATCCACCACCAAAATGGGTCTCCTTGAAAATCTCATAAAATGGTGATATTGTATTTTTTTTTTCATTTTTTTAATTTCAAGAATTGTGTAAGGAGGAATATATATTTGAATTTTTTAATAGTATATTTATTTAGACACAAACATATAGAAAATGATAAAAATATCAGCATTACTTGTTAAATTTGTTGAAAATACAATCACATTAAAATTCAATATATCTGTGTGTGTGTGTGGGAACCTAGTTAATAAGATATTTTGTGGCCAAACAAAATATTGATAAAAATACATATTGTATGTGTTTTTGTGTACAGTGTTTTAATATGTTTTTATTGTATTTTAATTGCATGCATATGCGGGGCCTTAATGGTGCCCATGATTGTAGGATCATCAAATAATTTTATTTTAATTTTATATTAAAATAAATAGAAAAGCCAACCTAGCCTAAATTTAAGGTGTGGCATTGGTGAGATCTAAATCCAAATAGAGTCAAAACTTTTAATCATTAATTAAAAGTAAATGCATAATGTATATTTTTTTCCACAAAAGTGAATAAATAGTTCAATAAAGCATGTAGAGTTCCTTTATTTCATTATCTAATAAAATATTATTTATTTTCAATAACTCAATTAACTTTTGGTAAAAGCTTGATTCAATATGTTATGTCTTTCTTCTTGTTTTTGGAGCTGAATATTTATTTTCTTATTATATTATTATGTATAACTAGAATCATTGATGTATTAAAACCATTGATTAGTGATAAAAAAACTTAATATATAATTAGCATATTTAATATACATATTATTTAGGTTGAAACATTGAGAAAACCCAATAACGGCAATGAATTTCTTAGGCTGGTACCATTTATGATTGGTTATTTCTCTTAAAATATTTTTTTTTAGTAATGTTGATCTATTGTTTATTAAGCGATCCTTTAATCAACTAGTGAACGTGCTGGCAAAATTTGTGCTTGTCAACTCGGGTTTTGAATTAGGAGAAAGGTTTGTTCCACCAATTTTCGTTAGTGTTTTAAGCATTGATGTCTTACGCCATTTATAAAGCTCTTGTTTTTCTATTTTAGTCGAGAGGGTGTAATCCAGAGGTGTGGGGCTTTAAGAATACAAAAAATCGTCAAATGACTAACTTTATCAGGTCGATCTCGAGCGCATGTATGTTCGGACTGTCTCAGGGTGGTGTTGTCTATTAATGGAAGGAGGGGGAGGGGTTGTTTCTCTTATGAGATTGATTGTTGCATATTGTCGTCTTTTATTATTCCAGTTGGTTTCGGTTTTTGTAAATTTTAATAGTATATAAATGAACATTAATTGTCGCTCATTTGTTAGCTCGAGTAGCTCTCTCTGAATGTGACTGAAAATTTAGTTAGGAATTTGTCATCCTTGATTTTGTATACATACTTAATCATCAAACCTTGAGCAATAATATTCTTGTGAGTTTTTTTTCTAAAAAAGAGTATGAGCCTTTATTTTAAAAGCCCAGCCCAAATTACCAATACATCAATCCCCTAAATCCATATGCATCTAGGCCCAAACCATTTATATTTTATTTTGAATATTTTATGTTTTTATTACTCGTGTACTATAAAAACCATTTCTCGTTCCGTCGCGCCCAAAAAATCATTTCTCGAGCCAATCGCAACCGCGAGAGAAATCGCCGCCGTAGAGAAGGCTGAGGAAGTGCTCCGGGAAGAGATCGAAGAGCTCCACCGCCAAAAATGGGAGCTACTGGTACTCGTACACACTCGCGTCCACTCTTTGCTTCTTCGTTTTCAACGTATGTGTGTGTGTTTTGTGATTCTGATTCGTGAAGGAGGTTTTTAGATTGCGAATCGGCCGAACAATCATCGCTGTCTCCGCCGGGAAGCGGAACTTCGCCGCCGGTGGATCTCGTTGGCGTGAGGTTGCATCTGTGAGCCTCTTGCGCCTTTTGAATTTCTATGGAAGATTTGGAATGTTGCTTTTGTTATTTGGGCGTGTTTGTGGTTTCTCGGTTTAGTGGATTGAGTTTTGAATTCGGTTTTGATTGGTTTGAATGAGGAATTAGGTTAAGAATTTGCTGCAGAGATTTGGATTTTGTTGTTGTTGAGTTATTGGTGTCAGTTGAAATCTTGCGAGTGGATTATCAAGTTCTCATGTGTGGTTTGAGAAATTGGATTTGGTATCAATGGAAGTCTTGTAAATGGACTATCGAGTTCTTATGTGTGGTTTGATGAATTGTATTTGGTGTCAATTGAAGTCTTATTTGTGGATTATCAAGTTCTTATCTGTGTTTTGATAAATTGGATTTGGTGTCAATTGAAGTTTTACGATTGGATTATCGAGTTCTTATGCGTGGTTCGATTAATTGGATTTTGTGTCAATGAAAGTCTTATGAATGGATTATCGAGTTCCTATGCGTGGTTCGATAAAATTGGATTTGGTGTAGATGGAAGTCTTATGAATGGATTATCGAGTTCTTATGTGCGGTTCGATAAATTGGATTTGGTGTCGATGGAAGTCTTATGAATGGATTATCGAGTTCTTATGTGTGGTTTGATAAATTGGATTTGGTGTCAATTAAAGTCTTATAAATAGATTATCGAGTTCTTATGCGTGGTTTGATAAATTGGATTTGGTGTCGATGGAAGTCTTATGAATGTATTATCGAGTTCTTATGCATGGTTCGATAAATTGAATTTGGTGTCGATGGAAGTCTTGTGAATGGATTATCGAGTTCTTTTGTGTGGTTCGATAAATTGGATTTGGTGTCGATAGAAGTCTTATGAATGGATTATCGAGTTCTTATGTGCGGGTTGGTAAATTGGGTTGTGGCTGATAGGACCGATACAGAAGATCAGCACCCTGCCAAAAGGTGGCTTTCTTCGGCCATAGTCAATGAGAAAAATCCTTATTATTTCAGTTTCTTTATCAAAATTATATTAATCATTCAGAATATTGGAAAGGGAAGGCCAATGTGTGTGATATGCATTATATCCGTATGATTCAGTTTATAGTCTTATGTTATGGTGGTGAAAGGGGAGGATAGAGAGATTGTCGGTGAGGCTGAACCACCAAAGTATGTGAAGGAGAAAGAATAAGATGTTAAATGAACATTAGAGACTCTCACAGCAAATCATATATAGAGACAAAATCTTTGAACTCATAGCAACGTGGCTGTCTCCGGATGGATGGCGTTCGTTCAACGCCAGAAAAGGCAAGCTTGAAGCCTCGTCTCCTTTTGAATTATGTTGGCTTGTAACTGTGCGATGCAGCTTTGATGGTTTTTGTTAGCTTTTGAAGCTTCCACAACAGAGCATGCTCCCAGGTTTTCAGCGGAGAATGATGACCCCAACGTAGTCAGCAGAAATAAAAGGATGTTGGGGTTTCTTGTGGGGACTTTAGTGGTATGTGTCACTGCTATATGTTTGTGTTAAACAAATATGTTAGGTCCATTACTTTAATGGTATGTGTCACTGCTTTATGTTTGTCATATCAGATTGTGATACTGCTTACTGCAAATAGTCGGATATCTGTTTCAGTTAATTGGATTAATAAAGATTCTACATTAAGGGTTGCATTTGCTTAACAATATAAGTTTACATTACTTTTTATAGTTAATATTTGGTATGCACATGCAATTATTCCCTTATTGATTATTTTTCAAATATCTAATCTTATTTATGGCTAGATGATTTCATTTGTGTGGAACTTGTTCAGAAATTCAGGGAAGACGATAATGCAACTTTTAGTTACAGATGTATAGGCACAAAGGTTAAATCCTTCACCGAAAGTAAGTGTTTTCTGCTCGAGCTATAAAACTTGTTCGATTACAATTGAATTACTGTCTCCAATCGAAACCCATATGGACTATAGCTTGATGGTTGTGAAATCATGTATATTTCAGATACTGAGAATGATAATATAGATTTGAGCATCTGATGTAGATATTAAGCACTTCATAACAATCTAAATCTTATTTCTCCTTGTGTCATGCATATATTTTCATGAATTAGTTCTTCAATTTTATTCATATTCATTTTCCAATTGCAACTATATTTATTTAAGGGTCTAATACCTCTAGGCTGAACAAAGGTATGTACATGTTTTTTTATCAGCAAAACAAAGAGTATGTGATGAAAGTGAAAGGCTGAGGCAACAAGAGATTGTGTCAGTTGCTAATTATGAGTGTTTCTTCTCCTTCACCTATCTATTTTATGTAAATTACTTATCTCCGTATTTATGTTGCATCCGATTCTCAAGGCAAGTCGCTTCCATCGCTAAAAGGAAGAAGCAGAAATAGCTATTTCCTTGGTGTAGTGAGCATTACAAGAAACTTAGCATTCATATAAGGTACATTTTGTTTTTTCCTATTGTGGAGCTTCTTTATAAACTGCTCATGACAGTTTGTTGAAACATTTGCTACTTTTCTGCTGCACCTTTTGTATTTATATTTCTTATCCAAAAATGTCTATTTTCACAAATTTATACATTGAAAGTTTCACATTTGAAGCGAGAGCCAAATTTCATCTGCATTGAAGGTTTCATATTTGGGGGTCATTAGGAATTTACAGCAAAGCCTCAGTTCAACACAATGTTTCACAAATGTATTTATTGTTTTTTAGAACTCTGATCCTGTATTGTATAAAATGAAATGAGTTAGTTGAAGTACGGTGGAGCGATGAGAGAGACAGTGTAGAGTTAAGAGAATGGTAAGAGGACACGTGTAAGTGTCACTCTGAAGTCAAATAAATACGAAGAAAAGAGGTTCAGTTGATACTTTGGGGGGACATGATTAGCATTAATTAAGGTTTTGACAAGACAGAGAGAGACTCTAATTCTATCCAGATGAGAGGTTTGTGAATTATAATCCTGAAGGCACGGGTGTACCTCAAGTACTGTAGACCCGCAGCTCCCTTTTGTTTCTCTGCGAAGCAAAGTCACCGAATCATTGTCTCTCTCTCCTCCTTTTACACTCTCTCACTCCTCAAAAGCACTCATTCAGCATAGCTAAAGCAGGGCCCAAAGGTAGAGAGAGTGAAGGAGGAGAGATCGGAGCAGAGCAATGTCTGCAAAACCCACCACCGTGAACGGCGACCAGTACCACCGACCACGCCCGGCGGCGCCACCTCTCTCCGCCACCGCCAACGGCGATAACCACAACCGCCGACCACGCCCTCCGCCACCGCCCCTATCTGTCACCGCCAACGGCGACCAACACAACCATCGACCGCCGCCTCTTTCCAACGGCGACCACCACAACCGCCGACCACACCCTCCGCCACCACCTCTTTCCAACGGCGACCACCACAAACGCCGGGCACACCCTCCGCCACCGCCTCTCTCTGACGCCGCCGAAGGCGATCACCGCCACCACCGGCCACTTCCTCCGCCGCCACCCTTTGCCAACGGCGACCACCGACCACCCACTCCGCCACCGCCTCTCTCCGTCACGGCCAAAGGCGACCACCCACCACCTCCTCGATCACCGCTTCTCAACGGCGACCACCATCAACCACTCCCGCCGTCGCCGCCTCTCTCCGCCGCCGCTAACGGCCACCACCCACCACTCCCTCCGCCACCCTACCGCAACCAACCCCTCTACCCACCGTCGTCGTCCTCCTCCTCAGCCTCCTTCAAAGGGTGTTGCTGCTGGCTCCTCCTCCTCTTCTCCTTCCTAGCCCTCCTCCTCATCGCCGCCGCCCTCGTCATCGTCTTCGCCGTGAAGCCCAAAAAACCCCAATTCGACCTCCAGCAGGTCGGCGTCCAGTACCGCGGCATCGACCCCGTGTCCAACCCCGCCGCCTTCGCCGACGCCGCGGCCTCCACCGCCGCGGCGGCGACGCTGTCGCTGGATATACGGCTCCTGTTCATGGCGGTGAACCCCAACAAGGTCGGGATCAAGTACAGCGAGTCGAGGTTCACCGTCATGTACAAGGGGATCCCCCTGGGGGAGGCCTCGGTGCCGCCATTCTACCAGGAGCAGCACAGCTCCAGGCAGGTCGAGGCCAACATCGCCGTCGATCGGGTCAATCTCCTGCAGGCCGACGCCGCCGATATCGTCAGGGAGGCTTCTCTCAACGACCGCGTCGAGCTCCGCGTTCTAGGATACATTGGAGCCAAGATCCGAGTCCTCAACTTCGATTCTCCTGGCGTTCAGGTACTGCCATTATCTTTACTCTCCCTAGATTAGCCATTGATTTTATGCATTTGTGAGAAAATTGAAGCTGACCCATTACATGTTTCTGCTGATTACCCTGGAATTTTGAGTCAATTTCGCATGGATATTGTTTCTTCTTCCTGGTTTTAGCCCAATTTAGCTCAAAGCTGATTAATTACTCAACTAGTTGGTGGAGCTGTGGCTGTGAGTCATTTTCTTGAATATGGCGAGAACCCATTACATGTTTCTGTTAATTACTCTGAAATTTGAGTCAAGTGGGTTCTTATGTGTCTCTGTTTCTCTGCAATTTCGCATCAATACTGCTTTTCTTCTTCTTCCTAGTTTTAGGCCATTTTGGCTCATCTATGAGTTTCTAGGTGCAGAGCTGTTGAATTAATGAACTAGTTGTTGGAGCTGTGCGTTTGAGTCATTTTCTTGAATATGGAGAGAACCAATTTGGGCTCTCTTCTCTGGGTATTGGAGGAGTGAGATCGTAGTGTAGCTTTAAAGAGGATAGTGGTGTGGTGGTGGTGGGTCAGTCGGTAGAGGCTGTTCTGTCTCCTAGAGCCCACTCTGTTTTGTCCCATTGTGCTCTGTTCTCGATTTTCGAGCGGATATTTTGCACCATAAGTCCTCATGCTTTGGTGTATTTCCTTTCCCGCCCTTTTTATTGGCTTTTGATTTTCACTTTTTGGTGTAGTGTTGATTTAACCGTTCCTCAATTATTGTTTGCAATTTAATCAATTATTATGCTTTTTACTGCATTGATTTAATTTGTTTGATTGATTATTGGGGAGTAGGGCTGCAAACAAACGTGTTCCTCAAGCTCAATTCGTTAAATATTCGGATCGAGCTCGGGCCTAACCTATCAAGGCTCGATAGGCTCACCAACCAACTAGTTTAGTACTTATTTAATTATTACTTATATTCTTAAACCTAATGAACACATATGGTGAAATCCATATGAACTGTGCCGATCTTGAGCTTACTTGTTTAGTTTCTAATTAATTATATAATTTTAATGAATATTTGCAGTAAAAACTTCGATGAATCAAGTTGAGTCGAACTCGAGCTTAATTGCATAAATCTGTTCGAACCTGGAGCCGAACATTGATAAATTAAGGCTAAATTCGACTTGTTTACACTTCTATTTGGAATCAATGGCCTAAGCCATTTTGAAGCATTTAAGCAAGTAGTCTATATTATTATAAAGTTTGGAGACTAAATTTGAACGTATTTGATAATTTAATGGCTGTTTTGATTGAAAATATTAGATTTTTACTGGTTTAAATTACGGTTAGTGTTAGACTATTATACATTATTGTGTCTTAAGAATGCAAATGCTAGTGTAGGTTGCGGCAAGTGCAACTAACAAACTATACCCTTAAACTTGAAGCGCCCGATTCGACTAATTGTATGTTATGGGGTCGCATTTACTACAATTGATGTTTTCTAGGATTGTTTAGGTGATCATGAATACCACTAGTACCCTCCTTTCTCTACTCTTGATTCTTAAATGCAATAAGTTAGGTTTCTTGGTAATTTCCAATGGTGGTAGATTGATTTGCTTCAAGTGAGTGCTCTGTATTTTCTTCTCCTTACCCAGAAATCAAATTGGAATTATTGTGAACGGGCACGTCTTTTTCAAACTATTTTTCAGAAACCCTTATTTTCCACTCGTCTCTGTGATTGTACTATGTTTTGTTGACTTGTGTTGCTACCTTGTATGAGTTGAATTTTGGGGTCATTGTTTAGTTGGAGAAATGATCCCACAGGGTTCTGCAGATTCTGATGTACCAATAGCAACATTGCATCACACATTCATGTTTTCTGAAAGCTGATAATTAATGTGGCTCATTGAGATATAGCAGTGAAATAAATAAGTAGAATTTACTTCATTCCTCTATATGAAAATTTGCAGAGACAACTTTTAGTCTTAGATTATTCTTTCAATGTGAAATTAGTGACTCCCCTTTATATGCTGGTTGGATTGAATTTAAATTATATTTGGAATATTACATTCCAAAATATAATTTGTGATTAGCACAACTATGGCATTTTGTGTTTGTAACTTGGATTCGAGACAAATCCAAATCCGAGGTTTTTAACTACCCTAATATCGTAATGAAACCCTAGTTTACAAAACCGAGTTTTTGACCGATTTTCACTCGAGTAGTCAAATGTAGAATTGTTTTTTAACTGTTATCTATGTTTATTTTTGTTTGTTATTGTTTCTTATGTTATTTTTGTTTGAACTATGATCAGTGCTTTAGTTTCAATTATTTTAGTTTGGAAATATCTTATTTCATTAAAATTTTGCTATTAACATATGCCATCCTAATTTCATTAAACTCTTTCTTTGTTTCCCCTAGTTTTAGAACATTACATATACATGACATGTACTCATGATGAGGAGAGCCATGTCACACGGGACCCATACAATATTCTTCTCCTTCTTCAATAATCTAGTGATGTTTTCACACTTGGTTTTTTTATTTTGGATTCAAAACATGGTATGTAGTAGAGTTTTTTCAACTCTAGACCTCACTTAGTGTAGAAGTAAACATGGAGAAACCGTACTTGGCGTTGTGGTCCAAGGAGGCTCTACTTGACTAATGGTCAGAGGTTCGAGCCGATGGGGTTGGCCTTTGGGCCTTGTAAGGATAGCTAGGAACCTAAATAAACGGATATGAAATGGACATTGAATTGGAGTTTCCTTCTAGAAAATTACTGTGAGATAGATTATAAGTATTATATGTTGATTTGATTTCAGGTATCTGTGGACTGTGGAATAGTAATAAGTCCAAGGAAGCAGTCTCTCACCTACAAGCAGTGTGGATTTGATGGGCTCAGTGTGTGACCAATGAGAAAAGCTTAAGCACCATACATACAAGTCACCAATACACACACAACAGACTGGTGAACAAAAATGGATGATGCTGATGCTATCTCTCTCACCACATCAATAATTAGAGACACAGAGAGAGGTGGCAACTGACAAGAGCACCCTCTCATTGTCACATGGCTTTTAGGTCAAAAGCAAGAAGATACAAGGAGATTTTTAAGTGTCAGAAGTAGTAGGGTAGGGCACAAAATTTTCAGGCCCAACCCTCCAATATTTTTTGAGTGTTTGTTTCTTTACTTGGGAGCAAGAGAGGGAAGAGGTTTTGTTGTTTTGATAGTGTAAAGACACTGATTTATGCAAATGTATTGTAACTCTATCTAATTGATTAATTCAGAAACCTTATGTTTGAAGAATAATAACTAATCTTAAGCATATGATCTTGCTGCCAAAGTTTATCCACAAAAAGGATGCAAATATCTTGAACTTGACTGTTACTCAAATCTCGTTTCAAGAGAAACAGAATTTGTAACAAATATCATATATTCAAAACTCACTCCATTGCTATTTTCTAGAGAGGAAAACATATTAAACTCGACGAGAATATGATATCCTTATTTCAAGGGGTTAGGAGATAAAAATCAATAAATCTGCCTCAAATCGGCTCTCATTCGATGGGATAGGGTCATAGGAGACGGAGATGTCTAAACCCGTCCAAAACTCAATCTGTTATCTCTATAGAAAAAAAACATTTTGAACCTGACAGAACCTGATATCAACAATTCAATAGGGTAAAAGACGGGAATCACTAAATCTGCATAATTGCCATCCCTGTTATAAATAAATCTTCAACTTATCCCAAATTTTATCAGAAAAAAGAGCAGTCAAAAGACCCTTGCACAAGTAGCATAAACATGAATATGATTTCACCTCTTTCGTTGCCTTATGTATAAAGAACATTCTCATGTTTAATTCAATATGAACATGAAATTTTTAGTAACAAATAAAAATCCAGAGGAAACTGGACAAATCTCTTGCTTCTTTTTCTCTAAAATCATTTCATAAGCCAAAACCTATCTATTGATATAAAGAGCCAATAAAGTAAAGGAAAAAAAACTAAAAGACCTCCTTAAGAGCAATGTAAAATCATATTTCTCCTTCTCCAACTTTAAACCTCTTCAAAATCTAAGTTAAAAACCTTGAATTTCCCATCTCGACTTCAATCAGAAACAAAAAACGAAAACTCGTCACCTATCCGCTCACAGCTTCAGATTGGTCAATCCAGTTTGCGTTGCGCTAAAGTTAATTTGGTCTGTATTATTTGCAGCGTCTCCATGAACCTTCATAGATGGCCTAAAACTTGGGTACTGCATGAGAATAGAAACAATAAAAAGAGTTTGAATGATGATACCAACATAACAGTGAAAATAACGATATACACAAATGCTCACCAGCTCGTAGAATTTGTTGATCTCCTCCTCCGTGAGGCCTTCATCCTCTCCAGAACCTTCCTCCCACCCAAGTGAATGTAAAAGCGCGGCCTCTTCTTCATCCGGTGGGAGAACCGTAACAAGGCTCGGGTTCTTGGCATCTTGAGACGCCTCATTTCCATTACCACTACTTGTATCGGGAATTAGAGTATCAACTGAAGGGGGGTCGATTTTGGTGGTAACTTCATTGTCCTTCTCTAACTCTAAGGCAGGTGGTGACCCGGCAGAGGGAGAGGGTACGGAAGATTTCTTCTTTAGAAGGTTAAAGAAATCATTCCTGCTTTTTATTTGAGCTGATGGTTTCTTTTCAGTAGGTTTTGGCGTTGGTTTGTCCTCAACAGAGGTAAAATTCGGGTTGTTGTGTGAGTTCCTGAAGGGAATCGATCCGCCAGCTGATAAAGGTGTCCCCAGTGGGCTATTCACTACTCTACTTCCATTTGTAGGACTTAGAATTTCTTTTGCAGTTGAATAGACACCATTCAATTCTCGCGACGGTTTGAGAACTTGAAGTTTTCCGAGAGATGCCTTTGGAGCGTCAAATTTAGCAGGACCACCGCGTAAAGTGAGATTGACCGAGTTTGAAGCGTGCTGCTGTCCGATTTTGGGACTGAGCACCTAGATATAAAAAAAACAATAAGTCAATACATAATATTTTGTATGATTGCAAAAAAAAATCAGAAGACAGAAACTCCACAAGCTCGATTGTTGCACTACCTGCACTATAATCATCTTTCTCGCCCAGAAAATCCAGATAGAACTGGACGTTAATCATAACAGTGACTAATATCTAATTTGCAATGTCAAACGCTATGATCATTTCTATCTACACCACCATTTTCAATCTTCATAGAAAGGATACATCAACGAAATTCCACTGAATTGTCCTTAAAAATGTAAACTTCAATATCTACTGATGCATTTAAACATCGTTCTATCTCATGTGTCTCATACCCGTCTATAGCATTTGTTCATTAATCTTGTGAAATATCAATCAGACAAAAACACATATGAATCTTAGCAGCAAAAGGTAATAATATGATTCATCAAACTAACATCACAAAAAACATGGGCTTCTGTTTACATTTGCATCATGATTTTACAGTGGAAAGCAGTCATCTCCTACATAACATTGACTAATTACTCGGTATAATCGTAGTTTCATACACCATTTAACATCTATCTGTTAAGAGGTTTGACAATGCTTTTACTCTTTCAATGGCTTACTAATCTCTCTCAAATACATTTTGCCTTACAGCAAATTAAGTACATTCCGCCAATACACTGAAATTAAATTTTCCACATTTCGGAGAGGAACATCAACATGAACCAGACAATATTTCAAAAGTACATGCTTTCCTAAAACTGAAACAAATGCACACGATAAAAAGAGATTTAATCTGGGAGAGAGTGACATTGTTCAACAGCTTACTCTCAGTTTTTCTGTAATTAGTTCAGAACTAGATAAGCAAAACACATGTAAAGCACAGAGATGGCGCTTATACAAGGCCAAAACATGTGGATGACATAGAAATCATGATTATCTACCTAGTATGAACTACCTCCATTTTAGTCTTGAATATTGTAAAGTAGGAGATCTCTGAAATAACAGATTGGCAAATGAACTTAACTTACAAAACTTGAAACGCACATAATGGCATGGGCATATTAACAGAAGCAGACTTACCTGAGTTTTAGCCAGAGATGGTGTCATGGGAATTAATTGTTTAGACTGCCTCAAAACCAGCTCTTCACGCTTTTGAGTTTCAACAGATAACTAGCATAACACATATATGTAAAACAATATCAGAATCAAATCATGTCCTATATGTTATGCCCATATCCAGAAACAAGTTTATGCACAGGAAAAATAGAAATATACCAGTTCAGGAGTACCAGCACGAGATGGACTCTGAGCCACAGTTTCAGCCATATTGAGGGTCGTTGTCAAGCTCGGTAGCATAGGAGATGAGCTTCTAGAAGGAGTTTGTTGAGGTAGTGCAACATTCGTGCCATTGCTCTCAATTGCCCCGTGCACCTCTACTAAAGCTGAAGTCCAGACATTGCTGCCAATCAAAGCTGAAGTACCGAGCGGGAGACTTTGAATGGCAGTAGTGAGGCAAGGAGATGAAACTCTTCCTATTTCAGAACTCACTTTTCTTTCTTCAGTTCCAAGTGAGGGAAAATCCCTTTCAAATGCAGATTTAGGCACATTTGTCACACTGACTCCAGCCAGGAGACTACCACCATTGCTATAGTTGATTTTATTGCTGTTTTTGTATTCACCGGTTACTTTCGTGGGCCATGATTCTCCTCTTCTATCAGTAAGACTAGACCTTAAACGGCGTGGTGTGTACTTCCTAAGCTTACTTGGCAACGGAGTATCTGGGTAGTCATTGTACCTCTGATCACGATCACTGTTGCCACTAGAACTCTGGCGGAAGTAAGAAGATGCACGATCACTGATTCTAGCAGATGGCCTATTTAGCACATGCTTTGACATGCGATGATCATCTATTCAAGTAAAAATATTTGTAAGGATAGCACTTCAATTACCCACTTACTTGCTCAAAAGCGATAACATACATGCAAATACAAAATAACCTACAAAAGCTAGAGTCACCCTTTACCCACAAAAAAAAACTCTTGCCTCAAAGATTAAAGGGGTTAAATATCAATGATATCAATAGTCACAAATCAGAAATCACAATTCAAGAAGAAGAAAAAATCAACTTCTAGTTATGAGATCAATATGAAAATTTAAGGAAGTGTATTCAAAGCATTGGTCTATCAATGAGTCGTAACATATAACTAGGTGGACATTGTGCATACAAGAAAACAGATCATAAAGGGCTTTGAGATTACTAATTTCAATAAATTCATTCTATGCATGTGGAATCATCAAACAAGGCAAAACTTGAAACTTGTTAGTCCAGGAAACAATATTACCTGAATGCAAAAGAGATGGAGAAAATTGGTTATTCGAACCAGTTCCACCGTTAGTTTTCAACCATTCCGGCACCAATGCAGGCTCACTTCTTTCCATGGCTGCCCTCAAACATGATCATATGAAGAGATCAAGAGAAACCTAAGCACATTGTGGTTCATTTGACCCCCAACACAACGAACTGTTCCGCTATCGATTTGGTTACTCCAAACAACTAAACCACTCAAGTTCCACCTCAATTCTCCTTTGCGGCCTCTAAGCAACAACAAGGCTTCCTTTCCCAAGCCCCCTTAACAAAAAACTTGAGTCGCTACCTTAACCTCAGCCAAAAAATGTCTCAAATCCTAATGTTTCTAAACTGTCCTGTTCTATTCACTATACTTAGAGGGTTCTATTCTGTTTTCTGTACACTATGTACTACAACTATCAACCCTAATCACTTCATATACCCTAATGATAAAAATTTATCAGCAAAACAATAAAGTCAATTCCATGGTCCCTCTAGTGACCAAAAGTTGGAGAAGCCTCCATCTCTATAACAACCCAACTCTGTACCTCAAAATCCAATATTGTGAAAACCCAAAAACTATCTCCACCAAAAATCCAGACCCATCAATCAAAAAGGTCAATAGCCCTAAAACTGAACTCCCAAACCCTAGGATTGGGGTTCACCCACAGCAGCCCTAAACCCCCTTTTAATCAATTAAATTAGGATAAAATCGAAATATATTCAATCCTCCATAAACCCTAATTGGGCGGCTCCGTGTCGTCTATGTCGAGCACAGACGGTGTAGAGAACCAAAAACTATAAGCAACCAATAAAGGTTCAGTTTTTCTTCAGAGTGTGTGTGTTGGTGTAGTGTCTATGAAGAAGAGGCTCTAAACAGAGAAAATCACAGTGCTCTGTATTGGGTATTTGTATATATGAAAAAGGAAAGAGCTTGAAGACGATCCGAATTGAAATCGAAATCAGAGACAGAGGTGAAGAAGAAGAAGAATAGATTTTGTGTGTGCGAGTCCGTGTTTTGTGTAGAGAAGTCTTGTTGTTGTAGAGTTGTTTGTGACTTTTGTGTGTGTTATTTATTTATTTTCTTTGTAATTAATATTTTCTGTGAGTAATTCAAAATAAATAATAATTAAATAAAATACTGATAAGCATTTTTATTGGGTTTTATCTGTTGGTTAAAGTGGGAATTGTGTGTGTATTGGGTGAGCAAAGCAACACATATCTTGTTCATGTGCTATCTTTATCATCACATATCCATTCATTTAATTTTCAAGTAGATTAAATTTGAGTTTTTCAAAAATAAAAGTAGCTTTAATATTGTAAGAAGAGATAGAGTAGAAGTTAAGATTAAAATATGTAATTTAGTTAAGACTAATCAGTTATTTCAATATTTAAATTGAAAATAGTAATCAATTATTGATTTTAAAAACTTTCTGTTGGTAACTTATAGAATTCTTAAATCAGATAAAAAAATATGATAAAAATAAATTATTAGTTAAAAATTTTCACATTTATTTAAAAATGATTGTTTAATAACTGATATGCAATTAATAACATAGTTAATTCGAGATGTTCATATTTTATTTTGTTAAACATTCAATTCGAATTAGTTATAACTGATATTTAGTTAAATTTGTGTAAGAAACGAGTTGAACTCAAATTTAACTAAGTAATACTCAATAAGCTCGCGAGTTAGCTTGTTTATAGTTATTATTTAATCACTTATTCTCACTTTTACTAAATACATTTAAAATCTAAACGGGTTGAGCCAAGTTTAACTATGTTTTAGCCGAACTCAAATCGAACATTTAATCTCAAATCGAATGTTAACAAATTTAGTCTCGACTCAACGTGTCCTCACTTAACTCATGCGAGAACAACAAACCTAAATAAAATTCAAAGCTTAGTTTAATTTGTGTTTAATTAATTATTTTAAGATACTACATGGAATTAGGCCAACATTGAAGCCCAACTCACGGTAAAATTATATAACCCAACCTAATCATATACGGGCCTTTAGCTAATACAGACCCAAATAAAAGGCCTAGCCCATCGGGCCATCCTTTTGGGCTCACGGCCCACGGACCAGGCCCACGAACCCCTCACTCCACGTGGCCACTGCAGGTACTTTTTTCTTTTACACTTTTTTTTGGGACGGTCCGTACAAAGTAAAATAGTCGTGGCGTGAGATCCAAATCACATGCTCCGCACCTAATTCACCGAGCAATCATGGACCGTTCATTTTACAGATAATGCGGTGGGGCCCACATGAACGGTGGATGTAAATGAACCCGAAACGCGATCACGTGCTGTTTGGCCGTCCTACCACGTGAGTAGGGAGCCCATAGGGAGCGTCGCCAACACTCTCCACAAGGCGCGTCACCGAATCTCTGATCGGCTTTTAATGAATCTAGGTTTATTTCCAAATCAATTCTTTTCCTTAATTTTATTATTATAAGATTATTATTTTGTAACTTCACAATAAAGTTTTAAACTGTAATTAACTATTATTTTAATATTTTAAAATAATTAATGCTGCAGTTTTAGGATGGACTATAATTACATTCAAAAAAAGGATGGACTATAATTTGTATTAAATAAAACATTTTAGTTACTAAACTCTTAAAACTAATTAATTAATAATATAAGTATATAATATTATCCTCAAGGGAAGACTGGTTCAGTTTCACTCTTAGGCAAGAGATTGTGAGATCGAATATAGATAAGGGTGTAGATAAGAGGCTAGTTAAGCTTCGTTTTTACAAGGCTCGACTCGTAAAAAAAGTGTTAACTCGAACTATGTCTAAACATTATATATGCAACTGATCAATTCAACCTTGACTTTAAGGAAAATGGTTGACCTCAAGCTCGAACGCGTAATGTTAAATGGTAAATAAATATGCAATTCATTTAATACTAAACGAACGAATTCGAGATCGACTTGACTTGATTCGACTCGTTTAAATCCATTATAAATACTTATTTAAATTTTAAAATATTAAACAAGTCAGCTCGTGAGTCAATCAAGCTTTCAAATTTTTATCTCGACTCACGTGTAACAAATATAAACTAAATATTTAACGAACCAAGTTTGAGTGTTCGTTAAAACCTTGACTTATTTAACCCTAAACATAGATAAATAAAATGACTTTTCGTGTAGCATAAAAAGGGTAGTTACTCGCTCGAAAATAAATAAATAAATAATAGTGATAATAAATTTGTTAAAAGATTAAAAAATGGTTATTCAATTGAAAGTGGAACCCATGTATTCGGTGTTTAATAGCAACCCAATAACTTATTACAATTATTCAATTCATAA
This sequence comes from Geranium rotundifolium, assembly GCA_963920655.1. NCBI lineage: Eukaryota > Viridiplantae > Streptophyta > Magnoliopsida > Geraniales > Geraniaceae > Geranium > Geranium rotundifolium. The sequence goes on along the minus strand of OY987313.1, from coordinate 38,416,639 downwards.
AATAAATAATCCAATACATCAATAAAATGATTATTCAATTCAATTGAAAACCATATTTTATAGTGTAAAATAAAAAAAAGGTTTTGGAAGTTATTGAATTATAAATTAATTTGAGTTTCAAAATAATGTTTTTCAAACAGATTTAATTTTGGGGAGTTTCTGGTATCGATGGGTTGATCCGGCAAAACTTATCCGTATGAGTTGGAGGCCGTGGCTCTGCATGATTATAACTGGTTCGAGTCGATTGGTCTCTGGGGCTATCAGAGATGCCTGTGTAAAGCATCCCGCATCAAGATCACGGGGTTTCTCCATCCGTATGAGTTGGAGGCTGTGCCTCTACATGATGCTAAACGGGTCGAGTTGAACAACTTTGGAGGAATCATTAGCGAACGGTATTGCGTACTATCCATTATCGGAACTTTTGTGCTTTATTTTGCTCGTAATCAAATGGCTCACGAATTTGCCATATTTGTTTTAACTAACAGTAGTTGTGATTATGGTGAGGGGTCTGTTCCACCATATGTACCTTCAGCTGTCCAGCTTGATGCCGGGTCAGTTGCAATTTAATTAATAAAATTCAATTTTTCCTTCAAAAAAAAAGTGAGATTTTTTTTAAGGTAAATTCCACATGACCCCCTTAACTATAAGCGTGTCTCACATGCACCCCTTAACTACAAAATCAATCTGTGAGGTGCCTTAACTATCCAAAAATCCCACTTTACCTTTTTTTGTTGATTTTTTTCAAAATTCTATTAAGTTGTTGTGAAATGACGAAAATACCCTTGTATCTGAAAAATTAAAATAAATAAATAAAAATGATTTTGAACTTTTTTTTTTAATTTTCTCGTTCTACAAAATAAAGAATAAAATGTTGTAAATAGTAAAAATAATTTTTAAAATTTTTTTTTTATAAAAATAATTTAAAAATAAAAAGTTACTTTTAAACATCGTTTTTTATTTTTATTAAATAAAAAATTAATACTAAAATATTATTTTTATTCTTTATTTTGTACAACGAGAAAATAGAAAAAAAAAAAGATCAAAATCATTTTTATTTATTTATTTTAATTTTTCAGATACAAGGGTATTTTCGTCATTTCACAAAAAACTTAACAGAATTTTGAAAAAAGTCAACAAAAAAAGGTAAAGTGAGATTTTTGGATAGTTAAGGCACCTCACAGATTGATTTTGTAGTTAAGGGGGGCATGTGAGACACGCTTATAGTTAAGGGGGGTCATGTGGAATTTACCTTCTTTTTTTTTTTATAATTTTCACAAATAAGAGTATTTTGCACCTGAGGAATCGTATATGATAGTATGTCTCAATAAGGGCTTGGATAAGATAATTGTTGAGACCGATTGCTTAACTATTGTCAAGTGGTTGTAATAGACTTCTACCTTGTCTTCCACAGCCAAACAGGTTGATCGAGATTGTTCGGGTATTTTTAATAACTATGTGAATTTCTCTTTTTATTTTGTTCGTCGACTAGGTAACTTGGAGGCATATGAGGTAGTAAGTTTTGCTCGTTTAAATTATGATTGTGAGATTGAGAACGACAATTTGCCGTCTTCTCTTTCTCGTGTAGCGGATAACAATCTTTGCTAATTAGATGGAGTCGTCTATTTGTTAAAAATAATATACAACAATAAATTAATTAAATTTAAATTTATCGAATTACACGTTATGACCTGTCATTTATTCTTAATTGTTAACGTTTGAGTAATTTTCACATAAACAATCCCCTAACTTAGTATATCATGGGAAATCAATTTCTACGTGAAGAAATTAATAAAAGTGATAATTCTAATTTATAAGTTAAAATATTAATTGGTAATTTATTTGGGAGCATGTGTGAAGTAGAAGTTAACTTTGTAACTTTTATTCAATTTAATTAATATAATATTTATAATATAATAATACACCAATCAATCACCAAATCGCAACCCATAGTTACGTTGCGTTTCACAGAGACCAAAACCTTCACTTGGCGCGTTTTATTCACGAGCCCAAACCGCGCGTAGATCAGTCCGTCCCTTCCTTAACCCATCTTCTCTATTTTCCAATGGCTTCTCTCAGCACAGAATAGCGTAGAAACGACTCGACGAATCCGATCTCTCTCGCTTTCTCTTTCTTCTTTTCGTGCACTCAAAACAAGGAAAGTCCCGTCCCTCCCTCTCTTTCCTCTCCCTCGCACGACTCTCCGATCTCGATCTCTTCGCTTCCACGAACCCTAGCTTTTTCCAGGATTTTTCTGGTAATTTCTGCGTTTTTTACTGTTGATTTTGGATAAAATGGAGATGCGGAATGTGTTTTTTTAATTATTATTATAATGGTTTTGGATCTGATTTGGTGTTGGAGGAGTTAGATGGCATGTGGTCGTATCTGAGCTTCCATGTTCTTGATGATTATTTTAATGGTTATCGTGGCGTGATTCTTTGGCTAAGCACGTTTTCTGGATTTATATCTATGAATCTCTGAGTTTGTGTGTTGTTGTGAATGTCGCTGCATCGGGTGCACCTTGTTTTCTTCAACTAACTTATCCAATCTACTTCGTTTGAGTCCGCTCCAGGCAGGTAATGGATTCTGGAAATTTTTGGTTTCAATTTGGCTCAAAATGATTGGAATATTTTGAATTTGATGTGCTTTTGTTACTCTGTCTTCTACAATTGGCTTTTGCCGAGTTTCAGCTTGTTCTGCTGGGTTTGGTGAGTGTTGAATTACACTTGCTTCTGAGTTTTTGTTTGATTTGTGGTTCTGCGTGTGAAGTTGAGGATATGGTGAAAGCTTTTAGTAGAATTAGAACAAGTTAGTTTAGTTATAAGCTGAATTATGCGTTTAGTGCTTCATCCTAGACTTCCAAGGACAATTCAGCTGAGCTAGAGCTGGAAAATGTGAATCTAAGGTTGTTATAGAGCAAATTACGGTTTAAAATGCAGGAAGCTATGATGGGTGAGCAGGAGTGATACAGATGTATGAGTAATTCTGTTGTTCCTGTTCCATATAGCTTATGACTGTGCCAATGACTTTGTGCTTGGGCGTAGCTTGAGCTTACGTATCGGAATCTAAATAATTGAAGTTTTTGTTGAGTGAATTCCTCTTTTACATGGAATCTGATCCTACTGGCCCATTTATAAGTGTTTTGTACTGTAATAATGATGGTGTTTTATTATATTAATTCTTTTGGCTCTTTCTAATATGACTATCTAATATTTGAAGGATGAGATGTTAAAAGAAATTGTAAAAGTACATTTTCTTCTAAATTCACATCACATAGCGATTTCATAATTTTTCCACCATTTCTAATAAAAAATAAACCTTTTAAAAAAAAATTATCAAGAGAAGATTACTATGGTCACCTTATCTTTTATTTGGGATCTATATACACTGTTCACACTGCTAATTTTGCTTTATCATGAAGAGAGAATTGTGTATGCTGTCTAAAATATCATTTTATCTATGCTTCTGCTGCATATTCCTATTCTGCTAGTACTTTCTCACTGCTGTATTAAAATTTGGAGTGGGGGATCTAAAATACAAGCTTTTCAGCTGGGATGTGTTCATCCTTTCACTTTACTTCTGTGTACATTCTAATTCTTATACATCTGCTTTTGTTTTTGTATTTTTCACTGAAGAAATGTATGTCTTACAGGATTTAGCATCATTTCCTATGATTTAATGTCACTTAGTTTGCAGATATGGAACTAAATGTTTTAGTCTCTGTCTATATGTATATGGGGAAATTTGGGTAGTTCAGCAAGCAAATTCCCATGAAAGATCTTTATATGAATATACCTCCTTGTAGAGTGTAGAGATTTGTATTCACCCATAGCTTCCTACCAGCTAGCAACTTATATGTGCCAATAGAATGTCTGTATGCTATACTGTGGTGGGAAACAACAAGTGCTTGAGGTATTGCTTTGTTCTTGTTGTTACAACCTTTTGACTGTGTCGAGGCATCATTTTCTTGAAACTGGTCATATATGCCTGAAGTGAAGATGGTTTTCTTTTTGTTCAAAGTGAGTCATAATATTTGTACCATTGTGTTTTTAATGTTGCACTGTCGACATGCTTGTAGGAATGTAGTCGTTGAACTTAGATTACCTCCATGAAGTTTGCATGTGGAAAATATGTTTGATGGCTTTGATTCTTGGCTACACTTCACCTTAGTACAAGCATCACATTATGTGCTGTTAGTCCAGTTAATTCAACTTATTCTCTCATCAGATTGTCACAGCTTATTCACCTCGTCCTGATGCTATTTTCCTTTCTCGTCAATTGTCATGGGGTAAAATAAGGACCAGTGCATTGAGGAGAATTATATGCATCATTAATGTTTATTTTTTTTTATGAGAATTCATAATGTCTACCTGATTCTCAACTGCCTTACAACGACTTCCTAGATTTCTGATGCCAGTGTTCTTACTTTTACTGTAATTCAGGTTTACCTTGACAATGGCGAAAGGCAGCAGAGGTAGCAGGGTACGACGCAGGATGGCTTCCCGACAATGCCGATATGCCCCATACACGTTGCCCTGCAATCATGGGACTTCCAAGGACATATGCCCAAAGAAATGCCCCAAAGGCCTGGATAAGAAAGACTGGAAAGATGCAACCTGTTCTGTCTGCATCGAGTATCCTCACAATGCTGTTCTTCTCCTCTGCTCCTCACACGACAAAGGTTGCCGTCCCTATATGTGCGGAACCAGCTTCAGATATTCCAACTGCCTCGACCAGTACAAGAAAGCCTACACCAAAGTGACCTCCCCTAATGAGGCTCAACCTTCACTCGACTCGGTTCCTTACCCTCTAGAGGTACCTGATTCCAGCTTGACGGTTGGGGTTGGGAAGTGTGAGGCAGCAGAGCTTGCGTGCCCGCTTTGTAGGGGCCAGGTCAAAGGATGGACGGTCGTTGAACCTGCCCGTGAGTACCTAAACCTGAAGAAGAGAAGCTGCATGCAGGAGAATTGCCCATTTGTCGGAAACTACAAGGAGCTGAGGAAGCACGTGAAGGCCGAGCACCCCTCTGCCCGACCGCGCGAAGTCGACCCGTCACTAGAGCAAAAGTGGAGACGGCTTGAGCGCGAGCGAGAGCACAATGACGTGATCAGCACCATAAGATCAACAATGCCAGGGGCCATGGTGTTCGGAGACTACGTAATAGAAGGCAATAGCTATGGCCTCGATTCGGACGACGACGAGGATGACCTAGACGCCTTCGACGCAGTCCCTGCAAGTACCAACGGAGGCCTGGAGATGGGCGTAGACGGTAATCTCATGAACGTCTTCCTTTTACTGCATGCATTCGGGCAGTCAGGGAATGCCGGGCGACTTCCCCATCCCGGGAGGGCGTTTGGTAATAACGCGGTCGGTGCCCGTCACACCTCTCCCGTCATAGGTTTAGACTCAACCGACGAAGACGATAGTGACGGTGACAACGGCAGCAACAACAATGGCAACAACATGTCACTGGTCAATAGGCTCCGTCGCCATGGTAGGGTTTTATTAGGACGGTCCGGGCGGCGACAGAGGCGCAGGGAAGCAGATAGCGCCCAGAGATAGAACCCAGATGCTGGGAAAAAAAGGGGAAGGAAACAGAAAAGAAAAAGAGAATTTCCTTGTGCATATAGTTTCTAGGAGGAAAAAAGGTTAGGAGAAACATAGGTTGATGATTTGCATTTACATTTCCCAATTTATATTGCAACCAGGATTTGGTTGGTGTAACTTTTTCCATTTGTGTATTTTCTGTGATGTAATTTCCTAAATTTCCTTCCCCAACTATCATTTTCTGATTCTGGTAAATGTTGAAATGGTGAACATTTTGCCATGTGAAAGGTTATTTATCAGTGTAAACTTTCTTGTACATTGATTTGGTCTCTTTGTTCCTCCTTTTTTTATCCATCTATTGCTTCATTGATGAGCCTCATATGGTATTTGGATCTGAAGTTGATACTCATCGGTTTCAGAATGAGTTTCGGAAGAATTTTTGTTTGTTTTGGTGAGCATTCCTTCAATGACGGAGACTTGAACACTTGAAATTCCGGAGGAACAAATTCAAAATCTCTGGTTAGGTTAGATCTGGAGATTTTAAAAATTAGTTTCAACAAACTACGTAAATGCAATGACTTAGACAGGAGAGTTTCGATTCTTCGATCCTTATTTTATAATGTAAATTCAATCATCTATTTTTTGTGTTCGATCATGATAATGAGCAAAATATGATTTTCTTTAATAATGTTTACCAACAATGAAAAAAGGATAGTGTGTGTGCACAAAGATTGAGGCAGGATGAAAATTCAATTATATATTTATAATGTTTTTTATAAATATTTTAATTAAATTCATATATTAAAATTATATTTCTAATATATCGGGAGTATGAAGGGGATCCTTGGCCCGTCCCCAAAATATCCCTACCCTAATTAGAGGCGGAATACATAATTCATGTTGCGCCCATATCATTGTTAGGATGGAAACATGACGAGTTATCTCTGTCTATTTCTCTCCGTAATAATATTAAATGATTATTTTAAATTATATATATAAAATGGGGAGAGAATACCGCACCCCATTTCTATCCCGTCTCCAAAAAAATACCTTTCCCAATCGGATAAAGAAAGGGTATTTTGCCATCCATGTAAAGGCAATAGACTAGAAGACCAGTCTTGAACCGGGTTGGTTCAGGTATTGTGAAGGCACTACAAAACGACGTCGTCTGACCCTGGTACTCGTTTCCTTCTCCGAGACACTTCGCTGAAAACGCTCCACTTTGAAAACAACAATGGCGGGTTCACTTCGCGCCCCTCTCTAAAACCCCTAAAACCCAAACCCATCTCTCTCTCTCTCTCTCTCTCTTCATTTCCGCTGATTTTTTTCCCAGTCTCTTCTCCGGCGACTCCGATGGGTTCTCCGACCGAGTCGTCGCTCCTCTCGGCGCTCGAATCCTCCAACGCCGTCAACACCCACGACCTCTTCGCGGCCTATCTCAAACCCTTCGCAGTTCTCTCATACCCCAAGAAACCGTTGAAGAGACCATCCAAATCCGCCACAGACCAGAACTCAATCCGGTCCCTCGCGAAGCAGTACCTTTCCTTCCTAAACAGCTCCCTCAGGATCCTCCCCAAGCGCCTCTCCGATCCGTCGAGGATCGACCAATCGGCGGCGTCGGGGCTGTTTGAGACCTATAGGTTGTGTCTCGATTGCTTGGATCTGGTCTCGTCGCAGCTCTCGTGCAAGCCGTACATGGTGGACCTGCAGAGGATGAGGATGGTGCATTGTTTTGAGGGTTGTGGGCTGTACAGGGAAGCGGAGAAGGAGGGTTTGGGGGTTTTGGGGAGGTTGAAGAAGGGGGAGGGTAGGTGGCTTCCGGGCGTGGAGGAGGGCGGTGGGGATGATGTTGAGTTTGTGCTTCTGGTTGTGGAGGTTGTGGTGACCTTGGTGAAGTGTGCAGCAATGGGGAAGAGTAAAGATGGTTTGGATTATAGGAGAGTGCTTGATTTGGTGGAGGAGGTCAAGCCTTGGTTCAGGTGTGTGGTTTCAATTCATAAACTGTTTTTAATGTAGGTGACTTGAAATTGAGAAGGTTATTGCCAAATAATGCTGATGCTAGGATTCTTAAATGTGTGTGGTTTCAATTCATAAACTGTTTTTGATGTTCATGACTTGAAATTGTGAAGTTTATTGCCACCTAATGTTGCTGCTACTACTGCTCTTATTGATGCTATGATTCTTAAATGACTTGTTGGGACTTGGGATACATAGAGACACATGTGTATATACGAATTGATCTGGGTACTTTTGGTGTTCGATAAACTACATGTATTGTAGTCTTGCTTACCAGAAGGTTTTCATATGTTTTGTTGATTATGGGTAGTTCTGGGGTGGGAGATTTTATCTCAACATATTGAAAATTCTATGGGTCAATTCTTTACTTGACTTAGTAGTGTCATTAGCTATCATGACATCCGAACGGAGAATTAGTGTAATTCTATATATTTTCTATTTGAACAGTTCTTCTTTCAAGCTACTTTGTTTTGTTGTTTCTGAAAGAAAATAATGTTATGTTTGTGGGTTTTGATGCATATGTTTTAATTTGAAAATTCAGATTAATGCATATTTCTAGAAATAGTTATTGCTTTTATTGTTTATTGCTACATGAACAGCTGCATATGGAAATATATTATATTTTGCAGAAAATTCTAGCTGGGGCTGAGATGAGTGGTTATTAATTGGATGATCTGAATTTGTGTCTTAGGATGCTAGATGCGGGTATGTATGATAAGTTGCATAGGGTGCTGGTGACGTACCTGGGAAAGTGTGCCTTATTTTTGGTTGGAGAGCTAACAGAGTTTGATGAAGATTTGTTACGCGCCTTCTGTATGGAAGCATTAACCAAGTATGCAGACTCGTCAATGAAAGATCAAATTTATAAGGTGGATTAAATGCCCTTTTAATCCAAATATGCAATAAGCCCTTGTTTATCTTCTTCTAATTGATCTTAATATGCAGTTTGCGTGTAGGATTTGTTCGTGTCTATTCTCTCAACAGGAGAAAAGACTGTCAGTTGCCACTGACTTGTTAATTTCTGTGTTGGATTCTGTTTCCTGTCAATGCAAGGTAATACCACAGAAGTCTTGCATAAAACTCCTGATACTTATATGATGCACTGAACTAAACCATGTTTCCATTTTCAAATATTCTAATGTTTAACTGTCACAATTTTGTTTTAGGGACCTTCTATGTGGTTTTAGTCTTCAAACATAGTAGCTGGGGTATTAGGTATACTGTACGATGAGGAATACAACCTATCTATTCATATTTGTAGTTCTCAAACTGTCTTATACTCAGCATAAAAAGAGAGAAAATGGCAGTGGGTTTTTCAATTACAATTACAGACAGAGATAGCTCAATGCAAAGATATTTTATTGTTTTTTATCCAGTACAATTAGTTTGTGCAACCCTTTGCAGTCTCTTGGAATTTTTTTATGCTGGTGCTGTAGCTTTTATTAGGAGAGTGAGAGTTCCGTCATTAAATTTCAATGTGCAAATAATCTCATGTTATAGTTACAATCTGAAGCTTCATTATTTGTAAAAGAAATTTGCAGTTTAGGGTTACGGAATAGAACTCAAAGGTTTGGAAAGGCCTGTAGCACATTAACTAACAGGGAATCCCACTTACTCGATATGATAAACATATATCATGCTAATTCATATCTTTTATGGGGTTTGTACACCACTTAATTACAATTGGGTGTTTGATTTGCTTTCAATTTTCCATGTCCTTATTTATCTATTTAGAGTAACTGCAATATTGATCAAATTATTATCTCCAGGTTGAAACAGAAGCAACTGGAGTCCAGCTTGTTGAACTTGTCTCTTACTGTGCCGACAAGTGTCGAGCTTCTAGTGCAAGATTTCATAAAGTTCTTGCAGCACATATATACAAAATAGCAGGTGATTTTCACAAGGTATCTTTTCTATGTGATTTCATATGTACTGACTAGTGCATCATGCTCTTATGTTTCACAATTGCTTTTATAAATATACCCAATGCAGTAATTCATATGTTTGAACTTCATTGGCAGGTCTTGGTACCTTTAGATACTATTTTAAGGCTGTATGCCACTGGGTTGTACTTTACTGATTGCAGCCTGAAGTTAAAGCATGGTGATTTCACAAGCTCAAGAGGTGTTGTGTATGACTTTGTAGTAAGAATTTCGCTAGACGACCGGGAAAGATTGCACTGTCTGGTGTCTTCACTTAAATCAGCAAAAAGTTATTTTTCCATTGACTGCTATGCAAATTATACACCTTCTTTTGAGCGTAAAGATTTTGATGGTCGAATTTTCTCGTGTATGGATGATTCTGAGGCATCCAGAGCTTTCCTGCAAAAGAGTAGAGAGACTTTTCTGTTGCCTTACCTGAGTGCATTGAAGTTTTTGTGTCAGCCTCTCGCTGAATCTGTTAATTCCGAAAAGAAGCTGATAGTTGGTGAAAATGAAGATGCTTCTTTTTCAACTGAGCTGTGTTATATAGAAGACACACTCTATCAATTTTGTGATGGTGTTTTATGTCACAGGTATTTCACTTTTAATTTTCTGTCTCCATGTTCTCAGTATTACTGTGATTGTTCCAGCTACTGGTGCACTTGGGATCTCTGGCCTTCTCTGTGTTTTTGTTTCTTCAAATACTCACAACCAACAAAATTAAGTTTTTCTTTGCTTATCCTGTATCATGTAAGTAAGCATACTAATTAGGTTTCTTTTCTCTTATTTATGGTTGCAGTTATAAATCTCAGGAGGGACATAGATTTGATGCTAACAACAAAATAATACTTAGTGCAGCTGTAGCAGCTTTCACTCTCTCAGTTAGATCACAACTCAAGATGAAGGTTTACCCTTCTTGCAGGATTCCTTGTCTGTTTATGCATGCTTTTTTTTAAAAGAGTTTGGTGATCATTCCCACTTGTCATTGACTTCTTAGCCTAGTTAACGTGTTTGTTCTTATTTCAGAATAGTGTGAATTTAATCAAACACATTATTGCAAGTGAATGGATACAACCACATGGACTGAAGTTTCTATTTGCTTCTCTTTACAATGTTGGTGTTATTCTATACAGAAATAAGCAAATGAAAGAGGTACATTCCTTTAATAAATATGTATGCTCTATCAAAGGACATGTACATCATATTGAGACTTCTCACGTTCATCAAACATGATTGTTCTACAACTGCTAATGCATCAATCCCCTTTGGTTAATTTAAGAAATAAGTATATCAATGCAGGCTTCAAAGGCACTAAAGCTATCTTGTAGAGCATCATGGACATGTGTTGTACATCTTTGCCATGTCATCGACAAATCAAACAATTGTGCTGGTGATCTTACTGAAGATGCTCTTTTAGAATTTATCTCTGATGCGTGCTCAAAAAGTATTTTTCTGTTGGACGTTCTTCAACAATGTGGCAGTAACAAAGCAAAGAGAATCATTCTCCACTGTCTCGAAAGTTGGTCTATTGCTGGAAACTTGCTCAAAAAGTTACCATGCCCTAAACGTCTGGTGAAACAGTGGGTTAAGGTGTGTTAAATGGCGCTGGACTGTATTGGTTTAAACATTTCGAGTTAATAGTCATTTAACAATTGTGGCGCTTGCCAAATGAGCGGGGGCAGCTCACATGTGAGGACTTGTTAAATGAAGCAGTACTATATCAGTTTAAGCTGTTAGGGTAACTGATTAAGATTAACTTATGACAGCTTCTTCTCTTATTTGTTCCTGCTTCCTTGTTATTTGACTTCTTCTCTTATTTATTCCCGATTCCTTGTTATTTGATCAGATAGAATGTAAACTCCAAATGATCACAGATGAAGACGAATGTTCAACAACTTTATATTGTTCACTCTCATCTTCTGCAAAAGTTTCAGAAAGGACAATTGGCATTATTTTAGAGGAGGTTTGGTGTCTTTGTGTGTGTTTTTCTCTCTTTCATATTTTGGATTGCATTTTCCTGTTTGTCTGTTACTACTTTATGGTTTTTGCTTTGTTTTCTTGATTTTTAGGAGCTTGCTGCATATGAAGAAATGATGGTTTCATGCCCAAAGTTCTGTCAGAGAATGCAAATGAAAATTATCGATATCCTCTTGGAACATGTATATGTTACACACAATTTCTATGTAGAGAAAGCCAGAATTTTAATTAGAAAGGGAATGGCATTAAGGACCCTAGGAGGAGAAGGTTTGGAAGACTGTATTCAGTGTTTGTCTGAAGCTATATGTATAATGGTCAGTTATTTAGTTTGATTTATGTTTTATTCTTCTTTTACTGTTTAGAGCCTCCAACAGTAGATCTGCTATCTATGCATTAAAATTTGGCTGATGTCACATCTTAATGCAACAGAAAGACATGCAGGGTAAAACATATGGCTCTGATATCTCAAGCTGTCATCAAGCAGCTGTAGCCTATAGCTTGCGGGCATTGTGCACCCAGGAAGCTGAACCAAAATCTCAGGTGTGGATGGATAAAGGCCTAACTTTCTAAATTAAGCAACTACTTCCTAGAGGCTCTCTACTTTGCATTAATTAATTGATAGTCTACTTTAATTTGTTACTAATTCTATGTTTTGTTTTTGGTATAATCAGCAAGTCTTTGAAGATATTAATGCAGCCATAAATCTATGGTTGAGTATACCTTTTCCAGATCACTGCTTTGAGAATGACCAGCATAATATCGTGTCCAGAAGTACAATGATACTGCTGTACAACATAATTGATTTGTTGTCAATGAAGGTATAGCTCATGATTTTATTTGGTGCAACAGGATATTATGACTATCTTGTCTTATTACCATTTCCTTGTTTCTGTAATTTCAGGGTTGTGTAGAGTTTCACAAAGACATATATCAACTGGTATTTAGGTTTTTCAAATGGAAGAATATTTCACCAGAGACATGCTTGGCTGCACTATGGGAATGGAGAAGGGTTAGTCATGCCCTTTGCATTTCACCTGTAAATGAGTCGTTAATCGTGAACTTGTCAGGACAATGTGGCGAACTTTCCAGGTCTATTGATTTCTGGATAAATTGTTTCAACGGATCTCAGCCTCTAGAAGTTGGATTCAAACAAAGTTTATCCTTTTCATTTTCAACTGCTCCCTCCAACTCTCTTAGCCATGATAGTGTTCGTCAATCAGATATCACATTTGATGATGTTAAAGGCACTGCTCTGGAACTCATTTCAGCTGGAAGTTTCTCCCAGGTGGTCTAGTGGGTTGTTGTTTTGCATTCATCATTTCACATCATTGCCATTCTGTTTGTTAATCATGGGCTTTTTTATAGGTCAAAACATCTTCAAATTTTGTTGCTGGATATCTATACTATGATTTATGTGAAAGACTCATTTCAAAAGGACAGTTATCTGAGGTAACCTGATATATTTTATTTATATGTAAGAGGTGTAGCTAGGTACTACAGTCCAGTTTTTCTCTGTCACGTGCATGAGAAGGGCTTTCTGAATTTTATTTATTTATTTGTGTTACAATACATAAATTGTGACATCTTCACTGATTTGTGCATAAGATATCATAAATGCCATTTTTTTGGGTACAACTGTGTTGTAAGGCTACTTCTCAGATGCGTCATTACTTTGATTTGTCTGAGTTGTAGAGGGATATGTCCTTATCTCCTTACTATCTGGCTGTACTGCTAAAATATCTTGCAAGTTCTTTGCTGTTTGAAATATTTCAGTGTACATATTTTGAAAAGGATGCCAGTCATCTTACCCTGTCTATTAGTACTTCTTTCTATTCTCGCATAGCATCTGTGAGATTTTCTAATGAGATTCTTTCTAATCTTAGGCTCTTTCATATGCAAAAGAAGCCCATCGATTACGTACTAAACTGTTTCAAGAGAAATTTATGTACTCCATTGAGCAACATAGTGAAAAGGACAAAGGAACTGGGGAAAATATTCATAAACATGCCCATGGTATTAGTACTCTCAAAGTAGTTAGATCAGTTATTAAAGAAGTTTTGTCATTTGATGCTGGCTCATGGGACTTGGAAGGCTATCTTAGTCCATGGAAAGTACTTCAATGTTATCTTGAAAGCACTCTACAGGTTTGAGACTTCTATCTTTCCTATCTATTAGCTATTAGACCTCCTGACCTGGAAATTTAAAGCAATATGTTGTATGCTGCTAACATTTTAAATGACAGCAGTTACTCATGACTCTCAGGTTGGAGTCATCCATGAAATAATTGGAAATGGAGCAGAGGCTGAGACTTTCTTACTCTGGGGAAAAAACATCTCTTGCTCACAGAGCTTGCCACTTTTTATAGTTGCCTTCTCATCTGTGTTAGGTACAAATCTTCATTTTTCTTTCTTGTAGTTGTCTTACACATTTACAAACTATCTAACTGTTTTTTCTTTAGGAAAACTATATCGTAAGAAACAGCTATGGGACATGGCAAAAAATGAACTCATCAACGCGAAACAGATTTTAGCCAATGACAGTGTAACTATCTCTTGCTTAAAGTGCAGACTGCTGCAGGAAGCCACTATTGATCAGCAATTGGGTGATTTATCTCGAAGTCAGTTTGATGGTTCCGAGGGGAGTACTTTAGAAAGACCATCAACTGCTGAAGACTTGTACAGAACAGCACTAGAAAAACTTGGTCTTCCAGAGTGGAAAAATCCTGTTAGCTATCCTGAAGAAGTAAACAATTGGAAAGAAAACATAAAAAGTCTTGTTAAAGATGTTGAACTTAGTGATAACAACTCTTATGAACACTGTACATCCACCGAGTCAAATGGGGAAGTGCCTTACATAAAAGAGGGCCCACAAGCAAAAACTGAAGCCAAAAGATCTAGAAAAACCAAGAATTCTTCAAAACCTTTGGCAAAGGAGAATGCTTTATGTGATAACAACTCAAGGGTAACGCGTTCTAGATATCGATCTTCTCAGAGTCAAAGTGTAAATGTTTCTAGTGAGGTGCAGACTGGACGTACAAAACAATCAAACATCAATCATGCATCTGATATTGCTTGTCAGGAGAGGTTGCTGCCAGTAGTGAAAAGTTCTGTGATAAACTCAGAGGGGGAAGTAACATGTATTTGCAACAATGTGGGGTGTTGGCTATGCCTTCTTAGTCAAGTTATGAAGTCTGGCTTGGTGACCAGTTTTATAAATGTGAAATGGGAGTTTGCTCGCAGGCAATGTTTCTTGAGGGTACTTGCTGGCATAGGTAAGGGAGCAACCACATATTAATTTGATGACACTTAGATTTATTATAGTTATTTGTTTCTCATTGTGAGTAGAGCTAGGTTGAGGCGTTGAGCAATGAACTTATTGTAAGTTAGAAAGAAAAAAAACGATTCATTATAGTCATTTGTTTCTCATTGTGAGTAAAGCTAGGTTGAGCAATGAACTTATGGGAGTTGGAAAGAAAAAAAGTCTTCATAAAACTTGGTTACGGGTACAGAATTTTTTTAAGCGATAACTAAAAAACGTCTTTGTTTGTTGCACGCTATGATTCAACTGTGGTCTGCATCTTACTTCATTATCTACATATAATTTGCTTCTAACTGTCCATATCAATGTTATTGTTGTTCACTTGTTATGACTAATACCATGTGCAATTTATCCCTATCTCCCATATTTGTATTCTTCGTTATTGGAACTGGCTCCCTTTTCATGAGATTTGTTTGTTTTGCTGATAAAAGAATGTGTGTGATTTCAGGAAAATGCTTGGGAAGACGTGGTCTAATTCATAAAGCACATGAAATATCTTTGCAAAGCATTTCTATCTTAGTCAGCAGAAACCCGTTTCACCATGCTTACTCTTCTGCTTGCTCTGCTTTCTTGTTTAGCTTGCTTGGAAAGGAAATCACAGGAGATGTTTTAGCAGTTGAACGTGCAGCAGTCATTTACAACATATGTTGGTTATCTTTGAAATTTTACTGCTCTAAGGATTCCAGGTAATTAAAAAAATTGCAAATTGTTCTTGTGCATATAATATGTGATTATTTTGTTTGTTTTCTCATTAGAGCCAAGTGAAAATGGTTCAGTAGTTATCATTTTATAGTAAACCCAGCACGCTAGTTTGAGCATATCTTCATGATTTATGTCATACGCACAACATGTATAGATAATTTGAAACCGGATATCTGATAGCTTGTCAAGTAACCATAATACCATATATTGATATATTTGCAATTTCATTACTAACCTTTTCTTGTCTAACTATTGTAGTTTTCCTGTCTTTTTCTATTCTCCAGGATCAATTGTTGCATTATGTCTAACATTCAGTTACCTAGCATAGTATCGTGGTTGATGCTAGCCTTTGTACTCAGCCGTGAGGTTCCTGCACTCTTGCAGAAGGTCAGGCTTTAATTTTAGTAAACGCATATTATCAATTTATTATATAGCTAAGTAGCTTCCATTTATGTTGTTTTCCCCTCATTTCCTTGTTGAAATCCTTTTATGATTGTCGCGACGATTGACCTTATAACAGGTTTCAAGATTGCTTGCTGTTATATATTTACTTTCCACCTCTATGGAGTCCTTTTCCTTGTCCACTTCTTGCAAAGTACTCTCTGGAAATCACTGGGCTGCATATTTTCATCAAGCCTCAGTTGGAACTCATCTTAATCATCAGCTCTTTTCAAATATGACTATGAAACATGCAGCTGAACATCTTATCATTTCCCAGGTATGTAGGTTAACTTATCCCCCAACTTCTTAAGTGAAGAAAAAGGGGAAATCGGTAAATACATACAAGAAAATTGCTCATTTCAATCATGTATCTTGAATTTAAATTCTTATTATGTTACATATTCTACATTTTTAAATGGTATGTTTTTTCAGGATTCACACGCTAGCTCAACTTGCGTAGGAGCAGAATCATGCGACACGTTGAGGTCATAATTACCACACTTGTGAGATTTACCATACTTCATATTGTGCTGTTGCTTACTTTACCGATCTTCTTTGTCTTGATGCCACAGGCTTGCACCTGAATCTGTTCAAGATCTTGAAAATTTTGTGATGAATTTTTATGGGAGCCTTCCTTGCTCCACAGTCATCTGCATAAGCATGCTTGGGGGTGCTTATGCTTGTTTATTACAAGATTTGCTGCCATATCCTTCTCAAGTCCATGCATGGATGGTAATATCACGTTTCAGTTCTAAGAATCAACCTGTTGTTGTACTTCTACCAGTGGATTCAATTTTAGAAGGTATGTTGTGGAGTGCAAGCATGAACAATTGGATATTTACAAATTTCTATAGGCATTAGTGTCGATATCACATCAACTCTTATGAATTTCATCAGAGGCTTCAAATGATGACGACAATGAAGGAAGTTCTGTATCTGCAAAATTTGATGAGATCATGTATACGGATAAACATTGGCGTTGCCCCTGGCGATATGCAATAGTTGATGATGTAGCTCCTGCCTTTAAACATATATTGGAGGAAAATTACCTGTCATCTTCAGTCTCTCCCTTAGAAGATACAACAAGATATAGAACACTATGGTGGACACGCAGAACGAAGCTAGATCACCGTCTAGGTACACTCTTGAGGTATGTGATAATATTATACATCAGTTTTACATGCTCATCTACCGATGACCTCTGAATTTCCTTGAGAAACTATAACTCTCATTTCAGGATGTTGTACTTAAAAAACTGAGATTGGTTCGTGCATCAGGAATCTGGAAGAATCATGGCTGGGTCCCTGGAAATATATACTTAGAGGAGAATGGTCAAACTCCAAGCTCCTAGACTCAATAAACAAGAAGGTGGTACGTGATCTGAGATCTAAATGCAAACTTGCCGTGGACGAAAATCTTATTAGAGCTGTTCTCGGAGGTGTCGGGAATTCCCTAGAAATGGAGGCATGCATTCCACAACTATGTTCAAATAAAGGTTGCTGCATTCCAAGATATAGTGACTGTGGCGAAGAAAGCCGCGGAACATTGTCTTACACCTCTAATGAAGCTGATAAACTATCTATGTTGGCATCACAACTATTATGTGAAGCAGTAAATGATCTTGAAAACAAAGATTCTGTTGACAGGGAACCTGTAATTCTGGTGCTGGATTGTGAGATTCAGGTATATGACTTAGCTTCTTTTATCATTATTTCCGTTTTTCCTGAAGGAGTTTTATAAATATATGTAACTATGGTTTTCTTAGACTCAAGGCATGGCTTCTTTGTTATTCTCTACAGATGGACTTGTCTGGGATAAAAAAGTTGTCCTTCAGTTAGTGGTTGTGTTAAATCACTCTAGACATTTTTGTTTTGTTTTTAAGGCAATGCCTCTTTTTGCAAGTAATCGACCTTAATAAACATGCTTTAGTTTATAATAAGTATTCATGGTCTTTCATACCTACATATACAGTTGATTCATCAATGTGTTTTATTTGCAAACTAATTTTAAAACTTGGATTATTTCTGGTTTCTTATGTGTAGATGCTTCCCTGGGAGAATTTGCCTATACTCAGAAACCAGGAAGTTTATCGCATGCCTTCACTTGGCAGCATCCTAGCATCGCTTGAAAAGAGTTGCCACCACCAAGAGCAGGCCGGGAGCCTTATTGCTGCATTCCCATTGATAGATCCATTAGATGCATTTTATTTGTTGAATCCCAGTGGAGACCTCAGCAGCACGCAAGTTCAATTTGAGAAATGGTTTAGAGATCAAAACTTGGAGGTAATTTTTACTAATTTCCTCGTTTCTTAATCCAGAAGTACAATATGGTACCTATATTCGATAATGCTTTCAATGCACAGCATTTGTTGACTTTGCTTGTCCATCTTTATGTTTTGTGTGTTTAGGTTTTCTGAAATAATGTTTCATTTATATTGTCATACAGGGAAAGGCCGGATCTGCACCAACAGCCGAAGAACTGGCCGTAGCCTTGAAAAGCCATGACCTGTTTATTTATTTTGGCCATGGAAGTGGTATGTTTCATTTATTTATTTTTAAATCGTCTATTATTATTATTAAAGAAATAGAGAAATCGATTCCCAAGTTGGGAAATGAAAACTCTGAAACAGTACAATGAAAAAAGAAAGACAATACAGAGAAATTTAGAGGGAAAAGGAGAGGATGCTTTATTTTCTGTTTGAATCTTTTGGAACATTTGAATCACATCTTCTTCGCTTCGCTGGCCTTAGAAGTGAAACCCAAGCTTTTTACAAAATTCTTAAGTTTTTTTGGCACTAGCGACAGGGTCAGAGTGATTAGGACTGCATGAAATTGCTGTGTGGGAAGGAGGATCCAGGGGTTCGTACAAGGGGAGGGCTTGGGCTGTTTCACAACTTTGAGTTTATCGGATTCATTGTTAACAAAAGTTTCGCTTAGGTTTAGTTTCATTTTGACGATTATGAACTATTTTTACACTTTTGACTGCATTTTGAACTATATCCGCTCATTCCCATTGCGATGATATATAACTCTGAGTTATGCACTTGTGTTGATCAAGGTGCACAATATATTCCCAAACGCGAGATCCAGAAGCTGGAGAATTGTGCCGCAACCCTCCTGATGGGATGCAGCAGTGGGTCTCTAAGCCTCAACGGATCGTACATCCCGCAAGGAGCTCCTCTATCGTACCTCCTAGCTGGCTCTCCCGTCATAGTTGCCAATCTCTGGGAAGTCACGGACAAGGACATAGACAGGTTTGCAAAGGCCATGCTCGATGCCTGGTTAACAGAACGGTCCAGCTGCTCCACAAGCTGTCCCGAGTGCAGTTCAGTTGCAAAAGAATTCGAGGCCATGACCATAAAAAGCTGCAAGGCCAATGCCAAGAAGAAGGCAACGAGAAAGAAATCACCCGAAAGAGATAGGAGTGATCGTTGTGAGCATAGACCGAAGATTGGATCGTTCATGGGTCAGGCACGCGAAGCCTGCAGGCTCCCATTCTTGATCGGAGCTGCTCCAGTGTGCTATGGCGTACCGACAGGTATAAGAAGAAAGGAGCTGTAGAAATGTTTTAACCAGATTTTTACATACGCACATTGCATTATTCTTTCCAGTACCTATGTACTAACAGCTTTTAGTATATTCAGCAATGGTGTTGAGATTTTTGTCCAATAGCTCGAAATATTACATGTTTCTACGAAAAATTGTATATGTTAAAATCAAGTCCATATTATTGTTATGTAAGTACTCTTTTTCTTCCTTTGGTTTTTTGAAACCAGATGGTTAAAATATGGATCATACAGATTGGTTTTATACTATGGCATGCGCTTAATCATTGCATAATTATAATTAAGGTTGTGAAACTGGAATTTTGGGGAGAATTCGGCAAGCCGCCAAATGGGAAGAACTCGACAAAACTCGTTTTCTTTGACATGGCAATTGGTACAATTTTTATACTTTAGGATGTATTTTATTTTTTTTCTTTCAAGTTGTGCTTATTTTAAAGTTTATGTTATTGGGTTTTTACTTAATTTAAAGGTAAGCACATCAATTTATTAGGCTTTTAGACATTTCAGCCCAAGCCAGTAGAAGTTTTTTATTTTTGAGTTTGCAGAATAACTCTTCACCTTATCTGTCTCTTCCTCTTGCCGCCTCTATTCTTCTTTTCTCCTTGTATATTTTCTAACCATAGCCGCCTCTCTTCTTCTCTTCTCTATCTCCTTCTCGACTTCATTTGCATCGATCTCCTCTATCTCATATACTTCATTTGAATCCAGAGCAAGAACCTACTTTAAATCTTGAATCGAACCCTTGAAGGGAGACAGAATGGCAGTAGGGCTATGCATGTTCGGTTAACCGAACCAAATAATTTATTTTCAAACCAAATAAAAAATTTTGATTTTATAATTTTTAAAATCATAACTAAAACCGAATGTAATTAAATGATTAGGTTTTAACCAAATAAAAAGTGGTTCGGTTTTTGATTTAAACCGAACCAATCGATATTTATAGATCAAATGTTTGGGCATGCAATTTGAGCTCAATCTGTCATTCGAAATTGATGGTAGTTTATATATTTTGTTTAGACTCGCTTTTTTATCCATTTAAATTCTTTTTTTTAAGGTAAAAGCGAATTTTATTAATTAAATAGCAACTAACCCGGCATCAAGCCGGACAACTGATATTTATAGATCAAATGTTTGGGCATGCAATTAAAAGTTCAATCTGACATTCGAAATTGATGGTAGTTTTATATATTTTGTTTAAGCTCACTTTTTTATCCATTTAAATTCTTGGTATTAATTAAAATATAAATAGACGTTAATTTTAAATGGCTAAAAACCATTAAGAAGCCATTGAAGAGGGCTTCAAGATCCATCAATTTGGTCATTTTCTAATGATAGAAAAATGTTTTGCCTATTCTTTCATATAATATAATACTAAATCCAACAATACGATCCACAAAAATTAAAATTCAGCAAAATAATACTAAACAAAAAATTTAAAACATTTGTAGAGAAAAAACTATCTTAATATTCATCAATTTCTTTATGAAGCAAGTTGTATTCAAGGTAAAAAAATTCACAAACTATAAATAACTTATTATTAATATGTGCACAAGATATAAAATACTAATAAGTAGAAAAAAGTACTCTAATTTTGTGGTAGGAAGAAGACGTAGGTAGACGTAAACGTCTACATGATTGACACTTGTACGATCACTTATCGTTCGGTTTTTATGGTTAACTGCTGGTTCGAGATTATATAAACCGAAACCAAACAAAAATTATTTGGTTTACTTAAAATTTGAACCGTAACCAAACCATTATCCATGGTTTTAGGTTTTTTCAGATTTGGTTCGGTCTGGTTTTTGGTTCGGTCATGTTTTTTTGGTTAAAATGGACATGCCTACTTCTCGCGTCTCTGGTCAGCTCCGAAGAGTCCCTCTCCACCGCTGAATCCCTCTCCGACGAGTTCCAGAGCTTCATCTTCCCTACTCTATGTTATATGCCTCCCGGAGTCTCGTCGTCCTCATTCCTCGTCATCCATAGAGGCCTCATCTCCGATGAGGTCCTCCTCGGCCCGAGAGGTCTCTAAACAACAAAAATACCCCTGAAACCCACATGCACACACACAACTGACTAGAGCAGCCTCAATGAGCCATTTGGCCTCCCCTGAGTCCAACCTCCACCGACCAATTCTTTAAAAAACCTCAAGATTTAATTTCGTTCGACTTGAAACTGACCTCGTCACCCTCCAATCTTCGGTAAAATCCTGCCCACAACAAAGAGCAGCATGAATAGTTAAGGACAGTCGCCAACGCACTTTGTCGGAGTGGCGGCACCGCCGACGACCTAGTTGGAAGGTGTAGAGGTTGTGAGACGAGGGGTAATTATGTTTTTTAACCTTATGTAGCATATGAAAGTGGGAATGTTGCATAGTTAGGTGCACAAAACTGTCGTATAATTTAGTACCTTTATAATTAGTGGTGAGTTAAGAGGAAATTCATCAATTATAGGCCATGAGTTTAAACACTATACTGTCAGTGATTTTATGAACAAGTACTTTGGTCAAGACATATGAATAATTTAAGAAATGAGTTTCCTAAAATTATTCAACAATGATCGAGTTTGATGCGATGCACAGTGATTATCAATTAGTGTTTAATGGACACAACAATACCTTTAGATAATATGGAATTGTAGCGATGGAAAGAAGTAATACATAACACGTTGCCGATTTTGTATTTATCGTATATTGATATTCACATAATCTGGCGGTTGAGAATTGTACTTAATCCCAATCTTTATTAGTAATTGGTGATACTCACGTATATTCATTAGAAGTGTTGTCCAGACAAAACATTCTTTATTAGTAATTGGTGATACTCACGTATATTCATTAGAAGTGTTGTCCAGACAAAACATTGCAAAAAGAAAAAAAAGAAACATAGATCTAGACAGTGGTGGATCCAAAATTTTTTTTAGGAGGACAAAATTTCATACTAAAATTTAATTTATTTAATAATAAAATAATTAGTAAATGCATATAACAAAGACTAATTCGAGTTTTATTATTTATTTTTAGTTGAGTTTAAATTTAACTTTTATATATAAATACGAAGCGAGTCGGTTCACACCTTACAAACTCTAGTATGTTGGGTTCAAATTTGATTCGTTTATCAAACGATCAGTCCTTAGACTTAATCTCAACATAATATTGCTCAAGAAAATTCACAAATTTTCAATAATTAATAAATTATAATAGACAAAATAACTTTTTAATAAAAAAAGAGAAAAAATATTTTAGAAAATACAATAATTAGTAAGCAATAATTATAATTACGAAACAACAAATAAAGTGAGAACGAAAGATTCTCCATTGAAGTGAGCTAAAAGCGCACAACTATTAAAATAACTTGTCAATTTCAAGATTTAAACTCGTGAATAAAATATTACACACTTATCACTCAACTATTGTGTTACACATCTTTCGTTTATATATGGAGGGAGGGAGGCATATCCAATTTTCGGGAAAACTTCATATTCTTTTTTTCCGAATCCCCCTAGATCTAGACTTACTTGAACTCTTAAGTAGTGTTATGACTACATTAGAAGATCATAGACAAACGATTACGAGAAGTAGTGTGCGAGGAATCGGCCTGAATTACTTTTCCAAAATAAAATGAAAAACCTTGCAGTGAGAGAGAAATTTTTTATTTATTATTTTTTTATTTTTAAATCTCAATCAAGAATTAATTTTGTCCTCCACGCCCATCTTAAAAGAGTTCGAGAACGTCGATCCTTACTCGACGTGGATATAATTAGAGGTTTCATAATTCTGAAACTATATAAATTTGTGAATCAACAAAACATTATTATTTAATTTTTCACATATCGAATACATTAGTCCACACTTAGAATTGCATGTTTATATTATGTTGCTTGCATAAAGATGTATTACAATCCTTTAATAATATGTTAAGAAATTAATTCTTGATTGAGACGGCTCAGTGGCGGCAACGACGACATAGGGTTGCATCGGGGGTGGATTTGACTCCGGCTCGACGCTGGCAGTGTTTCTAGGCGTCGTCAGCCGGCTCTAAGCTCTCTGGAGAGCTCGTCGGAGACCAGGGCCTCTTCGGCGGCCCTTCTTGATTTGGGTCGGTCGTCTGGTATAAATTGGTTTGACTCAACCATTCACTCTTGAACCGGTTCTGCTAGCGGTCTCTGATATGGTGTGGTTTCTGTGGTGAGTGGTGGATCCCCTAAGGATGATCTAGTCCACACGGGACTTCATGCCTCTTTGCACCGGCGACGTGCATTGGAGCAGCCCCTGTAGCGGGTTCGGGATACAGGAAGGGATCTCACACCCCTCTCCAGGGTGACCATGGTGATCCGAAGCGTGGTTTGGGACGGGGTCTTTGCTGGTCTGCGGTTGCTTGCTCGAAGCTGGTGCTTTGCGCGAGTCGTGGTGCTAGTTTTTTCTCGCTTCCTCACCTCTAGGAGTCTCGTTTTGGTGTTCGAAGGGGTTTTTTTTCGTCGTTAGTGTTGCTAGAGTTTTAATTGTTAAGTTTGTTTAATGTTGTTTGTTTTGTTTAGTGATAGTGGTGTTTTTGTGGTCAAGATGTTTCCGATATGGTTTGCTGGATTTGTCTAGTGAGTTAGGATGTCTTAAAGTTGTTTCTTTGCCTTTTTAAACTGTACCCGGCCGGTACTCCAATTTTCGGGTGGAGATTTAAGAAAATCTAACATAATTCTCTATTAATCTGATTTATTTATTTTATTTAAAACTGACTAATCTTCTAATGGTCCCTAAAAGACTATAGCCTCACGTTTAGCGTCAAACATTTTTTTTTACAATAATAATGGTTACATATCATGTATTCAAATTAATAATATATAAATGTACACAAATATAACTAAACAATTTAATGAAAGTACAATCATAAATACATGACTATTGCTTCAAATAAATGAATAAATAAATACATAACTATTAAGAAAACCAATAATAATAATAATTAGTTATTAACTTTTTCTTGCAATTATAATTAGTTATTACTTATTAGTTAATATATGCAATGAATCTAAATTTTAAATTAATATCAATTATTTTAATTGCCGTTTTGTGTCATTTCTGGGCAAACAAATCAGAATAAATACAGAGAATTGAAGTAGTTGCATGAACAGAGGGCGAACAGAATCGCAAATGGCTCCAGAGAGGAAGGAAACAAAATCCTCCATTTTTGCCTAGAAATCGTGACCCTTTTCGCTTCCAATTCATAATCTGGACTTTCGATCTATAAGCATTACGGGTTCGTCTTAAGAATCTGTAGCGAAAAATAGCTGTAATCGGGAACGAATCGAATTAACCAATCGTCAGGTACAGTGTTTGTAGTAGTGGGTATTTCAATTTTCATTGCATTGTTTGGTTTCCTGGAAAAAAATATGAAGAACATGGTGAACCCATTATGGGTTCTCTGTTATTTTACATACTGGTTGTTGGGTTGATGCTTGCATTTGCGTTTCTGGGCTCAATTGTTGATGGGTGTGTTTTGATCTTATGCATGATCTCGAATTTGAAGGTTTTGAATGTACTGATTCAGTGTGTTCTGCTACATTCTGGCTGCCATTGTTTTTGTTCTTCAACTGTCTGTGGAAATGTCTGAGTGAAATGGATCATCTTTCTCTATTCAGATTTTTTGTGATGTTTCGATTACGTTGAAGTGTATTTTCGTTTCAAGATCTGGAACATCACTGCTAAATGGTAGATTAATTCACATTGGCTCGAGACGGTCCTTTTGTTCGATTAATTGTGTGTTTAATGGCTCTTTCCCTGCATTTTTCCCTATGAATTTGGTTTCATTCATCATCTCTTATGTATGTATCTATATACATAGACATCTGGCCGAAGTAAACTGTTATAATATCGACCCTATACGTGTAAACTTGCCAAAAAAAAATTCTTTTCTTTGCCTAAGGTTTGATTCGTAATGTATTTGGATGATATAAGTCCTCCAGGAGGAAAGCAAAAGGTAAAATTTGGATTACAATGATGACATTTTCAGACATTGGTTTCATCACTTGATTGTAAGAGAACTGTCATTTTAAGTGGTTTATTTCAATTTAAACTCTATCAGTGTCTGCAGCAGAAACTATATTTTCAAATCTTAAATAACATTATATTTACAAATGCTAGCTTGGTGTATGTGTGCATGACTTTTGTGAATAAATTGTCTGGTTTAGTGATTTATCATTTTCAATTGCTTTCAAGTCAGTCTGCTAGATAAATATATCAGGTCCATTTAGGTCATGTATTAGGTTTCCTATATTCTTATTTCTGACACAGTGATTACCTCAATTTATAAACAGGTGGAAAGCAGAAGGTGAATTCAGATTACAATGATGTTATTTTCAGACATTGGTTTTCACTTGATTGTAAAAAAAGAAGAAGAAAAATAGAACTGTGATTTTAAGTGTTTTTTCAGCTATGGCATGTCTGAGGATGAATCTGTTTCCACATTTGGAAGTGTAAAAACTGAATTCTTAATGGAGTTAAGTTACATGTAATAGGCATATTAGATAACTTCTGATAGAATAAAATCACTATCTGTATATATACTAACTTGCTGATAAAAAATGAATATAAATAAACTTTCAAACTGAACTCTATCAATACAATTACAAATGTTAGTTTGTGCATCATATCATGACTTTGTGAATAACTTCCTTTTCTGGTTTGTCTTCCAAGAGCATAAATTCAGATGGCTTATTTTTGTACTTGACATTTGATATTTGACCATATATACTTGAATTGACTGAAAATAGTGTTGCAGGAAAGGGTTTGTTAAGGTTTTGTTGAAAGCTTGTTGAGAGCATCCATGGCTGATACTGCAGACCCATTTCCCAAGCTAGGAGCTGTATACAAATCCTCTGGCCGTCATAAGGCCACTGGAAAGCCCAAGCAGCAGCAAAATTCAATTCCTAAGGTATCGGGGCAAGGAAAGGGAAATAATAAACCGAGCTCACATGGTAATGTGAGATCAGGTATGGCCAATGATAATTCTTGGATGGAGCAAAACAGTGATCCTAGGAATTTTGTTGCCAATGGAAATGTATGGCCCCAAGTAGTTCATCATGCCCATAAACCAAATTGGTCTGCTATAGCTGGATCTTTTCAGTCCAAATGTTCTATAAATGGCCAATCAAGCTCACATGATAAGAATGATGATATTGACGCTGATGGTGATGATGATGATGATTCAGATATAGTGTATGATAGTGATGACGAGCTCTTCAATGAAGACTCAGAATCAGAAAGTGAAAAAACTCATGAGAAGGCCAAGAAGAGCAAGTGGTTCAAGTCGTTTTTTGGTACTTTGGACAAAATGAGCAATGAAGAGATCAATGCATCATCTAAGAAGTGGCACTGCCCGGCATGCCAAGGCGGTCAAGGTGCCATAGACTGGTACCGTGGGATGGAGCCTCTGATGAACCATGCCATGACGATCAAAGCTAGAAGGGTGAAGCTTCACAGGGAGTTTGCAGAAGTTTTGAACGAGGAGTTGCGCGAGAAGGGCATTTCGGTCATACCAACTGGAGACCCTTATGGGAGATGGGAAGGTCTGAAGGAAGCTGTTAAAGATCATGAAATTGTCTGGCCTCCAATGGTGATCATCACAAACACCAGATACGAGAAGGAAGAGAATGAGAAGGTAAGCGTTCAATTTTATTTCCTTTTGTTTGTGAGAAATAAAGTTTTAGGAAAAATGGCAAAAATGTGTTCTATACTACCTAGATTGTATTTTCAGTGGACTGGCATGGGAAACCAAGAGCTTCTTGATTACTTCAGCTCATACGCTGCGCTTAAGGCACGCCACTCATATGGTCCCCAAGGTCACCGGGGGATGAGTGTTCTTATCTTTGAGAGCTCTGCAGCAGGTTACTTGGAGGCTGTTCGTCTTCACAAGCATTTCAAGGAACAAGGAAGAGACAGGAACACTTGGGACCGTAAACGAACTCTCTTCTGTCCTGGTGGGAAGAGACAGCTTTATGGCTACTTGGCTATAAAAGAAGACATTGATGTCTTCAACCAGCATTCTCAAGGTCCACTCTCTTACATTGCTATGCTTTATATTCAAAACTAACTTGGTAGCAGAGAAAATACCATGAAAGGAACATGAATGAGCACAAATGAATCCATGTGATATGCATATATGTGTATATCTAATCTGTTATTGCTAAGAAACGTAGATTCTCAAACCCGCAACCTTCGGCTCATAAGACCAACGCTCTAACCAAACTGAGTCACGCGACCTTACAACTTCAGCATAAGTTGATTTGCTCAAATGGATGTGTTAAATTTAGCTGCATTTTGGGCTTAAATATGAAACATGCAGTTCCTTATCAGAAGTAAAATATGCATGCTGTAATAAAAATAGTTTCTTTTATTTTGCATGAAAATCTATCATATATTTCAAATATAATGTGCAACCTGTTCTGACTGGCAATACATGCACTCGATTAGGCAAGATGAGACTAAAATATGAGATGGTGTCTTACGTGGAGAATGTTGAAAGCCAAATAAAACAGATCAATGAAGATAGCCAGGAGAATGTCTGGTTAAAGGAACGGGTCGTCAAACATCAAAAGCAGTCAGAAGTGCTTGCCGATTCTCTATATAGAGTCACTGAGAAGCTCCGAAAGACAACAGAAGAAAACCGTATAGTGAGACAGAGAACTAAATTGCTGAACAAAGAGAACAAGGAAGAGGTAATGTATAAGAGCTTCACATTACTTTAAATTCTCTGGATTTATACATTTTGTGAACATAACCAAATTAGTATTAATATGGAAAAGGGTCAACGAATCAAACATGTATGAGCATAAACTTAACTAGTAAATCAGAATGTGCCTACATTCATCATAACTGATAGAAATAGTGTAGAATAATATTATTGATTTTATAGTTGTGTAAAATATAATAGGGGAGAGCCCTTTATATAGGCTATGAATCAAAATAAATAGGAATACTAATGATAATAGGAAAACCCTAATACACAATTAAATAGGAAACCCTAGTACACAATAGAACCCTAATGAGTCTAACCCTAATAGGCCTATACTAATATTATCTAACAATAACCTATGTTTGTTTTTTTACAAACTATTTTGACTATAGATGGATGCTCAAGACCACTTCTTTAAAGATCAAATAGATCTCATACACCAAGCAATATCCATGAGAGAAGAGAATTTTGAGAAGTTGCAGCAGGAGCAGCGTGAAAAAGCAAAGCAATCATATTCAAATCCCATCTCCCAAGATCACAGGTACTACTACTCCATGACAAAACTATCCTTCAAGTTCAAACAATCGCCATATTGCTTGATGCAAAACAGATAGTGGATTTCTTTTTTGCTTTTTTTGAATCCCTTCCATGGCTAGCTCGAAAATTTGATAAGCCAACAATTTTCTTGTTAACTAATTGATTAAAGTAAATCAGATCAGATTGTACAGTTTTCTTATTCTGCAATACCTTGGCGTGTCATGTGTTCGAAAGAGGTTAAAGAATAACTTTTCTTTTTATATGCGCTAGTCAAGCGAAGAGGGTCTTCTGGTTTCTAAACGAGAATTAATAGGAGATGCGGAGAGGGTCTTCTGGTGACTAAACGAGAATTAATAGGAGATTAATTGGGAATTAACATAGGATTAATCGAATGTGGGGAATTTTTAGAACACTTTTAATAACAATTTCTAGATAGATTAATGTCTGTTATTTAGTAGCTTTCAATCTTGTAGCCTATACTTTAAAATCACTTGGTCAAACAGACCCGTGCAATAAAAGCAATGAAGTCACCAGTTCCAATCTCCATGCTGACGGTATTGTTGCTCAGAAAAAAACTTTGTAAAAACATTGACACCTTTTTGTAAGAATATTAGAAGAGTTGAAAGTAGCATAAACTCATTTCCCAATAATTTCATGTTAAGTTTGCTATTCTCATGGGTTGCTTAATACATTTACAAAATTCATTCTTGATAGGAGTGAAGGCATTGCTAGATTCATAAGCATCCAGGACAGAGAGATGGAAAAATTTGAAGCCATGAGGGAGAAGCTGATAGAAGAGTATGAAGAAGACAAGGTTGCATTGAAGAGGAGGCACTGGGAGGAAGAGCTCGAGCTCGAGAAGAAGTTTGAAAACAAACTGGCTCAGGCCATGGAATCGTTTGCCCGGATCAATGTTGGTGAGGAACAACAACCAGCAGCCTGAAAAGGTTGAAATGAGGAAGCGCCACAAATCTTGAGGAACAAGCAACATGGAACCACCATTTTAATAAGGAAACTCCAAAGAGAAGAACATTTCCATGAATATAAGTGCATTACAGTGCTGGGCTTTTGGTGTGATTCAAGTTTCTGGTGCTCATGATTTTTGGGATTGACTAGTTTTTGCTTAAATTAAAGGTTGGATGTAAATAAAGATTATGTTACTCAATTAGCCCATACCTTCCATGAGAAACTAAAATAATACTTTCTTACAGAGCAAAAACTTACATTTATGTTTGTAGTTCTTAGATGTGTAAATTATTTAATAAAAAGAAAGGTCGTAGATCTCGCATGGCGTTATAATGGCAGACATGCGTCTTCGCGGCCATGACAAATTTCTATTTTTGTATTTTTAATATAAACTAATTTACATATGTAATAAAAATATATATTATGCCACGAATTATAATATTTTCAACTTTGAAAAAAGAAAATTGGTCAGTTTGGACCAAGCCGGAAAGAATCGACCCAAATTAGTCCAAAATCAATTCAAAACAGGTTCAAAACGCCACGACAGGTTTTCGGCGCCACCATGGCGGCCATGACAGACGCCATTTACAACACTGATAAAAAGGTCTTTAAGTTCGATGTGCTATTACTGAATCTATATTTTTGCAATAAAAATATATAATTTTTGTAACTATTATTTGTTGGGTAATTTGAACCAATGCCTGTATGTGATGTTGGGTTTTTGGCCCATTAGTGTAATTTGAAGCTTAACGGGTTCACAGAAGAACGATGGATCTTAATTCTCAGCCCAATGTCTATAACAAAACAGAAGTGTCTCTGAGAAACTGAAGGCTCTGCACTGACTCTTTGCGGTGAGCTGATGGCTACGGAGACGGAGAAGACCCAATCAAACCCAAAGCTCTCTTCATGGCTTTTGGCACTCAAAGCAGTGTCTACCAAATTACAGTAAGTACTCTCTCTGTTTTTCCCCATCAAATTCGATGCTTGCGTTTGGTTGCTGAGAAAATTCAAGGAAAGTAGTCAAGTTCCCATTTCTGTTTGTTCGTTATGTAATTTGTATTGTTATGGAGCTGCCTTGCGATTTAGGTTTTTTTTTGTTTGATCAGAAACATTACAGTGTGTTTATACTTACTCTTTCAGCTCACCAGTTTTGATATTCTTCAATCTTCTGCATATATACAGTGGAAAATTGCAAAAAGGTGAAAAAAGTCGCAAGTTGTAAAAATTGTAGCATTTGAATGTTATGAATAGGCATGAAAAAAGGAAGATGCTATAGGATTTGTAAAAAGTGTAGCATTTGTCCACCTTAACACTGTAGGGTGAGAACATATTAACATATGTTTATTTTTGGAACTTATAAGAAATTCTTGTTGTGAGTGAGTAGTAGATTTGTTATTTGGCAGAGGCATTTGCTCACATTAACCCTGTTATTTGAGTAGTAGTTTTCTGTTGTCTTATTTAGATTTTAGTGGTTAACTTGTGAAAAGGGAAATTAAAAAAAAGATGTCTTATTGTAAGAGCTCGTAAGGGATTTGCTTTGTGGGACTATCCAACAATAAGGACAGTCAATAGAACATTAATTACATCCATTGCAAGCTATTAGGATTAGGTTTTGTAGCGTCTGTTTTATTTATTTGGTCGAAAGATCGTAATCGTAATTGTAATAATGTTTAAAACTCATAAGAAATTCCTGGTCTGAGTAGTACCTAGTAGATGGATGAAATTGGGTTCATTGGTCTTGTCTTTGGATTTTTGGGCATTCTCGAGAAGCATTTGCTCACCTTGACATTGTAAATGATTTCGGTTGTCTTATTTGGTGGTTAACTTGTGAAAAGAGAGTTGAATAAAGGAAGATTTCTTTTTGTAAATGCTCAAGGGATAAAAATAGTTCCAAGAATAAAAACAGGTTCAAGAAAGAGACAGAGGAGGGAAGGAATAAAAATAAACCCAATGAGATAAAGAGAGTAATTTATCCACAGAAGGCATTTCATATCCGTCATCGATTCATTTCATATTTATATCCTTCAAGTCATTTCATATCTGTCATGGCTGATGCTGTAGTATCATTTGCCATAGAAAATGTGGGCAACTTTCTCATTCAAGAGGCCAAATTCTTGTCCGGGGTGAGGGATCAAGTGGAGGAGATGCAGAAAGAGCTCAAGTGGATGCACTGTTTCTTGGAAGACGCCGAGCAAAGGAAAGGAGAGAGCGATATGGTTCGAATATGAGTTTCAGATATCCAAGAAGTCGCTTATGATGTGGAGGATATGATTGAACGTTTTGTCCTTAAATCTGCTTTAAGGAATCGAAAGGGTGTTGTGAACCGCATCAAGAAGTACACTTTTTTCATCAAACACGTTATGGAGCTTCACCAGGTGAGGTCAAGGATTGAGACCATCAAGGGCAAGCTGAGTAACCTCAGAACAAGATTGCAAACGTATGGCATCAGGGAGCTCAGAGTCGGTGGCGAGGAAGCTACTGCGGGGACAAGTAGGAGGAAGAGGTAGGACTATGCTCACATTGTTGACCACAATGTTGTCTGGTTGGATGAAAAGATAAACGAGTTAGTTGAGCGGTTGCATGATGTTGAAGAACGACGTGATCATCACCTAGGTTCAGTGGTCTGCCTCTACGGTATGGGCGGTCTTGGTAAGACCACAACTGCCAAGAAAGTTTACAGTGATCGCAGAATCAGAGCACATTTCGAAGGCTTTGCATGGGTCTTGGATATTTTGGATCACAACAACAGCTTGAAGCTACTGAAGAATACAATACTATTCCTGGGAGGCCCTAACCATCCATGTAAGTATTTTTGGGAGGCTCTACTGAAGAATAGAATACAACTGCCGATAAATTATTCCATTTATTGAAGTTAATATTAATTTCATAGAACTATATATTATTCTTATAACAGGGTAATAATTATAATTAGTTTTAGTTGAAGATATGTGTTGAGAGACGGCACAGAAAAAATCAGTATTGATGTAAGCAATTGGACCGTATTTTAGGATATATGTTTGGAGATAATTGACACTTATGTTTAGCCGATATGGGAGTGCCCTCTAGAAAGTTTTTTCTTATTGTTTATCACTACATTCATGTTGATTGTTATGTTCTTTTTGCTTTTTTCGGTTTTTCAGTAAGAGACAACTTAAGCATGGAAGAATCTGCTGGGAAAATGGCGAAACAATGTGTTGGATTGCCACTGGCCATCGTGGCTCTAGGAGGAATTTTTAAAGAGAGGTGAGCAAAAAGGAAAGGATGGAGTGGCAAGTGTGTTGGAGTCAAATTAGTAATAAATTATCGATGGGAAGAGAAAGATAAGTTCTCAATGAGTTCGGAAATCGTGTTTAACCGATTGCAATCGTTGTCTTTTAAGAAGTCTAAAGAGTATGTTGCATTGGAGGACTTCACAAGAGGCAGTCCTGGTCTGTACAGACTGGTTATTAAGAGATCAATAAAGTTCCCAGAAACTGCAACTTGTAGATCAATCTGGCCCTCCAACCTCACCAAGCTTGTTTTAAGGCGTTCCCTCATGGATCAAAGGCATGTAGGGACACTGGCAAAGTTGCAGAGTTTAACGATTCTCTTCCTCACATGCAAATCATTCATTGGGAAGGAAATGATTTTCCTAAACTCCACAGAATTTTATTTAGTTGATAATTATTTCAATAATTTTAATGATCCGATGATTTTCTCGAATACAAAATTTTATTTAGTTGATAATTATTTCATATATTTGGTTTCGTGATTTTATTTTGATGATTTCATAATTTATTTACTTAATTATAATTTTTAGTTAACTAATCATAATTTTATTTACTTACTATTTCATCGTGATTTCATGTTTATTTTCACAAAATTCATATCTCATATTCCTCTGTACACATTTAGTTTTTACGAATTACACATTTCATTTCTCTATATATGTTTCACAGCCATTACATGAACTAACCATCCTCATGAAAATGAAAATAAAATTTTGAAAATGATTTTTTCACAAGGTTGTCCCAAATGTGAAATAAACTCGTGACCACAATTGGTTTCAAAAAACCACTTTAACATTATGGTGTATTGGTATAAACCTAGGTCCAGATGAAAGTGAGAGTGACTTTGAAATAATGAGAATGTATTAGAGTTTCATTTTTGGTATGTTTGAGTTTTATTATAATACCCTTATTTGCATTTATTTAAGGAAAATGACACTTTTGTGCATCTAAATATACACTTTTGACACTTTCATACCCTAATTTTTTTTTTCTTTTTTCCATACCTGAATTTCATTTTGGGATAATAATTCCAAGATACCCAAAATATTCATGAATTGAACCAAAATTTAGGGTACTTCTGGACCATTTTTTCAAAATATCAATGAATTGAACCTAAATACCCATGAATTGAACCAAATACCCATGAATTGAACCAAAATTTAAGTAAATGGCCAGTTGTCCCAAAATGAAATTCAGGTATGGGAAAAAGAGAAAAAAAGAGTTAGGGTATGAAAGTGTTAAAAGTGTATATTTAGGTGCACAAAAGTGTCATTTTCCCTTTATTTAATTATTTTGTGGATACGTTCGTTGATTAATTAGAACCATTAATTACTGAATAATATTAATTCTTGTTTTTTAATTAAGAGGTGGTTTTTATTGGAGTGCATCCTTAAAAATCTAATAAAAAACCACATGAAGGTAAAATCACAAGAGGTTTTTGTTTTGTATGTTGTTGGGCCTCCAAAATGGACATGGATCTATATCCTTAGCCCAAAGTCTGTAACTTTGAAACTGAACTCTCTGCCTCTTCGCGGTGAGCTTTCGGAGACGGAAAGGACCAACGCAAAGCTCTGTTCATGGTGTTTGGTGCTCAAGGCGATGTACTCTTTTATTTTCCCTCAAAATTCGACATTTGCGTTTGGTTTTCGAGGAAATGCAAGAAAATTAATTTTGTATTTATGTAATTTGTCATGCTTCTCAATGACTTACAAAACCAGAGAGAAGTGTGATGGGCTCGGGGTAATAAAACAAGGAGGAGACGACGTCGTAGAGTTAAGTGACAAGGGAAGAAACGCAGTGTTTTGAGTAAGTGAGCCACAGAGAAGACGACAAGTGTGACGATGTTACTGGACGAGCGAGGAACAGATGGCACGATCGGAGTGGTCGCCGAAGTAGCCGTTGTACGTCTCTGTGAATTGCTGAAAATGGTACAACGGACAGAAATGGCGCAGGGAAGAGGCTGGAGAGCACGAGAGCCGGGAAGGGGAAGAACAACATTAAAGGGAAAGGAAAAGGGAGAAGAAGGCATCGAATTGAGTAATCTGTCTGTAGTTAGGTTAATTAGTTAATTACTGTAATTAGGGTTCTGTGAGTCCCAATGTCATCTCTTCAATCAATGTGCAATGAAAAATCTTTTGGTTTCAATTTGTTTTATTTAGTCTCGATTGTGTCTGAATCACAACAATTGGTATCAGAGGTTGATCCTCCTACCTTGGCCAAGGGAGCTGCGAGTCAAGACGTTGCGATCTCAGATCTCAGGCGACAAATGAGTGAGCTACGAGGTGCTGTTACTACAAATGAAGAAAGAATGGAGGAGATTAGAACAAGAATGGAGGCAGCAACGGAAGCCATAGATACAGGCCAGAAACAAGCTGAGGAAGTTAAGAACCAACTCTCTGGAGCACTAAGTCAAGTTACCAAAGATGTGACTCAATTGGCACAAGACACAAAAAAACAGTTTCTACAACTGGCTGAGATGCAGAATAGAGCCAACCAGGAGAGTCAAGCCACCAGACAAATGATTCAAGCACTGTTAGAGAAGGAGAGCTTGAAGGCAAACCAAACTAGCATGGAAGGAGGAGGGTCTCAAGAATCAACAAGGCAAGAAAAGGGAAAAGACAGCATGTTTACACCCCCTCACCAGATCTTACCAACACTGGAGGAAGACTCAAGAGAGATGGGGAGCAGAACTCATTCTGTCAACACTAACAGAACCCTCAACCATCCACTGCTACTAGAACCACCACATCAGAGAGAGAGACCAATAGAGGGAAGAAATGAGGCCCACTTCAGGCCAAACCAAGCACCAGAGGTCCAAGCTCTTCCATTTGATAGAAATATTCAACCACTGGTAAGGACTACAACCCTAAACTTTCCTGAGTTTGATGGTATGGGGGTGAGGGCTTGGATCAGGAGGTGTAGAGCTCACTTTTTCTACTGCCAAACCCCACTTGAACAAAGAGTGAGCTTGGCAGCTCTGCACTTTAAAGGGAAAGCTGAGGTTTGGTTTGCTGACTACATCATTGGTAGAGAATGGACTACATGGGAGCAGCTCTGTGGAGACATGTTATGGAAGTTTGGTTCCTTAGGCCATGAGGACATCTTTACTGAGTTTAAGCATTTTGAACAAAAGGGAAATGTAGAAGATTATGAAAGCAATTATGAGGAACTGAAAGGGCTCATGATAGCCAGGAATCCTACACTAGGAGAAGACTATTTCATCTCCAACTATATTGGAGGACTGAAACCCTATTTGAGGCCAGGAATCAGGATGCTTAACCCACAGACTCTGGCCATAACCATGCAAATGGCCAGGTTTGAGGAGCTAAAATTTCAGCAAATCCAATGGATCACCAAGCCAAGACAGATACAAGGCCAATGGGATAATAACAAGCCCAAACAGCAAAGACCACAACCTCCTGGAGCAAGAAATCAGGCTCTCAGAATAGAGGGAGGACCAAGATCTAGCAACTCAACTATTTTTCCAAAGATCAGTGATGCCTACATGGAAGAGAGAAAAAAGAAAGGACTATGCTTTACATGTCCAGCAAAATGGAGTAGGGACCATGACTGCCCTAATAAAAAAACAATTATTCATGTTGAGGAATGGAGAGGAAGAAGAGTTGGGGCTGGAGACAGATGAAGAATTGGAAGAAACTGAAGCACTCAAGGAGAAGGAAGGAGAGACTGAATCACCAGTCCATACAACAAATGAGAAGAGAGAAATGGAGAATCTGCCAGAAGAGAGACTCTTTGCAATTGGAGGACCAAGATATGACTCCTCTATAAGAGTTGGAGGGAGATTGAGGAGTAAAGTCATATCTATATTGATTGACACAGGAGCCACCATATCTTTTATAGATAATCAAACTGCAAAAGTGCTGTGCTTGGAGATCTATCCTGCTCCCAGCATACTTATCAGAATGAGAAATGAGGGTCAGTTTATCTCCAATTCATACTGTGCTATCAGGTGGCAAATGGAAGAGATATGGTTTGTTTGGGAATTTAGAGTGATGCCTATAGGCAATAGTGATATGGTGTTGGGGGTTGATTGGATCAAAACTATAGATCCAATCACTTTCAGTTATGAGCACAGAGCCATCAAGATTAACTGGGAGGGAAAAGAAATTATACTGAGAGAAGACCCCAGATCAGAAATCCCAGCTCTAATCAAACTCCATGATGTGTGTAGAGAACTAAATGGGGGAGAGACACTCTACATTGGACAATTTTTTCCAATAGAGGCACAATCAGTTACTGGGATCACTAGTGAAGGCATAAGGAGAGTATTGGAAGACTTCAAAGATTTGTTCCAGGAGCCAAAAGGATTACCTCCTAGGAGGGATCATGATCACACCATACCACTGAAGGAGGGAAGCCAACCACCATCACTAGTACCCTACAGGTATGGTTTTCAACAAAAAGCTGTCATAGAGAAGATGATCAAGGAAATGCTCAATGATGGAATTATTAGACCTAGCAGGAGCCCCTACTTTTTCCCAATACTATTAGTCAGGAAGAAAGATGGTAGTTGGAGACTGTGTGTAGACTTTAGACAAATTTCCAATCCCTACAGTGGAGGAGCTGTTAGATGAGTTACATGGGAGCTCAATTTACTCCAAAATTGATCTCAGGTTAGGCTATCACCAGATCAGATTGCAGGAAGGTGAGGAGCACAAAACTGCCTTCAAGACACATCAAGGCCACTATGAATTTAAAGTGATGCCATTTGGTCTAACCAATGCTCCTGCTACATTCCAAACACTGATGAATCAAGTGTTACAAGAATTCTTAAGGAAATTTTCTTTAGTCTTCTTTGATGACATCTTGGTTTATAGCAAGAATGAAGAAGATCACATTGAGCATTTGAGGCTTGTGCTACAGAAGCTGAGAGACAGCAAATTATTTGCCAAGATTAGCAAATGCAGTTTTGGTAAGCCTGAGGTTGAATATCTGGGACATATTATCTCAGCAAAAGGAGTGGCTACAAACCCTCACAAGATTGAAGCCATGAAGTCATGGCCACTACCTAAGAATCTGAAGGGGTTAAGAGGTTTCTTAGGCCTAACTGGTTACTACAAGAGGTTCATAAAAGGGTATGGAATTATAGCTAAACCCTTCACCAATATGCTGAAGAAGGATGGTTTCACCTGGACTGTAGATGCCAAGAATAGCTTTAAAGCACTAAAAGAAGCTATGACTACTGCTCCAGTGTTGAGACTCCCAGATTTCAGTTTACCATTCACTGTAGAGACTGATGCATATGAGCATGGCATAGGAGGAGTGTTGATGCAGGAAGGTAGGCCTATTGCCTTCATGAGCAAAGCTCTAGGTCCTAAAAATATGAAACTGTCCACTTATGAGAAGGAGCTAAAAGTTGTCATAGCTTGTGTGCAAAAATGGGCTCCTTATCTTGAAAATAGTCAGTTCACCATCAGAACTGATCAGGAAAGCTTGAAGCACCTGATGGAGCAAAGATTGACAACTACTTTCCAACATAAATGGTTGGCCAAATTAATGGGGCTTGTCTTACAAAATTGAATACAAGAAGGGAAAAGAAAATGTGGTAGCAGATGCTCTATCAAGATTACCAGGAGCAGAAATGGGAAGCACTACTGTGATCATACCTACTTGGATGCAAGAAGTGGCAGACAATTATAAAAAGGATTTAGAAGCAAGGAGCATTGTGATGCAATTAGCTATCTCTCCAAATTCTCTGCCAGACCATCACATGAGGCAGGGAATGATAATTTGTCACAACAAGATCTATCTGGGACAAGGTGGCAACATTAGACAGCAAGTTATTACAGAATTACACAGCTCAGTCCTAGGAGGGCACTCAGGTATTTTAGCTACTCAAAAGAGGCTAAAAAATTATTTTTTCTGGCCTGAAATGGATAAGGATATCAAGAAATTTGTTCAAGAATGTGGTGTTTGCCAGAGGTGCAAATCTGAAAGTGTCAAATACCCAGGGCTATTACAGCCTCTTCCTATCCCTAACACACCCTAGACTGATATCTCCATGGATTTTATAGAGGGGCTGCCTAGTTCTGGAGGGAGTGAGTGCATCATGGTGATTGTGGATAGATTCTCCAAATATGCTCATTTTATACCACTTCACCATCCTTTTACTGCTCTGACAGTGGCTCAAGCATTCTTGGATAATGTATACAAGCTTCATGGACTGCCAGTGAACATAGTCTCAGATAGGGACAGGATCTTCACTAGCAACTTCTGGCAGGAATTCTTCAAAGCTATAGAGGTATCTCTCAAATTATCTACTGCTTACCATCCCCAAAGTGATGGACAGACTGAGAGAGTCAATCAATGCCTAGAGAACTACCTCAGAGCCATCACTCACCAATTTCCAAAAAGTGGAGGAAATGGTTGAATCTGGCAGAGTTTTAGTATAACACCAATTACCATAACTCTCTGAGATCTTCACCATTTGAGGTTCTATATGGCTACAAACCTCTTGTAATGGGGCTGAGTGAGATCAGATCTCATGTTGCAGCAGTGGAGGATTTTGTGAATCAAAGAGCTCATGTGGATCAAATCATTAGGGAGAATCTGGTGACAACTCAAGTTAGGATGAAGCATTTTGCTGACAAGAATAGGACTGAGAGGGTCTTCGAGATAGGAGATTGGGTGTATTTGAAGCTTCATCCATACAGGCAAAGCTCAGTGATTATCAGAAGAAACCAGAAACTAGCAGCTAGATTTTTTGGACCTTATCAGATCATTGAGAAAATTGGGACAGTAGCTTACAAACTAAGGTTGCCTGAGGAGTCCAAGATCCATCCAGTTTTTCATGTATCCTTGCTGAAGAAACAACTGGGACATCGAAACCTCTTGGTAGATCAACTACCAGACATAACTGAAGAAGGACAAATCAAGGTAATTCCTCAACTCATATTGCAAACTCTAATGATCAAGAGGAACAATGCAGCAGTGGTGCAGTATCTAGTACAGTGGTCGAGATCAGCTCCTGAAGATGCCACGTGGGAAGATGCAACTGTAATTCGATCTCAGTTCCCTGAGATCGACTTGCAGTTCAAGACTTGAGGACAAGTCTTGCTAAGGAGGGAGGTTTGTCATGCTTCTCAATGACTTACAAAACCAGAGAGAAGTGTGATGGGCTCGGGGTAATAAAACGAGGAGGAGACGACGTCGTAGGGTTAAGTGACAAGGGAAGGAACGCAGCGTTTTGAGTAAGTGAGCCACAGAGAAGACGACAGGTGTGATGATGTTACTGGACGAGCGAGGAACAGATGGCACGATCGGAGTGGTCGCCGAAGTAGCCGTTGTACGTCTCTGTGAATTGCTGAAAATGGTACAACGGACAAAAATGGCGCAGGGAAGAGGCTGTAGAGCACGAGAACAGGAAGGGAAAGAACAACATTAAAGGGAAAGGAAAAGGGAGAAGAAGGCATCGAATTGAGTAATCTGTCTGTAGTTAAGTTAATTAGTTAATTACTGTAATTAGAGTTCTGTGAGTTCCAATGTCATCTCTTCAATCAATGTGCAATGAAAAATCTTTTGGTTTCAATTTGTTTTATTCAGTCTCGATTGTGTCTGAATCACAACATAATTTTTACTAGCTACTTTGCGATTTAGGGTTTATGTTTCCGATAACAGTATGTTTCAAGTTACCCATTCAGATCATCAGGTTTGAAATTCTTCATCATATGTAAAATTGTACAGAATTAAGCATATTCTGTCTATGGATTTACTTTCTGAACATTTTTTCTTAGAACAATGAGAGAGGAGGGTCCTCCACTAAACACAGGTGGTTGTGGAGCTCCCATCAGAGCACTGCATTTACTTTGACGTCAATTGGTAGGGTCTCGGTTGGTAGGGAAATACAAGAGAACACTATCATAGAATTGATGATCTTCAATCCATATTCAGCTCTCCAGGTTTGAATTTCTTGATAATGTACAGTCTTCAATTTAATTAAGCATTTGATGCTCATTAATTTACTTTCAGACTCATTTTTTTCTTATGGTTTAATTTGGGATAGGACATTATGTCCATTCGCTATGAGCTTTATGGATAGTGAGTTTTGTAGTTTTTGGTATAGAAGTAGAACAGAAGAATCCTGAATCGTGAATGTTTTTGGATTCTATGGTATCAGTGGAAAAAGTTTGAAGGGCATTGCACACACGGAAAGACATCTTTATGAAGAAGAAGGTTCCATATGAAGATATAAATGCCGCTATATCAACCCAAAAATGTAGGGAAACTCTTCAACCAAGCATGTGATAGATGAATAACAATGGAAAATGGTCCTGTGAATTTAAATAGTCATGAATGCATCAAAAAGTGTTTGAATCGACTCAAATAACCAAATGGGCAGATAGCTAGTAAGTTTCTTGAATTTCTGATTGCTTTGTCCTTTATCAATTGTTCTAAATTTTTTTCCCACATCAGTTCATGTCCCATGGGATTATGGTGCAGTGTCCTATGCTGTAGAAAACAGTTTCATCCATTAAAGGAAGAAGGTTATGCACATGGCTTTGTTTGGGTCAGCATTGAAATCAATTGGTTGATGTTCACACCGGAGGGCAGTGCAACATTAGCCTCAACATTAATTGGCGGGGCCGAAATCTTCTTGGTTTGTTGGGGAATTGATGATCTTCAACCAGGTTTTAATTGCCTCATAATATAGTTTCAACCAAATTAAACAGCCTGTTAATTTACTTTCTGACACATGTTTTGTTAT
Organism: Geranium rotundifolium; assembly: GCA_963920655.1. Classification (NCBI taxonomy): domain Eukaryota; kingdom Viridiplantae; phylum Streptophyta; class Magnoliopsida; order Geraniales; family Geraniaceae; genus Geranium; species Geranium rotundifolium. The sequence continues at coordinate 38,374,934 of OY987313.1, read as the reverse complement.
GATTTAAATTGAGAAGGACATTATTTTCACTCATTATAAACTTTCTAGACCAGGTTTTGTGGCTTTTAGTATAGAAATAGAACACATCATTTAAATTGCGGACCAAACCGTAACTGTCTTTGCAGAGTCATTGCTGTAACTTTATCATAAAAAGAAGGGAGTAGAATTTCAAGCATGACCTTCAAAGTCTAGATTCTAGAAGCCAAAGACATATAGATATAACGCTCCAGGAAATTTTGAAACACATACCAGAAGATCCCAAGAAACAGTTATCAGTAAAAGAGAGTGCCCTGTTTCCTCCATCAACTCATCCTCCATGGCTGATGCTGCACTGTCATTTGCTATTGAAAATGTGGGAAACTTTCTCATTCAAAAGGGCAAGTTCTTGTCAGGGGTAAGGGATGAAGTGGAGGAGATGCAGATCGAGCTGGAGTGGATGCAATGCTTCTTGAAGGATGCGGAAAGACGGAAAGGAGAGAGCCACAGGGTTCGCAACTGGGTTACTGAGATCCGAAAAGCCACCTACGATGTCGAGGATGTGGTGGAACGTTTCGTCCTCAAATCTGCTTTGAGGAATCGAAAGGGTGTTATGAATCGTATCAAGAAGTATGCTTTTTTCATCAACCATATTGTGGAGCTTCATCAGGTGCGTGCGTATACGAATTATTATTTTTTAAATTCAAATTTGTTGTTAATTACGTGAGTGAGTTATTAAAGAAATTTAAGAGACTTCATCTATTTAAGAGTGATTCCATTGAAGCTGTGTCCCCTCCTGCAGGTGGGCTCAAGAATTGAAGCCATCAAAGCCAAGCTGCATAAACTCAGAACAAGATTGCAAATTTATGGCATCAAAGAGCTCAGAGTGGGTGGAGAAGAAGCTGCCGCTACTATGAGCTGGAGGAAGAGGCAAGACTATACTCACGTCGTTGATCACAATGTTGTCGGGCTGGATGAAAAGATAACGGAATTAGTTCAACGATTGATTGATGTCAAAGAATCATCAGTGGTTTGTCTTTACGGTATGGGTGGTCTGGGTAAGACCACTACTGCCAAGAAAGTTTACTGTGACAGTAGAATCAGGGCACATTTCCAAGGCTTTGCATGGGTGTGTGTTTCTCAACAATGCAACCATAGACAAGTTTGGGAGTCAATCCTAACTCGACTAACAGACAACAAGGAAGATGCAAAATCTATGTCTGATGAGGATTTGACATCAAAACTGTGTCATATCCAGAAAGAGAGAAAGTGTTTGCTGGTAATAGACGACATTTGGTGCAGTCAGGATTGGGACAATCTCTCTCCTGCTTTCCCCTATATGGACGAAGATGGCATAAGCAAGGTATTGCTTACAAGTCGTAAACAAAGTGTAGCATCACACGGAGTGTATCGCACAAGCTTGGATAGTTTGGATCACGACAATAGTTTGGAGCTACTCAAGAATACTATATTATATTTGGGAGGCCCTAACCATCCATGTAAGTATAAATATTTTACTATTTTTTGAACTGCAATGTGCTATTTTTCCTCCAAAATTTCTATTCCGTTTGTTTTTATTTTTCATATATATGTTTGTTATAACAAGGTCAGGATTATAATTAATATGTGACATCGTCTGTGTTACTGTTGAGGCAACACATAATTGTTGCCTATATAACAAGGAAACAAGGAAACAAATTATTTGTGTTGTTTGACAATTTACCTACCTTCAGGGTTAGACTGCTACTTCTATTATTGCTCTCTAATTTAGGGTAATATTTCGTAGTATTTGCAGAGGAGAGCAACGAAAAGATAGGTTTCCTAATCTCTCGTACAATAGGAAACCTTTCCTTATTCTCATTCCTAATTTTTCAAAAAAAAGTTGCCTTCTCTATAAACTCAAAGAATATGTATCCACGGCCCAAAATCTCCTATTTTGAGATTGAACATGAATATCTTCAATTTCACTCGTATATATATAACTTCAGTAACACTCACAATGATCTCTTCATTAAACTTAGGTAGTTTGACGCATTCTCGTCAACTAACTATACATGATGGTACTTAAAGCTCGACGTGACTTCTATTCTTTAGCCACATTGGTCAACATATATATGCATGACTCTCTGATCCAAACACTTTATTCTACTTGTAACCACCTTGACAAATATATCTTTACGGGTCTTTGATCCAAGCACTTTCTTCAAGTATTACTATCTCTTGGTGGTTGCTTCAAACCATACAAGTTTTTTCCCGCATGCAATTTATGTTTTTATTCCCAACTAATTTCTTTAGAACATGCAAGTTGTTTCCCAACTTGCACATTAATTGTTCATCCTCAACTTGTTGTTTTAGACCATATAAGTTATTAATTCACAATTAAGTTATTGGTTAACTCTTACCAATGGATAATATAATAATTTGTTAAACTTCAATAGAAGACAATCACTGCATACAAACCACAATTCCTTTGTATTCCTCATATTTAGTTATTCTATTACAAATGATGTGTATCTTTTTGGTTGATGCATAGTGTACCATAAGTCAAGGGTGTTTATTTTGGACTCAGAGTAGGTCTCGAATCGAGAACTGAATTGAATCGTGTTTAAGAATTTGAAAACCGTAGATACTAGTTATAATTTTAAATGAATCATTCAATTGCTGTTTCGTTTTTGTTTTTACAAATCAAAACTACGATTAAACTGGAAAAATCCAAATCAGAGGTTATTTAAAGAGTAACATTCGGTTTTTTAGTTCTTACCCTAATTTAACAAATCGCCAAGTAACCGATAAGTTTTTCTTACCAAATTTGTAGAATAAATACATTTGTAATGAGATTTTTTTTAAAAAAGAAGAGAAATAATAATCATGAAAATACGATATTTTTCATTATATATGATGTACTTTTTGTTGTTTCGTAGGCTCCATGATGAGGAATTTTGTATGTGAACCTTCCTTAAAGAGTTTAAATTCCGTAGGTAAATTTGAAACACATGACTCATCAAAAATACCCTGGAACCATTCAGATTAACTGTATTATTTCCAGTTTTTCCAGGCAGAAGACGCGTTCCCATCACGCAGCTGTGATGGGTTTGCGCATTCGAACACATCTTTGGGTTTGTAGTGATGGGCTTGATACTTAAATTTAGCCAAATAGAGAGCACTCTGATCTATGAAGTTTTTTCTTCATTGTATATCACTGTATGCACGTTGATTGCTTTTTTTGTTGCAGTGAGGGAAAACTCAAGCATGGAGAAATCTGCTGGGGAAATGGTGAAACAATGTGCAGGATTGCCACTGGCCATAGTTGTATTAGGAGGAATTTTAGCCTCAAAACATGGATCAGCAGAGTGGAAGAAAGTTGGTGATAATATCAAACTAGTCTTGAAGAGAGGAGAGCAAAAAGGAACCCATGGAGTGTTAGAGTCAAGTTACATGGACTTGCCATATAGTTTAAAATCATGTTTCCTTTACTTTAGTCAATATGCAGAAGACGAAGAAATAAATGTGACTGAGTTGGTACAAAAATGGATAGGAGAAGGTTTTGTACCATCATCAATGGACGATGGAGATGAAACAATGGAGAATGTAGCTGAGGAGTACTTGAATGAGCTAGTGAATAGATGTGTAATTCAGGTGGGAAGAAGAGGCCACACTGGAAGAGTCAAAACATGCCGCATGCATGATCTTATGCGGGATTTGTGCATATCAAAGGCCAAAGAGGAAGGTTTTGCGCATACAGTTGATCTCAGGGTTGAAAATGAGGGAACAATTTTGAAGAGAGTAAGTACGCAAAGGCTTTGTATATCCTTTCTCGAAAATGAATTCAAGATTGGTAGATCCATGTTTTCTTCCTTTGAAGAAATATTCCCACAGCTAAGATCCACACTATTTCGCAAAGTTTATCACGATCTTGATGATGATCAAGTTAAAGCAGCTATGGTAATAATAAAGAAGTTGAAGTTAGTCCGGGTTTTAGAACTTCCAAATTTTGAGTCTTGTTCATCTTGGAAGAACGTGAGAGAACATATAGGAAATCTCATTCACCTGAGGCTCTTGGAACTTACAGATCCAAATTTGCTCACATCCATTGGTAATTTGAGGTGCATTAGGAATCCAAAGTTGCTCACATCCATTGGTAATTTGAGGTGCTTGCAAACATTGAAATTGGAGAATTGTTCGGGAGATCTCGAAATCCCAGATTCAATATGGGGGATGGAACAATTACGACATTTGTATCTTCCCCGAGGTGGCGGTGTTTGTGAAAGTAGTAAGCAACGAGTGAGTAATCTTGGGAATTTGCAGACACTGATAAACTTTCCCCCGAAGAAGTTTGACCTACAAATAAATCTGGTCAAACTCACCGGTGTAAGGAAATTAGTAATAATACAGCGCATGTGGGAAGCAGATACGATCTCAAGGAGTCAAGGGATCGTGTTTAACCGACTGCAGTCGTTGTCTTTTGGGACGAGTAATCCCAAACATGTAGATTTGGAGGACATCATAAGCAGTTGTCCTCGTCTGTATAGACTAGTAGTTTTCGGACAAATAAGGTTCCCAAAAACAACAACCTGCATTTCTATCTGGCCTTCCAACCTCACGAAGCTTGCTTTACGCTTTTCCCGCATTAATGAAAGGCATATGGGGACACTGGCAAAGGTGCAGAGTTTAAAGGTTCTCTTCCTTGAAAACAGTGCATTCTATGGGAAGGAAATGGTTTTCCAAAGAAATGATTTTCCTCAACTCCGCCATCTTAAACTTCATTGCTTGACGGAGCTGGAAGGATGGAGCGTGCATGAAGGAGCTTTGCCAAGTCTTGTCTGTTTAGAGATAAGTGGCTGCGATGAACTCAAGTCAGTTGCTGATGGATCCCAATTTCTAAAGCAGTTGAAGGAACTCAAAATCATAGCAATGCCTTATAGTTTCAAAAGCAGGTTGGAACAAGATTGGGATAGGATCAGTCACGATGTGCCATCTATCTCCTTTTCTCTGATCTATCCAGGCAAGTAGCGCTACTATTTGCTTCTTTCTTGTTAATATATATTAATCAGCATTTCACTGAGGAGTACACACTCATACTCTGCTTTATATTATGTATCAGACCATCTGTTCTAGGAGTTGAAGATGGATGTAATGACAGCATTCCAACGGGGACTCGATCCCGGACTCGTTTCCCCGCCCCAAAATGGAAGACCCCGATGGACGAGTTATTTTGCCTCCAAAATGTCTATTCCGTTTATTTAAGTTTTTCCTTATAATTTCATAAAAGTATACTTAATTGTTACATGATCACCACAACTATAATTAATTGCAGTTTTTCTTTTATAAGCTTAGGATATTATTGCACTTAAAAAAGAAGTATAAAGCTAATACATAAGCCTGGGAAGAAAAAGATAGGATCTCAAGGAGTCCAAAAGTCATGTGTTAACCGACTGCAATCATTGGCTTTTAGGTTAAATCACAATGTCAAATATGTAGATTTGGAGGACATCACAATTTAGTACACGTTGTGTTGTTTCTTCGTTCGGATACTTTTCTCAGTAATACTGCACTGGTAGTACTAATACTAATAGAAATGTTAGAATTTGATCTTGTGAAATGGAAATTGTAATTATGATTCGAATTATGACTATTAAGCTATGTTGTCCGTCTTCAATGAGCTACCTTAGTAGCTTCAAGCTCACCTTATTAGTGGTGAGATCATGGGTTTGAATTTGTTGGGAAGGGGCGAGAAAAGGGTTTTTTTTTTTGAGTAATTTAGGGAAAGTGTAATTGTTCGGGAAAAAAGTGTTTAGTGTTCTTAATCATGGTTACTCTTTTACGTGATTGATTCAAAAGTAGGGATGGCAACGGGGTGTATTGGAGCGGATTTGGCAATTCCCATCCCCGTTAAAATCGGATCGAAGATTCTCTGTTTCAAACGGGGATGAGAATTCCCCGTCGGATTCGGGTTCCTCGTTTTCGTTTCCAACCCAAAAAATGTTAAAATATATTTATTTTTTGATAAAATTTGTATTAAAAATTATTATTTTAATAAAAATATATATTTAAAATATTGTTTTTTTCATTAAACATGTATTATAAAATAGTATTTCAATAAAAAAGATATTATTTTTTTATTAAATATACATTTTTAAATATTATTTTTAATTTTAAAAAATATATTTTTAGAATATCGGGGCGAAGCGGGGCAGAGATACCTCACCCTGTTCCCGCCCCTTTCCCATCCGGATTCGGAGATCCCCGTCGAATACGGGGAATATTGTCATCCCTAAAGCAACCCAAAATATTCTAAAGTAATAACAATAATAACAATAATAATAATAATAACAACAACAACATAAGCCAAAAGACACCTAGTTACCAGCGTATTCAAAACTGGACACCTAATTATAATTTTGGATGGAATCGATTAATATTTTAAGTAAAAAGACGAAAATGCCTTTGATCGGACTTCAAAATTTTAAAATCATGCAATTGTGAGGATTTTGATTGTTTCTCCAATAATTATGACTCAAGCTTTGCCGGCCTCGTCTCCGATCTCCGATCGGCTTTTTCGGTCGTCCTCGCCTCCTCGCCACTGATCGGAGGCTCGCTGGAGATGCTCAACTAACCGAGCATCTGTACCAGACCAAACCAGCGGTACCATGCTGGCGAGAAGCTTCGGTATAGTATGGACCTCTCTGTTTTGGATGTCGGCGTAGACAAAAGCAGAGCAACCAAACCTATTTTCGAGAGCCATGGAATTTTTAATACAATCATTTTATTGCTCTTAAAAAAGGACTATCCTAAGGTTTCTATTTGGTTTATTCCTAGAAAATGTATTAGCTTGCTAAATTCGGTAGATCCTGCAGGAACTTATGGCAATTGTTGGGTGTGATGCTAACCGATTCAGTCTACCCATAGCTCTGTTCATGGCGTTTGGCGCTCAATGCCATGTCTACCCAATCGCAGTAAGCACTCTATTTTCCATCAATTAGTTACAATTAAACTGATTGAAACTTAGTGATCATAACAAAGAGTGCCCATTTTCCCTATTAGCATCTGGTAACTCGGAATGTTTGGGATTCAAACTCCTACACTGACTGTGTTTTAATGACCACAGAAGTACATATAAGGTTGACTTGCTGTAAAATACTTGTATTGTATTATATGAACTCATAATTCCCAATTTCAGGCTGCATATAATTCCTCATTTCAACCATCTCATTTTGCATTGCTTGCTTATAAACTAAATGCTATCATCTTATTTATGTACCCGTAATAATTCTTCATTTCAGGCTGCACCGCCCCATCTCATTTGAGCTTTATCTCGGATCCAGAATCTGAACCACCTTTTAGTGGTTTAATTTGATGTTTAGTGAAAGGTTTATAAACCTAAATGCACATTCTTGTTTTTTTCTGGGGAAGATAGTCATGTAATTATACTTGCAGTATAAAGTATAGGATCAATACATGATTTGGTAGTGTATAGTTTGTGATAATTGTGGCATAGTTTCAGAAGATGCACAATGAAGCTTATACGACTCATTTTTTATTTAATTTTTAGTTTAAAAAAATCGCCCGAGCTGACCCAACTAATCACCGAAAGTTCGGGGCTCAAGGTAAGGAAAGCTCGAAAACTTCCTCTCAACAACCCGGTTTCAGTAGGAAAGCCCGAGCTATAGAGCGTGCTGACTGATTTGGCAAAATCGGGTCGGTTTTGTAGAAATTGGTGGCTAGTCAGTCGACTCAACCGATATCTACAATACTGGTGGATAGATATTAGGAGCTCGATTAACGAGAGAACTCCAAATTTTGACTAGACTAGTTTACTAATTACACTACATGACTTTTGTCACAAGAACGGCGCACAAAGCGCACAGGCGGGAGGTCAGAAAACACAGGTAGTAGATTAGGACGGCGCACAGTACGCAGGCGTTGCCTCGCTGTTACTAACTCGCAGTTATAAGACAACAAATGCGCACACATTTATTTGGGTACACAGTTAGGACTTAAGGACGGCGCACGTACAAGTGTGCGCATTCCTTAGTTAACAACTGCGCTCGTGTTAATGTGCGCAGTTACTTCCTAAGGCTTGCACACATGTAAATGTGCGCATTCGTTAACTAAGGACAACACACCCTTGTACGTGCGCCATTCTTAAGGCAGTGTGTTTTAAAATAAATTATTGCAGAAAATTGGAATGCTAAAATCCAATTTTCCGCAATAATTGAACCCCACATTCTAAATATTTTCTATATGCCATAAAAACAAAGAGACCAACTCAATCTCTTAAACAATAGACAAATAAAAATTGTAAATGATACTATTAAAGATTATACAAGGTACTGCAAGATAAAATATATGCATTTAATAGTGTTGGATGTTTGTTTTCTAACCCTAATCACAGCTTAATAATCCCAATTGAGAATCAACAATCAATTTCCCACAATTTTCATACAATTTTTCCAAAATCAGGTTATGAAAATCGAAACCCTAAACCCCAACTGAGATCGAACTGAAATCTAGTTGCATGTATATATATATGACAATCTGAAAATCTATACAGATATAAAAAAAGTTCAAGAAAATTGAAAAAAAAGGGTTTCGATCTTACCTTGACGGGAACCTGAGCCGGCGACGGGTACTGGAGCCGGCGACGGCGACATGGCGACGGGAAGTAGAGGCGCGCAGAGAGAAAAATCAGAGAAGAACAAAGAAAAAGATGAAGAATGAAGAGAGAGGAGGGTGTCCGTTCGATATAAGTGTCAGGTTAACGGTTGCGCACAATGAAAAGTGCACCGACCTTAACTAACAGCTGCGCACAAGGTAGCATGCTTTAGGGTTTATTAAATGTTGACTAAATACTCCATCGACTAATCGGCTATAATCCCGTGGTTCGATTTGGCTAAAATTTATTTTACACATGTAAAACATCATAATATACATATCCAACGGTTTTGATTTTTATAATTCAATTTTCTTACATTCGGGATGTGGACATCGTATGTTTAGGGTATGTAAACCCTTACTTCCCATAACCCTAAACCTCTAAGTTCAAGACGATTCAATATTGTCAAAATATTTTTTTTTAATCCAACCTTACGGATGAAACCGAAGATATTTTTCTCTATGTCGGGTAAAATTTTGAACAATTTTATTTTGAAATCGACCTCGATCAAGTACCGGATGAGTCGAAAGACGTGTACATGTATAACGAGACCATCAGAGTACTAGCTAACCTGTTTGTCGAATCAACTAATTTTTTATTCGGTTTCATGCATAGGAAAAAAACTATCATATGTACACCCACAATTACAAGAATATTTTCAAATCTAATCGGAAAATTAAGGTCAAACGTGTATTGAAAAAAAAAGTCAACACTTTAAACTTAAGGACTGCGTACAATGGAAAGTGTGCTGACCTTATCTAACACCTGCGCACACTAACAGGGTGCGCCGTCCTTACCTACGGTTACACCTGCGCACTCATATTTAGATGCGCATCCTTAACTTTTGCTTGCGTATTTGAATGTGCGTTGTTCTTGCTTTAACTAATGCTTGTGCACAATGGTAATGCGTTGTCCTTGTCTTGGCTAATGTCTGCGCACTTGCTTTATGTGCGCAGTGTTGGGATTTGTGCCCTAGCACAATGTATTTTCAATCTAATCTTGTAATAAAGATTATTCGTTGAATAAAAATCGGCATTCATATTACTAAGTGTTGTAGTAATATCTTAAGTATGATTTTATTTGTATAATTGATGTGTCAACACATAATAGTAGATCTACAGATCAGATAAAATCTTACTTAAGCAGTCCCCGATCAGAATAGCTTCATAAGAAGCGATCGGTATGAGGCTAACTCTAAATGATCACGCTCTACTGATCATGGCCAGAAGGGGGCCAGAGTTAGGTCATAGTATCACCAGTCAGGGGTGATATAGGACGGCCCGAATCATGAGTATGTTACATAGACACAGTCATGAACATACTCATATGTCGGATCATGAAATCACATCCTCAGACCGAAGGACCATTGAGGTCAATATGTAATGAGTGACGAGTTTGACTCAGTCTAACGTCTCCTGTAAAAGGGTTACAATAACGGCTGTGATTGGCTCGATCACAAGTTACATAAGTTGACTAGATGGATCGCTGAAGGATTTATCCCTCATACGGACGTGTGAGCAGATATCAGTTTAGGCCACTTGATGAGTACAACTGAAACACAAATAGCATGGCCATGCAGACGATACGTAGTATTAGTTATAATTCAGTTAACTCAGAATCAAGAAACAGGACAATAGAACGAGGATGACTTGTCTATGCCTCGTGGTTGTCAAAGATATCAAGAGGATAAAAGGATAGATTCATGAACGACAAGGTTAAGTCGAAATCTCGATAATCACAAGCGTTGGGTAATCATGATGTCTTGCTAGAGGCCACTCATGATGGAAAGGGTAAAATGGTAATTTTACCAGTCTGCCGACGTGTCGTGAGCCTAGAGGGTCACACACTTTAGGTTGAGTAAAACAGATGAAATCATATGGAGGAATCATGAGAGAGACAAAATCCGGTTTTGGATTAAACCGGATTAGACCGATTTCGGTTTAGGATTAAACCGGAATCAAGAACGGTTTAGCAGGACTAATTAATTATAATCTAATTAAATAGATTTAATTAAATTGGCTAAACTGGGCCTAGCCAGAATGGGCTAAGCCAAAATGGGCTTCTCTACACAATTAATTAAAAGCTTTGGGCTTTAAGCCCATTAAGGCCTTTAATTAATTAAAAGCCCAATTAAGGTCTATAAAAAGAAAATTTTCAGATCTGAAAATTACACAATTATATTTGACAAACCCTAGCCGTCTTCTCTCTCTCCCTGCCAAGTTTCGGTCGGCCCCCTCCCCTCCCCGTGCTCCGTCCGTTTTGCTTGCTTCGATCTTCTAGCAAGGTTCGTTCAAGTATCCTTTGGATTGCTCTTCCTGTGTGGACGATATTTAGAGGTTACTAAATTCTATTTAGTAAAAAGGAGATTTTGATTCAAGGTAAAACTTAAATTTTAATCTAGTCTAGATCTCATGATCAATTCATGATCATGCAAGATCCGTATTTAATCATGGAACTTTGAGGTTAATTTCTTGTATGGGCATGAAATTAATTGTCTGGATTTAATTCAGTGGTATCAGAGTCTTGGTTATGCATGATTTTGTGTTCGAGCATGATAGGCTAGATTTAATTTTGCAATTAATTCGGTATTGTGAATTGGAAAATTGCAAACTTTATGATTTTGGTTGATGAATTAATTGCTGGAATTTTATTTAATGTTGCTGAAAATATTATTTTGATCGAACAAGATCGGGATCGAGTCCCGTGGAAGGCTGAGGCTAGCCTAGAGGCTAACCCCGGCCAAACCACGGGCCGATCGGCCAGCCGGGAAGGGCCTCGGCCCGGCCGGTTCTGGCCAGGCAGTCCGCCACGGCCAGCCCTCACGGGCTGGTCAGCCACGGCGCGGCTAGCCTGTCGGCTAGGGTTTCGGCCAAACCAAAATTGGCCCTCGGGTCAATTTTGGTTCGGCCAAACTAGTGGGATTTGGGTCAGATCCGACCCAGAAAAAATCCAGAATTTTTCAGCAAATATTAATTAAAATTTCAGACCGGTTCGGTTTCGATAAACCAGCGCGTGAACTGATTTAATTCAGAAATTAACCGGTTCAAGAAACGGTTTAAATAAACTGTATTTTATGATTTAAATCAAGATAAAATTGGAATTTATATGCTAGCTTGATAACATGCTTGTTTGATAACATGATTGTTTGATAACACGATGTTTGCAACATGATTGCTAAGTTAGCCCGAATTTAGGATTTAATTTCGGTTTGCAACCTTCGAGTTGCTTATGGGCTGTAATTTATTAGTGACCTGCGTGTCACATCATTTATTTTATTTAAATTAAATGTAATTACAAAGTCCCAAGATAAGAAGAACGGAAGAGAAGGACGGAAACCCCGAGGAGGCATGGAGCCAGTGGGAGTCCAGGAGAATGAGGAAAGACAAGACCTAGTATAGGTTCTAGTTTATTCCAATAGGGTTAGCGGGCTAGCTAAAGCAAATTTACATTTATGTTTATGAATGTATGGATGGTCAATAAGGTCAATAAGGCTGTCAGCTTCAAAAGAGCTGGCAAACCTAATACCAAGTCACAAGGACAACCCAACAAGGGCAAGGCACCAGCAGTGTCAGGTAAGGGTAAGGTGCCAATGCACCTAGCTGGGCAAATGAGGGCACCTAGAGGTCCGAGAATCCAAGCGGTTCATAGAACCGAAGGGAGCTCTTCGGCCTCAGAGGTAGTCTGTTACTACTGCCAGTAGCCAGGTCATTGGAAGAAGGATTGCAGGCAGCACAAGGATTATGTGAGAAGCTTGCCGAAGGGAGGACACCCTTCAGGACCTGGATCAGGTATTTACGTTGTTGAGTATAATCTCAACGCTACTTTCTCAGACATATGGGTAGTTGATACCGGAGCAGAATCTCACATTTGTGTTAATCTGCAGGTTCTGGAAAGTAGAAAGCTCCTTGGGAAAGGCGAGCGGGATCTGAGAGTCGGAGACAACAGTTCGGTGTCAACGACGGCTGTCGGTTCTGTTAGTCTTAGGATGCCCACAGGGCTTCTATTAGTTTTGGACGATGTCTTATGTGTACCTACGTTTTGTAGGAATATTATTTCAGTGTCCAGTTTGGACAAACTTGGTTTTGTATTTGCCATAGACAATGGCTTATTTACTTTATCAAGAAATAATATCGTTTACGGCACTGCATCTATGGTTGGTGGATTATATATTTTAAATATTGATAACACTAACTACAGTTCAAACTATAACGTAAATAAGAGGTTAAAGTCGGATGACTAAAACCAGACAGTGATGTGGCACTGTCGTCTTGGCCACATAGGCGAGAAACGCGTCTCGACACTTCATAAGTGTGGGCTCTTGAGCCCGTTTGAATTCACACCAATCGAGAGATGCGAATCTTGCATTATGGGCAAGATGACAAAAGCGCCTTTTGGCGGCTTAGGTGAAAGGGCAAGTGATCTCTTGGTCCTAATACATTCAGACGTATGTGGGCCCATGAGTACACAAGCCAGGAGAGGTTTCAGATACTTCATAACCTTTACCGACGATTTCAGTAGGTACGGGTATGTCTATTTAATGAGACATAAGCCGGAGTCCTTTGATAAATTCAAAGAATTTCTAGAATGAAGTACAGAACCAGCTTGGTAAAAGTATAAAGACACTTTGTTCCGATCGAGGTGGCGAGTACTTAGATCAAGAGTTTCTCAGTCACTTAAAGGAAAACGGTATACTCTCAGAATTAACCCCGCCAGGAACCCCTCAGATGAATGGTGTTTCCGAACGGAGGAACAGAACCCTGCTAGACATGGTTCGTTCCATGATGAGTCACGCCGACCTTCCAGTATCTTTCTGGGGCCATGCCCTAGAAACCGCCGCATTCATATTAAATCGAGTACCTACAAAGGCAGTGGAGACCACTCCATTTGAGGCTTGGCAAGGGAAAGCTCCCAAGTTGTCTTTCCTCAAGATCTGGGGGTGCGACGTTTACGTCAAGCGGTTGCTTGGTGATAAACTCGAAGGCAAGGCAGATAAGTGTGTCTTTGTAGGGTACCCCAAAGGAACCATGGGGTACTACTTCTACAAACCCGAGGAAAACAAAGTCTTTGTTGCTCGAGGTGGGGTTTTCTTGGAAAGAGAATTCTTATCCAAGAAACCCAATGGGAGTCCTATGCTTCTTGAAGAAATTCGAGAAAACACAGAACAGCCAGCAGATATTGTAGAGGTACCCGATGAGGTAAATGATTCAAGTCCTAATCCAACAGAAACTCCTGTAGGACCAAGGAGGTCTGAAAGATCTCGTCAAACCCAGTCAGATATGGCTTCTTAGCCACAGAAGGTAATGACTTGATAGTTGTAGATCAGGATGATCCTGCAACAGTTCAGCAAGCCTTGGCCAGTCCCAACTCAAAAGAATGGCAGAAAGCCATGGATGAGGAAATGAAGTCCATGAAAGACAATTAGGTCTGGAACTTAGTAGACAGCACACCTGGGATAAAACCCATAGGTTGCAAGTGGATATTTAAGTTAAAGACAGATATGGACGGAAAGCCTCAGACTTACAAAGCAAGACTGGTTGCTAAAGGTTATCGTCAAGTCCAAGGTATGGACTATGATGAGACTTTTTCACCAGTAGCTATGATTAAGTCAATTCGAATGATGTTAGCCATTGCAGCATATTTCGATTACGAGATATGGCAAATGGACGTCAAAACCGCATTTCTTAACGGGAATTTGCAGGAGGATGTCTATATGACCCAGCCAGAAGGTTTTGTCGACCCTAAACATCCCGAAAAGGTGTGTAAGCTGCAACGATCCATTTATGGATTGAAGCAAGCTTCCAGGAGTTGGAACTTACGCTTCGACGAAGCCGTAAAAGAGTTTGGGTTCATCAGAAATCCAGATGAACCTTGTATCTACAAGAAGAGCAGTGGGAGTAACATAGTGTTCCTGGTGCTGTATGTCGATGATATACTAATCATGGGAAATAACGTCCCAACCTTGCTTGAGACCAAAGCTTGGTTAGGGAAGTGTTTCTCCATGAAGGACTTAGGAGAGGCCGCTTACATTTTGGGGATCAGGATCTACAGAGATCGATCCAAGAGAATATTAGGTCTAAGTCAGAGCACCTATATAGATAAGGTGTTGAGAAGATTCTCGATCCTTGACTCTAAGAAAGGGAACCTCCCGGTAAGACATGGCATTAAGCTAAGCAAGAAATAGTGTCCTAAAACACCTGCTGAGCTTAAGAGAATGAATGGAATCCCGTATGCCTCGACAGTGGGATCTATCATGTATGCCATGATCTGTACGAGGCCTGACGTATTGTTTGCCCTCAGCTGTGCAAGCAGATTTCAGTCTAACCCAGGCCAAGATCACTGGACTGCCGTCAAGTGTATCCTCAAGTATCTGTGGAGAACAAAAGACGCTTTCTTAGTGTATGGTGGGATAGAAAGAGAGCTAAGCGTCACTGGATATGTTGATGCTAGTTTTCAGACAGACCTAGATGACTTTAAGTCTCAAGGTGGGTATGTGTTTATGTTGAACGGGGGAGCTTTCAGTTGGAAAAGCTTTAAGGAAGCGACAATAGCCGACTCCACCACGGAGGCGGAATACATAGCTGCGTCGGAAGCAGCCAAAGAAGCGGTGTGGGTCAGGAGCTTCTTGAGAGGATTAGATGTACTGCTGCGAACGTCTGATCCCGTGAGCTTAAGGTGTGACAACACGGGGGCCGTAGCACTAGCTAGAGAGCCCAGATTTCACAACCGGACCAAGCACGTCGAGAGAAAGTATCACATCATCAGAGAGATGGTTGATAAAGGCGAAGTAGAGATAAGCTACATTTCAACGCATGATAATCTAGCAGACCCCTTAACCAAGGGGCTACCGCAACCTAAGCATGAGGAACATGTCAGGGGAATGGGTTTAGATTGGAATTCCAATTGGGTCTAGGGCAAGTGGGAGACTGTTGGGATTTGTGCCCTAGCACAATGTATTTTCAATCTAATCTTGTAATGAAGATTATTCGTTGAATAAAAATCGGCATTCATATTACTAAGTGTTGTAGTAATATCTTAAGTATGATTTGATTTGTATCATTGATGTGTCAACACATAATAGTAGATCTACAGATCAGATAAAATCTTACTTAAGCAGTCCTCGATCAGAATAGCTTCATAAGAAGCGATCGGTATGAGGCTAACTCTAAATGATCACGCTCTACTGATCATGGCCAGAAGGGGGCCAGAGTTAGGTCCTAGTATCACCAGTCAGGGGTGATATAGGACTACCCGAATCATGGTATGTTACATAGACACAGTCATGAACATACTCATATGTCGGATCATGAAATCACATCCTCAGACCGAAGGACCATTGAGGTCAATATGTAATGAGTGACGAGTTTGACTCAGTCTAACGTCTCCTGTAAAAGGGTTACAATAACGGCTGTGATTGGCTCGATCACAAGTTACATAAGTTGACTAGATGGATCGCTGAAGGATTTATCCCTCATACGGACGTGTGAGCAGATATCAGTTTAGGCCACTTGGTGAGTACAACTGAAACACAAATAGCATGGCCATGCAGACGATACGTAGTTTCAGTTATAATTCAGTTAACTCAGAATCAAGAAACAGGACAATAGAACGAGGATGACTTGTCTATGCCTCGTGGTTGTCAAAGATATCAAGAGGATAAAAGGATAGATTCATGAACGACAAGGTTAAGTTGAAATCTCGATAATCACAAGCGTTGGGTAATCATGATGTCTTGCTAGAGGCCACTCATGATGGAAAGGGTAAAATGGTAATTTGACCAGTCCACCGACGTGTCGTGAGCCTAGAGGGTCACACACTTTAGGTTGAGTAAAACATATGGAATCATATGGAGGAATCATGAGAGAGACAAAATCCGGTTTTGGATTAAACCGGATTAGACTGATTTCGGTTTAGGATTAAACCGGAATCGAGAACGGTTTAGCATGACTAATTAATTATAATCTAATTAAATAGATATAATTAAATTAGCTAAATTGGGCCTAGCCAGAATGGGCTTCTCTACACAATTAATTAAAAGCTTTGGGCTTTAAGCCCATTAAGGCCTTTAATTAATTAAAAGCCCAATTAAGGTCTATAAAAAGGAAATTTTCAGATCTGAAAATTACACAATTATATTTGACAAACCCTAGCCGTCTTCTCTCTCTCCCTGCCAAGTTTCGGCCGGCCCCCTCCCCTCCCCGTGCTCCGTCCGTTTTGCTTGCTTCGATCTTCTAGCAAGGTTCGTTGCAAGTATCCTTTGGATTGCTCTTCCTGTGTGGACGATATTTAGAAGTTACTAAATTCTATTTTGTAACAAGGAGATTTTGATTCAAGGTAAAACTTAAATTTTAATCTAGTCTAGATCTCATGATCAATTCATGATCATGCAAGATCCGTATTTAATCATTGAACTTTGAGGTTAATTTCTTGTATGGGTATGAAATTAACTGTCTGGAACCCTCAAATAATTCTTTCACACAGGCGTTAAGACAATATGGTGTAGAGTTAGTTCGCTTCCTGATTGAATCTTCTCTCACACATGATTAGTTTGTCCACTAATCTTATCGAGAAGTGACCTATAACAGTAATTGGGAAATGCATGTGGTAATGCTAGATAACAAGTTTAAGAAAATAAGATAATGCCTAGCTAATTGCATTAATACTTTTGAAACTAATGTGGTGCTCGTAACAGATTTATCAAACAAATTCAGAATACTTAAAGAGTGATTTCGTTGAATCGGCATCTGCTTCTGCAGGTGGGGTCTAGAACTGAATTATCATACCTTAATGAATTATCATCGTTCTATTCCGTTAATCAAAGTTTTTCTTTTTAATTTCATAAAAATATACTTAATTGTTATATGTAAATCACAATATAATATTAGAGATAACCACCTGAAATTATTCTTTTTATAAGCTTGAGATATACAGATATACCCAGGACACAAAGAAAATGTCAGCCAACCCAAAAGCAAGAACAAATTATTAAAAAGAACTCGGCAAACTGAAGTTCAAGAAAAAATATTTTTTCTCTTGATTTAAAAAATAATTTTAAGGACATTTTCGTTATTTTTGGATCCACTCATGTAATCCGAATTCCTGAACCCTTAAGAAATAAGGCTGCTTGTATAAAACTGGACCAGCTTATAAGAAAATTTTCTTATTTTCAGTCAAACTGGGAGTACCCTCTAGAGTTAGAAAAAAAATAATTTATTATTCATCACTACACTCTTGTTTATTATCATATTTTTCTGCTATTTTCGTTTTTTCAGTAAGTGAAATGTTAAGCGAGGGCAAATATGTTGGGGAAATGGTGAAACAATGTGGAGGATTGCCATATTAGAAAAAACCAGATCCAAGCTTAAGCACAGAGAGAGTGGAAGACGTTGAGATTGTAGGAATCAACTTGATTTTCATTAAGCTTCTTAGAAATATAAATAGAGGATAACAATTACAAACGTAGAGCTATAAAAAAAGAAACTGAAAAAAGAAATTAATAGGAAATAAAAGAAAATAAAAGAAAACAGAGTAACTCCCAAAAATGCATAACTTGCGCGGCAAGTCAAGCTTATTGTTCTTGCATGCAGTAAAGGAAATGGTTTTAAGACTTGCACGAGCTTCTCACGTGGATTTGTAGAACTTGAAGACACCACAACAATCACCCCGTTGCTCTTTGAGTCTGCACATCTACGACCTTCAGTTTGGACCTCATCTCCATGAATTTCATCTTACCGAGAGCTTTTGTTAAAATGTCTGCATGTTGATCATTAGTGCTCACATGAGTTAGCTCGACCTTCTTTTCTTCTACACATTCACGAATGAAATGGTACCGGGTATCTATATGCTTGCTTCGGTCGTGGTATACTGGATTCTTGCTTAAAAGAATGGCAGACTTGTTGTCGATCTTTAACTCGAATGATTTTGTCTCTTTTCCGGTGAGCTCTCCGATAAGACGGGCTAACCAGAGCCCCTGACAGGTCGTGGTGGTCGCAGCTACATACTCCGCTTCACAAGATGAAAGAGTTACCACCCTCTGTTTTTGGGAAGACCAGGTTATTGGGCTCTCTCCAAGAAAAAACACAGCTCCTAAGGTGCTCTTTCGATCGTCGGCATCACCGGCAAGGTCACTGTCGCTGAAACCTATGAGTTTTGGGTTCTGACAAGCTCTCTTATAGATAATACCATACCCTGAGGTCCCTTTTACATATCGAAGAATTTTCTTTACTGCTGCGAGATGCTGCTCTTGGGGTTTTTCCATGAACCTGCTTACAAGACCAACTAAAAATGCTAGATCTGGTCTGGTATTGACAAGATACCTCAAGCTTCCCACCAAACTTCGAAACTTTGTTGGGTCGACCATCTTCCCTTCTCCCTCTTTCTTTAGACATAGCATGTGCTCCATCGGAGTCTTGCAAGGGTTGCAATTATCGAGCTCCGCGCTTGCTACAACCTTCTCAGCATAATTCTTTTTGCAGAGAGTTAGTCCATCTTTGCTCTGTTTTACCTCCAAGCCAAGGTAATAGGTGAGTTGACCCAGATCACTCATCTCGAACATGTCCTTCATTTGCTCCTTAAAACAGAGATCTCTGCTAGAGTTTCTCCTGTTATGATAAGATCATCAACGTACACAACAATTATTAAAGAGTAGTTTTTAAGATAAACTGCATGTTCCAGTGAGCTACGTTTAAAACCCAGTTCTTTCATAATTTCATCCAGCTTTGAATTCCAAGCTCGTGGTGCCTGTTTCAAGCCATACAAGGCTTTCTTCAATTTTAGAACAAGTTTTGGGTCATTTGCTTCTTCAAAACCAGGAGGTTGTGTGACGAAGACTTCTTCAGAGAGCTCTCCATTCAAGAAAGCCGACTTAACGTCCATGTGATGGACTTCCCAACCCTCCTGAGCAGCGATGGCTAAAATTAGCCTAATCGTCTCCATCCTTGCTACTGGGGCAAAGACTTCTTCATAGTCTATTCCTTCTCGCTGTGCATAGCCCTTCGCGACGAGTCTGGCTTTGTACTTTGTCACTTTACCCTGTGCATCTTTCTTCAATTTAAAGACCTATTTTAAGCCAATTGGTTTCTGACCTGATAATGGTTGAGCATGTCCCCAGGTGTCATTGGCTTGTATGCTCTGTATTTCTTCCATCATGGCATTTTTCCAGTTCTTGTCTTTGAGAGCTTCTTGCACACTTTCAGGCTCCTCGGCAGCAAACAGACACACACCTCCATCATGCTCTGTTTCAATTTCAGTTGTTCTGTCATAAATTTCTTGAAGAGACTTCTCTCGCCGAGGCGTTGATGATTCTGAGGAGCTTTCTGAGGATTGATCTGAATGCCCATATCCTTCATGATGTTGCATAGGTGTGACTGGATTTTCTTCACCTTGTTCTGTCTCTGTGCCCCAGTTTACTGTGAAAGTGTTGTCAAGATCATTCTCTCCACTTTCAGAGCTCTAGTCCCAACCCCTGTTCTCCTCAAATACAGCATCTCTACTAACCATCACTCTGTTAGTCTTAGGGTTGTAAAAACGATAAGCTTTAGATCCAGGTTCATAGCCAATAAATACTGCAACCTCACTTCTGTCATCTAGTTTTTTTAGATTTTTTTGAGTGTTCTTGAGATAAGCTACACAACCAAACACACGTAAGTGACTTACTTGAGGTTTTTTATTGAACCAAGCTTCATAAGGCGTTTTTCCGTCCACGCTCTTTGTGGCTGATCTGTTCAGCAAATAGATCGCCGTCATAACAGCTTCACCCCAGAAATGACTGGGCATTCCTCTGTTCTTCAATAGACACCTTCCCATCCCTATTATCGTCTGGTTTCTTCTCTCCGCAACTCCATTTTGCTGAGGGGAGCGAGGGGCGGTGAGTTGTCTCATCAAGCCATTTTCTTCACAGAAGCTCATGAAACTTTGTGACATGAATTCACCCCCTTTGTCTGTTCTGAGGGTTTTCATCTTTCTTTCCACTTCAACTTCAAGTTTGGCTTTCAAGTTTTTAAAAACTTCTAGTGAGGAATCTTTCGTCTTGATAAGACTTCCCCACATAAATCGTGAGAAGTCATCAACAAGTAAGAAAAAATACCTGTTCCCATTTGGAGTTTTTGGACTGATTGGTCCGCAGAGGTTGGCATGAGTAAGTTCAAGTTATTTTTCTGCTCGAAACAGAGACTTCTTTGGGAAGACTTTCCTCCTCTGTTTTCCAACTAAACATGCCTCGCACAGTTGGTCAGGGTGGCTTATGCTTGGTAAGCCTTCCGTCATCTTCAATCTCCCCATTTCTTTCAAGGTATTAAAGCTAAGATGGCCGAACCTGGAGTGCCATATCCAGTCTTTCTCCTCTCCTTTAGTAAGTAAACAAACAGGTTTGGTGTTTTTTAATTTTAAAACATACAATCTGTTTCTGGACCTTTTTACCTCAGTTAGGAGTTTCTTGCTGCTATCAAAAATCATGAGCCATCCCTCCTCAATTCTGATTTTGCAGCCTTCTTCATCTAGTTGCCCAAGACTTATTATGTTGCTCCTCAAGCGTGGGATAAAATAGACCCTTGTAAGGATCTTATGTTCATCTTCTTCCCCTTTCAGCAATACAGTGCCTCGTCCTTTAATCTCCACTTGAGATCCGTCTCCAAACTTTACCAGACCTTTGACCTTTTTATCCATAGAGGAGAAAGCTTCAGGATTCCCAGTCATATGGTTACTGGCTCCAGTGTCCAGGTACCAAGAGCTTGATGTTTCTTCCTTCAGGCTTGCATCAAGATTCGGTCCAAATTTATTTAGCAGAATTATTTCTTCCTCTTCCTTTCCTGCTTGTTATGCTTTGATCATAAACAAAGTGGGCTCGTCTTCATCACACTGCTCCACATAATTTGCTTCTTCCTCATTTGGACATTCGTTCGCATAATGTCCATATTCTTTGCAACTGAAACACTTTATCTTGCTTTTGTCAGTTCGTTTTGCAAAACCTCGACCACCTTGTCGCCCTCTGCCTCTGCCTCATCCTCTTCCAGATCCACCATCTTTGGCTTCCTTTGATGCCAAAGCTTCCCACTGGCTGCGAGTGAGTAACAATTGATTCTCACCCTCTGTTTCTCTTTGTCTGCCTCGCATGGTTGATTCAAACGCCCTCAAGCGTCCAACTGCCTCTGAGGTCTTCATGTTTGCCACATCACCCCATTGTTGAATGGTTCCAACAATGGACAGAAACCTTTCAGGAACAGATCTAAAAAGTTTCTCGACTACACTCTCTTCAGTCATTTCACTTCCCAGAGTACGAATTTCACTTACCATTGTCGAGAGTCTCAGGTAGAACTCACTGATGGACTCATCATCCCTCATGGTGAGTCTATCAAACTCCCTTTTCAGCACCTGGATGTTGGCTTTGATCACCCTGTCTTCACCAACTCTCATCTCCTTTAGAGCTTTCCAAGTTTCTTTTGCAGTTGTATACTCTGAAACTGTCATGAGTACAACATCTGGAACTGCTTGGGCAATTACTGCAAGGGCCGCTTGATCTTTCTCCTCACTTATAGTGGCATCTCCATCCACTGCTCCCCAAACGCCTAGTGCCTTCATGTTGACTTTCATCTTGTATGCCCACACCCAATAATTGTCATCTGTCAACATGGGATGGACAAGTGACAGATTTCCTCACGCCTGTACCCTCTGTACTGTGGAGGTTGATCCTGTAACTCCTTCTGTTCCTTCCTTATTGATCTCGTCTCCCATCTGCGATCTCTGTTTGTAAAGCTCTAATACCCGTTATTAGAAAAAACCAGATCCAAGCTTAAGCACAGAGAGAGTGGAAGACGTTGAGATTATAGGAATCAACTTGATTTTCATTAAGATCCGCATTGTTTCACGATTTTGAGCTTGGTTTTTACCAAGTTAAAGCAGCTAGGCTGATGATAAAAAAGTTGAATTTAGTCAGGGTTTTAAAACTTTCAACTTACAAGATCTGGAGTGAATATATTGGAAATCTCATTCACCTAAGGCTCTTAGACTTGGGCGAAGGATATGGAATTCCAAAGTTGCCCACATCCATTGATGATTTGAGGTGCTTGGAAACTTTGAAATTTGAGAGTTGTTCGACAAATCTCGAAATCCCAGATTCAGTATGGGGGATGGAACGATTGAGGCATCTTTATCTTCCCCGTAAAGGTGGTGTTTGTGAAAGTAGTAAGCAGCGAGTGAGCAATCTCTGGAATTTGCAGACACTGGTAAACTTTCCTCCGAAGAAGTTCGACCTGCAACAAAATTTAGTCAAATTCACCGGTGTAAGGAAATTAGCAATAAGCTCTAATTGGGAAGAAACAGATAAGATCCCAAGGAGTGAGGAAATTGTGTTTAACCGACTGCAGTCATTGTGTTTGGATTTCGATTCTTACTACAAATATGTAGATTTGGAGGACATCATAAGATGTTGTCCTTGTCTGTATAGACTAGTTGTTGACAGACCAATAAGGTTACCAAAAACCGCAACTGAAACTATCTGGCCCTCCAACCTCACCAAGCTCGGCTTAAATCATACTAGACTTGATCAAAGCCATATGGGGCCGCTAGCAAAGCTGCAGAATTTAAAGATTCTCTTCCTTGGGTACAATGCATTCATTGGGAAGGAAATGATTTTCCATATAAATGTTTTTCCTCAACTCCATTATCTTCAACTTGAATCTTTGACGAACCTGAAAGCATGGAGGGTGCATGAAGGAGCTTTGCCAAGTCTTTTCTGTTTAGAGATTCATGGTTGGTTGAAGCTCAAGTCTGTTCCAGATTAATGCTTGCATGAAACTGGAGTCAGTTACCGATGGATCCCAATTTCTGAAGCAGTTGAAGGAACTCAAATTCACAAGGATGTTTAATAGCAAGCGACTGCATCAAGATCGGGACAGAGTCAGTAACGTGCCTTTCATCTCTCTTTCCTAAATGTGACCCAGGCAAGTAGATACACTACACAAACCCACTATTTGCTTCTTCCTTGTTGCTTACATTACATATATCTGTAAATAATATAATATTATCGTAGAATGATATGCCTTGACAGAGAATCATAGGAGATTGATGATGAAACAGAATCAGAGAGCAACAATTCAGGTTGGTAACATCACCTCTACTTCATTACAATTAGGGATAATGACACTTTGTTATACCTAACTATAGCGAAATGACACTTTCATACCTTAAATATTTTAGTCTCTTTTTTAGTACCCTGACAAGTTTTTTGTGACAACCTATCTCTAAAATGCATAAAATACCTAAACTTCCATTGGTTTAAGAAATACAAAATTGAATTAATTCAATTTTGTTTATCTTTTTTTCAATTTGGTTTATATTTAAGATGCAATTACAATTATGCTCTCAAATCTAAAATTAAATTTGAACCATTTCAAATCCGGTTTGATAAATCAATTTGGACCAATTTTATTCAAATTTCTTAAACCAAGGGTATTTTAGTCATTTTAGCGTAGGTTGTCGCAAAAAATATGTCAGGGTACCAAAAAAAAAAATAGTTAGAGTATGAAAGTGTCATTTCGCTATACTTAGGTGTAACAAAGTGTCATTATCCCTTACAATTTTCTTCATTGTGCACTAATAAGCTGAATGCAATCATTTCAGGCTGCACCACCACCCCATCTCCATGGAACTTCATCTTGCTTCCCGAATCTGAATCGCCTTTGTAGTTTATCTATACGTGTAATAAATTAATCAATCCCAATTTGAGAGAACATCCATGTTATTTGAATTTCATTTTTTCAACAGGCTACTGGTAATTTGCATTATTGTGACTTAATTATTAATTTTCAGCATCTGTTAACTTACAGTGTTTCATGTTATGGGTTTTGGACACCACTACCGTGTTATTAAGTTTAGGGATTTGATCACTTGGATGTATATGGCTTTTATTTCTCTCTTGTGACTTATTCACTATATTTTGCAAAATAACTATACTTTGCTTCTTTATAATTCTCTGTATTTTTTTACTCATAATTGAATTATCCAAAACTAGACATTTCCCTCCAACTTTCATTCAGGTTTCTCCCATAATTGGGTAGCATTCAACTTTCACCTTCAATGTTTTCCCCTATTTTGAGAAGTTTCTCAAAGGTTTGAACTTTCCCTTTTGATTTTCTTAGCATGAGAGTAAATGCGTCAACCACCAGAAGATTTGAACTTTCCCATTTCTGTTTGTTCGTTTTGTTGTTTGTAAGTTTTTTGGGTTTTTTGTTGTTGTTTCTGGTTGTAGGCCATTGCTGCAGCTTTTGCTTGAGATCAGAAACTAGAATGTGTTTCTAGCGACTCATTCAGCTCAGCAGGTTTTATTTTCTTCCTCGTCATATAGAAAATTGTACTGAATTGAGCATATACTTTGTAGCATATACAGTGTTGGTAGAGGCACTTGCTCACCTTAATACTGAAAAGACAAAGTTGAATAAGAACTCAAGATTTCTTTCACTTTCACACTTTAAAAGTCTTAACAATTTTTTAAAGAAAATATATTTTGCATCATCAATTATTCATTGACTGATGATACCTAAAATATGAATAGCTATTGTTACACACTTGAAAAGAATCTTGTAAGCTGTAACTACTACAAATAAAAACAATGCACACATAAACCAACCTGCATCAGTTTATTAAATTTGTTCACGCAATTTGAGGATAACCTACATCAGTTGACTTGATATCAACTATCAAGTAGCCATGAAAAGTTTAAATTATTTATTTACCCCACTTGTTTCACACATTGCTGTCAAATTTAAAATTAGAAATAATATTGAAGTATAAACTCTCACCTATGTTTTAAAATTATACGAATAGATAGTTTATTAACTTATTGACTTTCTTAGCATGGTTCTCACCAAAATTAATGGAAGCAACTAGCAATAAAATAGTAGGGTCATATTATACTGTTTCAACTTTGGCTTGCAAAGATCAATACATAAGTACAGCTATAGAGAGTTGTGAAACACACCTTTGAAGATCCACAATCACATTATTCATCCTGTAAAAGAGAGTTCCCAATTTCCGCCATGGCTGATGCTGCAGTGTCATTTGCTATTGAAAATGTAGGCAATCTTCTTATTCAAGAGGGCAAGTTCTTGTACGGGGTGGGGGATGAAGTTGAAGAGATGCGGATCGAGCTGAAGTGGATGAAGTGCTTCTTGAAAGACGCAGAGACAAGGAAAGGAGAGAGCGATATGGTTCGAAACTGGGTTTCAGAGATCCGAGAGGCCACCTATGATGTGGAGGATCTGACTGAACATTTTGTCCTTAAATCTGCTTTGAGGAATCAGAAGGGTGTTATGAACCGCATCAAGAAGTACGTTTTTTTAATCAACCATGCTGCAGAGCTTCACCAGGCGGGGTCTAGAATTGTTGCCATCAAAGCCAAGCTGAGTAACCTCAGAACAAGACTGCAAACTTATGGCATCAAAGAGTCGAGATTGGGTGGAGAAGAAGCTGCCGCTAGTGGGAGCAGGAGGAAGAGGCAAGACTATGTTCATGCGGTTGACCACAATGTTGTCGGGTTGGATGGGAAGATAACGGAGCTAGTTGAACATCTGCTCGACGTTAAAGAAGCATCAGTGGTTTGTCTTTACGGTATGGGAGGTCTGGGTAAGACCACCACTGCCAAGAAAGTCTACAATGACAATAGAATTACAACACATTTCGAATGCTTTGCTTGGGTGTACTTATCTCAGCAGTTCAGCCAAAGGGAGGTTTGGGAGTCTATCCTAATCCAAGTTTCAAACAGAAAAAAAGAGGAAGCAGAAAAGATGTCAGAGGACGAATTGACATCACAACTTTGTATTCTCCAGAAGGAGAGAAAATGTTTGCTAGTAATAGACGACATTTGGAGCAGTCATGATTGGGTTAAGCTCTCTCCTGCTTTCTCCAATCTAGAGAAAGATAGTAGAAGCAAGATACTAATTACAAGTCGCAATCAAAGTGTAGCATTGCATGGAGTGTATCGCACAAGCTTGGAGCTACTGAAGAACACTATAGTATTTTTGGGAGGCCCTAACCACCCATGTAAGTATGCATTTCTAGTACTTTCATGAAACTTCTTTGCCTCCAAAAGGTTAAAACCATTTATTTAAATTTAATATACTAATACATAGTTTAGTAGGATCATAATAATAATTAGTTTTGGTTGGCGGTTGGTAGGAATGACAAAGGGGTGGGATATATATGTTTTTCCTAACCATATGTAACATGTAAGTATACATTGTGTGATATACTTTTCATTGGTTCATACTTTGCACGATAAGCAGTGGTTTATATGTAAACATCCCTTAAAATTTTATATATGTTTAATTAGATTCCAAAACTTATTTGGAAATCCGAAATCATTCAACCCACCCAACTACAATGGTGACTGGCGAGACTTGAGGTATCCACGGAGTTTGGATTATTTTGCCACCCTTAACGGTATGTGATAGGGTTATGACTAAAATAACTTGTCTTGATGTACGAAATTGGATCTTAATTTAGGAGATCGGTTTTTACAAAAAAGTCGATACTTATTTTTGGCTAAATTGAGAGCACTAGGTAGAAACTTTTGTCTTCATTGTATATTACTACATGCATGTTGATAGGGTTACGACAAAAAAAACTAGTCTTGATGTACGAAATTGGATCTTATTTTTACAAAAAGTCTACTTATTTTTAGCTAAACTGAGGGCACTCTGTAGAAACTTTTGTCTTCATTGTACATCACTACATGCATGTTGATTGGTTTTTCTGCTCTCGCCGCTTTTGCAGTGAGGACAAACTTAGGCATGTACAAATTTGCTGGGAAAATGGTGAAACAATGTGCGGGATTGCCACTAGCTATTGTTGTATTGGGGGGAGTTTTAGCAACAAAATATGAATTACAAGAGTGGGAGAGAGTTGGTGTTAGTATTAAATTATTTTTGAAGAGAGTGGAGCAAAAAGGAAATGAGGGAGTCGAAGGAGTGTTGGAGTCAAGTTACGAGGATTTGCCATACCGTTTAAAATCATGTTTCCTCTATTTTTCTCAATATAGAGAGGATGAAGAAATAAAGGTAACCGAGTTGATACAGAGATGGATTGGCGAAGGTTTTATACCGTCCTCAATAGAAGAAGGGGATGAAACAATAGAGGATGTAGCTGAAGGGTACTTGAATGAGCTGGTGAGTAGGTGTATGGTTCAAATGGGGAAAAGAGGCCACACAGGAAGAGTCAAAACGTGTCGGATGCATGATCGTATGCGGGACTTGTGCGTATCAAAGGCCAAAGAGGAAGGTTTTGCTTATACAATTGATCTCAGGGCTGAAAATGAGGGAATGAATTTGGAGAAAGCAAGTAACCGCAGGCTTTATATTTTATGTGGTGAAAGTAGATACACGCTTGGCGGATCCATGTTATCTTTCCTAGGAGAAATTTCCCCACAACTAAGATCTGCGTTGTTTCACAATTTTGAGTTCAGGGTTGGTGGTGACCAACTTATAACAGTTGCGCTGATGATAAAGAAGTTGAAGCTGGTCAGGGTTTTAGAACTTCCAACTGTTGATTCTTATTCAACTAGGAAGATCCGGAGAGAACATATAGGAAATCTCATTCACCTTAGGCTCTTAAAACTTGGATTTGGAATTCCAAAGTTGTCTAATTTGAGGTGCTTACAAACATTGAATTTGGATAGCTGTTCTGGCGATCTCGAAATTTCAAATTCTGTATGGGGTTTGGAACAATTGAGACATTTGTATCTTCCCCGTAGGGGCGGGGGTGTTTGTGAAAGTAGTAATCAACGAGTGAGTGGTCTCCGAAATTTGCAGACACTAGTAAACTTTCCTCCGAAGAAGTTTGACCTGGTAAAAAATCTTGTCAAACTCACCAATGTTAGAAAGTTAGATATAAGCTCTAACTGGGAAGACAAAGATGGGATCCTAAGGACTCAAGAAATTATGTTTGACCGACTGCAGTCATTGACTTTGTGGCTCAAAGAGAGTGGCAATGACAAATATGTAGATTTGCAGGACATCACAAGAAGTTGTCCTCGTCTGTATAGACTAGTTATGGACAAGCGAATAAAGTTTCCAGAAACTGCAATTGCAATCAACAGTTCTATCTGGCCATCCAACCTCACCAAGCTTGTCTTAGTTGAAACAAAACTTGATGAAAGGCATATGGGGACACTGGCAAAGCTACAGAGTTTAAAGGTTCTTCTCCTCTATTTCGGTGCATTCATTGGGAAGGAAATGGTTTTCCATAAATATGATTTTCCTCAACTCCGCAATCTTTTAGTTCAAGGAATGATGGAGCTGGAAGTATGGAGTGTGCATGAAGGAGCTTTGCCAAGTCTTTTCTATTTACAGATTATTTATTGCAAGAAACTCAAGTCTGTTGCTGATGGATCCCAATTTCTGAAGCATTTGAAGGAACTAAGAGTCAGAGACATGCCTTTAAGTTTCAGAAGGAGGGTGGAACAAGATTGGGTTAGGGTCAGCCAGGACGTGCCTTGCATATCCTTTTCCTATGTTGACAGGCCAGGCAAGTAGCTACTCTTTGCTTCTTTCTTGTTAATTAATTAACATTTCGTAATCAGCACACACTCATAATACTCTTTCTACTTTATATCATGTATCAGAGTTGGAGAAGGCTGATGATGAAATAAAGAGGTAGAGGCAAAGCAATAATATTACAAATTAGGTATGCATGGTTGTTAACATCAATTACTTGTATCTCTATCTACACATACAATCATCTACAATTCATTTTGCACTATTTACTTATTTTTATCTCTATTTATACACAAAATTCTCTATCATCTTCTTCTTCATGTACTTATTTCAGGCTTCACGACATCTCCATTGAAGTTCTCGTTTGGTTCCCGAATCTGAATGATTGCCTTTTTAGTTTCTTCGGCTCCTAAAAGACGCTCTTAGGCTTGACATTGTTTGATATTCTCTTAGCCCAAGTTGTTAATGGCACAGAAAGCTCACATTTTACACTGGAACAACAAGGGACATGTTAAGTTGTTTCTTAACCTTTTGTAAGATTAAGGAGTTGACTTTGTTTCATACTCTTTATTGGCACTGAAAACTAGCAGTTGCTTAGTCTATATCGCCGGTTTGGGGGTTGGAAAGTTAAAATTTTGATTGTGATACAGAAATTGTAATTGCGATTGAATTATGGTTATTCAGTGACCATGTTCTTGTTCTCAGTCAGACATTCAATAATTGTGACTCAAATTATTCTAGGGATAATTCCAGGTGGCTACACCTAGATTTTGTTGTTTTTCACCTGAGTACACCTAGAATTTTTTTTTTCAACTGACTACACCTAGAATGTCTAAAATTTTCACTTTGCAATTTCCTGTCCAATCATGTAAGTTTTTAAAGTTTTTTCCATGTGAAATGACTAAAATGCCCTTAACTATTCATTTAATTTTCAAATATGCCACCCTCACCTCTTCTCTCTCACCCATGATTGAATAAAAAATTGATTTATTTTAAAATCAAAACCATCTTCATTTCTGCAAATTTCACTCATCACCTTCGCTTCCATGGGTGCGTGAGAAGAGTATCGTCGGTGGGCCAGAATCCACGATGGAGTTGGAGCGATTTCAACCTCTGCCGAGAAGAAGCCCATCGCCAAGAGGCCAAGACGGTTTCCATGTCCGGGGGAGAGTCCGAGAAAGCGTGGCCGGCCGAAGAGTGAAGAAGCTCGGTCATGGACGACTCACTTGCTGCCCGGAGGTGCTGGATGGAGCCGGATCAGGGCTCTGCGGCAATGGAGTTGGAAAACAGCGACGAAGGTGGGCGCGTGAGGCAACGCGTGGAGGAATGCGGCGGAGCGTGGAGGCCACACGCAGAGGAGGAGGACGACCAGATTTACCGGGTCGATCCCACCGAAGCTCTCGAAGCTCCTGAACCTCACCAATGGCATGTGCCTTGACCGGAACATGCTCACCGGGCCGATTCCGGAGTCGTTCGGGAGGTTTGCCGGAGCTCAGGCGCCATGGATCCACCTCTCCGACAACCGGCTCACCAGAAAAATCCCGACCTCGCTCGGGAACAACATGGACCTTTACTAAGAAGGAAGAGAGAGAGAGAGAGAGAGAGAGAGAGAGAGAGAGAGAGAGAGAGAGAGAGAGAGAGAGAGAGAGAGAGAGAGAGACATATGTTTGAAAATTAGATGAATAGGTGAGGGCATTTTAGTCTTTTCAATTCAATTATAATAACTCTTTAAACCTTAAGGGCATTTTAGTCATTTCACATGAAAAAACGTTAAAATCTAACAAAATTGGACGGAAAGTGCAAAATGAAAATTTTGCACATTCTAGGTGTACCCAGTTGAAAAACAGCAAAATCTAGGTGTAGCCACCAGGAATTATCCCATTATTCTATTTTCATCCATGGTCCCCACGTCAAGCATAAGGGAGGATAATAAACTTTATAATAGTCGAGAATCAGCATTTTATAACCGCATAAGACTCGACCCGCTAAACTGTACCACACCGAACTTTATGTTGGTCTCCAACCTATTAGTGTCATTCAAAATTGATATTTGTGGTGACATTTCTAGGGATAATTCCAGATGACCACACCTGAATATTTCACATTATCACGTGACTACACATAGAATTTTTTGTGTCAGGGTGAATACCCAAAAATTTTATTTTTCTCAACGTTACTCAGTCCATTTCCGTTAGTTCTTAACATTTTTGACGTGGGAAAAGACTAAAATATCCTTCACTATTCATTTAATTTTCAAAAAATACCCAAAGGGTATTTTAGTCTTTTCAGTCAATTTAAAACAATTATTTACCTCCGAAGGGTATTTTAGTCTTTTCACACGTTAAAAATGTTAAAAACTAACGGAAATGGACGGAATGATTAACGGTGAGAAAAATAAAATTCTTGGGTATTCACCCTGACACAAAAAATTCTAGGTGTAGTCATGCGATAATGTGACATCATCTGGAATTATCCCACATTTCTATTGTGTATCACTCTCATTTGATGCTCAAGACAAAACTGATTACTAGTATGCAATATAATAAGGGATGGAATCAATGACAAACCCCCCTTATTTTTGGGAATTTGCGAAACCTAGTACACCCGTTAGAAAGAAATAAATGGACGGTTGTATTCAAATCTTAATTACTCATATATTAACAATATCAAAAACATTTAAAGGGAAAATTCATAAAAGACACCTCCTGAAGAGTAAACCGTTTTCTACAGTTATTTCCAATTTCCTATATAACCACCCACTACCTGCAAATTCAAAACAATACCTCTCCTCTGCTTCTATACCTTCTACGTATTATCATCAAGATTATATTCCTACCCAAAAATGCATACTTCAATATATTCAAGGGATAATTTCAGATTGGGTACCCCTGGTTATGTCTCATTATCACATGACATACCCTAGAAATTTTTGTATTAGGGTGAATACCCTAGAATTTCATTTGTCTCACCGTTACTAATTCCGTCCAATTCCGTTAGTTTTTAACATTTTTGACATGTGAAATGACTAAAATACCCTCAAAGGATAAACTGATTTTTTAAAATTGAATGAAATGACACAAATACCCTTAACTATTCATTTAATTTTCAAAATATGCCACTCCTCTCTCTTTTGTCTCTTTCTCTGGTTCCATCTCTCACCTCTATCTGTTGGTGTGTCCATCTCTTCTCCGAAAAAAATATCAAAACTCGAGACTCGACCCTATAAATACAAACCGAACCGTTTCGTTCAGTTTACATTTCAGAGAGTGAAAGCATTTTTTTTCCTTCACTTCGTCGCCGTTCTCTACAACTCCGGCATGACGAAGACGGTACTGGTCACCGGAGGCTCCGGTTACGTTGGGTCCCACACGGTGCTCCAGTTGCTCCTGGCCGGTTACAAGGCCGTCGTGGTCGACAACCTCGACAATTCCTCCATTGTCGCTGTCCAGAGGGTCAAGGAGCTCGCCGGAAAATTCGGCCATAACTTAGCGTTTTACGAGGTATAAGCTCTTCTCCGCTGTTCGATTTTGGTGGGTTTTGGTTTGTTGATTCGTTTTCGAAAGATTTCGTGTTTTGCTTGATTTGGGTTCTATTCTTTTTTTTGGGTGATTTGGGAATTTTTGTGAATTGGGTGCTCTCAGATTGTTTTTGGATGTTGAACGAACTTCAATTGCTTGCTTCCACATGTTCGAACATTTTCAGTGATGGTCGTTTGTTTTATACAATTTGGTGGAGTGATAGAAAAAGAGAAACAGATTTTTATAGTTTGTAATTTGCATCACTCTGACAGAATTTTGGTTTAATTTGGTTTAAGCTTAGTTTAATATTGATGTTAAGCTTAATTTCGATCTCGGAGAAGAGATGGACACACCAACAGATAGAGGTGAGAGATGGAACCAGAGAAAGAGACAAAAGAGAGAGGAGTGGCATTTTTTGAAAATTTAATGAATAGTTAAGGGTATTTGTGTCATTTCATTCAATTTTAAAAAATCAGTTTATTCTTTGAGGGTATTTTAGTCATTTCACATGTCAAAAATGTTAAAAACTAACGGAATTGGACGGAATTAGTAACAGTGAGACAAATGAAATTATAGGGTATTCACCCTGATACAAAAATTTCTAGGGTATGTCATGTGATAATGGGACATAACCAGGGGTACTCATCTTGAATTATCCCTATATTCAATTACATAAAGCTCATTCCTTCTTCCACATCAATCGATTTCATAATCAACAACAATATATCAAATGGAAGGTATTCTACTGTAAAATTTGAATCATCCATCTATTTTGAAAGTTATTTACTGTAACCATCCATCGTGAATTATTATTGATCACAGGATCATATATTTTCATTAATATTTTTTCTCTATTACATGCTTTGCATATGATGAATTTGTTGATGCTTGGGAGGCTTATGGGAACGGAAACTATAAGCTTGAGTGTGATGCAAACCTAACTCCTTTCTTTGGCCAAACATTTCAAACTATATCTGCTGGTATCGACTACTACAGAGCATATGCAAACACATGTGGTTTTGTGCCTCGCTTAGGGACCCAGAAAAACAAACAGAGCATGATAGTCCTCAAATATGTTCTCTGTTCCAAGGAAGGAGACAAATGCACCTCCATTGTAGATCAACCACCAGCAACACATACTCAGAAAAAAGTCGATGTGTATCGACCAGAACGGGTTGTAAGGCTATGATAGCATTGAAACGAAACCAAAACAACGAGTACGAGGTATCCAAATTCATCGACATCCATAATCACCCGTTTTACACCCCCTCCAATTATCAATTCCTACGTCCAAATCGAAACCTGACAACATCTCATAAACGTTTCCTTGTCAATTGTCAAAAGTCAGGTGTTGGTCCAACCATCGCCCATAATATTTGCAGCGCACTAGTTGGCGGCCCTGAATATGTAGGAGCATCATTAACAGACTTTCGCAACTTCTAACGGTCTTTAAAAATCCACATAGGGGAGGGTGATGTTCAAATGGTCATAGACACCTTCACATGAGCTAAAGAGTCAGACCCTAACATGTTCTTTGAGTATGACCAAGATGATTGTGACCGGTTGACTCGTTTGTTCTGGTCAGATGGAATCTCACAACAAAATTATGCACACTTTGGAGACGTTCTATCTTTTGACAGTACATACGGTACAAACATGTATT
Source organism: Geranium rotundifolium (assembly GCA_963920655.1). Taxonomy (NCBI): domain Eukaryota; kingdom Viridiplantae; phylum Streptophyta; class Magnoliopsida; order Geraniales; family Geraniaceae; genus Geranium; species Geranium rotundifolium. Next base: position 38,340,644 of record OY987313.1, on the reverse strand, counting down.
ACTAATATCTAACACCTCCGTTTTATCACACTATTCTTTTTCATGATACCACCCAATTCTAACATTTATACATGGACTTCAAATCAAAATTTCTCCACAGCTATTCTATGATTTTCTGCCCTTTCACAAGTGTTGACAACCATGAAAGGAGCGTCACTTTTGGTGCCGCTTTACTGTCTAGCGAGGACATTGCGTCTTTTGTTTGGTTGTTCAACACTTTCTTAAAATGTTTCAAGAATAATCCACCAAGTTGCATTATTACAGACCAAGACCCCGCAATGAAAAATGCAATCTCGCAAGTTTTGCCCTCTACGAGACATAGATTGTGCATGTGGCACATCATGAAGAAATTACACGATAAGGTACTGCTAAACACCACTCCTCGAACTCTAGTTATTTACATCAATTTCACACCATTCCTATGGATTCTATTTAGGGGTAATTACAGATCAGTACACCCGTCAAAACCTCATTTCAGAATCAGTCCCCCAAGTTTGAATTTTTTTTTCTCGGTACCTCAAGTTTAATTACGTTACAGTTAAGTCCAACTCTGTTAGATTTAACTGATGTACTTTGTAAAAAGTCTAAAATGCCCTTACTGTGTAATTTTCAATTTTATGTAACTATTGTAATAATTACGAAATAACCATTTTACCCTTAGATAGATATCCAAATGAACTAATGGTAGAGGGCACATTTGTCTTTTCAAGTGAAGAAGTGAAATAATTAAGAAATTAAAAATAACTTATGAAATGTCCATTTTAACCCTCTCATTCAACACTAACCCTACTTTGAATCTCTCCATCTACCCTCAACTCTGAATCTACGTCTCTTCATTCAAAGCCACTCAGTGGCCATGGAAATCGGCGGCGGCTGCAGCAAATCGCAGCAAAGGACTTCAGCGGCGTATCGGCCGGCCCAGATCGGTTCTGGCTCCGGCGGCGGTGGCTCATCGGGACCTTCCTCGACTGCTTGCTTGGGAGGGTGCTCAGGCGAGTTCTTCTTCAATCGCAGCCGATCTACGACGGGGACATGAGCGATGGTGTCTCTGTTGACCGGAACTCGTTCCCAAGCAGCCACGCCTCGCGCGCCTGCTTCGTGGTGGTCTTTTTCGAGCTCTGCCAGAGCTCCGCCCATTGTCGGCTCCTCCGCACGCATCCTGATTCTTCCAACACATGCTTCACCAGATCTGCGTCCCAAAAATATGCCGGAGTTTTTCCCACTGTCGGAGCTTCCCTCGCCGTTTCTCTCGGCGTCTCCGGCGACAACGGCCTCCCTAGTCGTGTCGTTCTATGGCGTGCAGGATCTACCGGAACACCGGCGACGCGGAGAACCCGCTGCGGTACCCTTGCGCGTGCAGCGGGAGCATCAAGTCCGTGCACCGGGATTGTCTCCTCCAGTGGATCTCGCCAGATGGCGCCCAGAAGACGGCGACATCGGGAGGCCACGAATCGACCGTCGATTCTGGTTGTCTCTGGCGCGACAGTGGGTTCGACGACACTAATTTTTGATATTAATTCATATACAGTAGCAGTAGCTGAAGCAGAGGCAGATTTGCTTACAAATTTTTTTTTGGATATTTTTTCATCTATTAATTCATATACAAATGATTTATTGATTATGTATTGTATCAGCTTTTGAAATTAAAATTTAAGAGAAACGTTGGGTTGAATTGGATCTGTATTCAAATTGGGAATCTGGGCAACTTTGATGAACAAGAGAGAGATTGAGAGATTGGAGGTTGAAGAAAGGGCACTATAGTCATTTTGCTCGCATTTATTTTTATTTTTATTTTGTTCTTTGAAAATACTAATTTACCCTTCAGCTTAAGTTAAGTTTGTTATGCAATTGAGGGGTACGATGGTAATTTTATATTTACAAAATATTATAGTTTGCCTAAATTATAACGGGGGCATTTTTGGTATTAACAAAAATATAAACAGTATTGCTGTTAGATTTAACTGAAATTAGAGTGAAGTGTTAACATTTTAAACTTGGGGGACCGAGAAAAAAAAATCAAACTTGGGGTACCAATCCTGAAATGAGGTTTCAACGGGTGTACTGATCTGTAATTACCCCTTCTATTTATTTAGATCAATTTTCATGTCATTATTTGTCTGCCAAGCTCACGTAAGCCAACCATAAAACATGTACACCAATATTCTTAAAAATCACAATTTGTTCATTACAACATTACATGTATCATACCTCTCATATGGTCATGCCTTATTAGTGGACATTGAAACTTACTTTAACAACACTAACCATACATATTGTATACTTCAGGTTACTCCCCATCTCCCGCCGGAAAACGACTTCTACACCCGATTCAATTCTTTAGTCTGGTCTAACACCGTATCAGAGACTGAATTCGATTCCAAATGGCAAACACTTATCTCAGACTACTCGCTCCAATCAAACCCCTTCCTCACCACCATGTACAACATACTATCCTACTGGATCCCCGCCTACTTCAAGAATGTGCCAATGGGAATGCTCCTACGAACCACGTCGCGCTTAGAGAGTGAAAGCCACGCTTTCAGTATCAACACGTCAAAAATTATAACACTGGTTGAGTTCATGTGGCGATACGATTCAGTTGTTCGAAACCAGCGACAAAACCACATGCAAACTGTCACAAGGTACGCCACTGATGCCCGCCCAACAACACCTGCAATATTACCTCTAGAAGTTGAAGCTTGGTCCATTTTTTCTCGTGACATATACAACAAAATCCGTATCTCGATTCTAAATGGATTATCTCAGTGGGGTATCGAAAACATTATCAATGACGGGGATGTCACTTTATACAAAGTCTTCGACGATAAAGGCATCCAACATATCGTCTTCATGAACAAGCTAACAAAGCACTGTGACTGCACATGCCAACGCCTAGAGGGGTACAGACTTATCTGCATGCATATTTTCGCATCACTTAACATTGCACGCGTTCAGACAATCCCCGTTCTATGGTTCATGAAAGGTGGTGTAGAGATCCACCAGTGCTCCCTCCTGCAACACCAATAGCTACTGCGACAGACATTAACAAGAAAAAGCATGGACTAATGGATCTTGATATCTGGTTGTCAATCAGGGTAAATTAGGGTTATTATTATGTTAGGCCCATTAGGGTTTAGGTTTGTGTATTAGGGTTTCCTAATTTGGTTTATATTCCTATTGTTCCCTATATAAAGGAACCTCCTCTATGTAATTCACAACCAAGTTGAGAAGCAAATTGAATCATATACACATTGTTTCATAAAGATTGTCATGGTATCAGAGGTTTTCTTAATTTTTTTTTGATCTTGGTTCAATTTTCGAGCAAGTTTTGCTTTGCCCACTCGTTAATTATGTTTTAGCGGGTGGGCGAGGCATTATAAATTCATCATCCGGCATCCACCAGCATCATCCGTCATCCGATCATCCGTCATCCGTCATCCATAATCCGCCATCCGTAATCCGTCATCCAGCATCCAACATCCAATTTCCTTGCTACCTGATTTGCTCCAATACCTCGTTTGTTACCAAGATTTTCGGCTTCATCGACATGATTTGGGTGTTTTCTCGAGACGATTTGGTTTATGTCATATTATTAGCCTCTCTTAAATGTGGGAGGATGTGCTAAAGCCGTAGCGCATTCGGTATCTATCTCTACATTCGGTATTCACATCGGTTTCCAGTTCCGTCTCTGGTCTCCGTATTCGATCTATCTCCGGCATCTGTATCCGGTCTCAGAATTGGGTATCAATTCCCAAAACCTCAAGGCTCCGGTCTCCTTCATAATTGGGTATAAATTCCCAAAGCCTTCAGGCTCAGGTCTCCGTCTTCGAGTTTCGAGTTCAAGCACCCGTCACTGTCACTTCACCGTCATGTGCCGCCACTGCATCAGTTTTTTTTCGTAATCAAATTGATGTTAGTCGACCCACATCAATTTGAGGGGGGGTGTCAATCAGGGTAAATTAGGGTTATTATTATGTTAGGCCCATTAGGGTTTAGGTTTGTGTATTAGGGTTTCCTAGTTTGGTTTATATTCCTATTGTTCCCTATATAAAGGAACCTCCTCTATGTAATTCACAACCAAGTTGAGAAGCAAATTGAATCATATACACATCGTTTCATAAAGATTGTCACTGGTCAACAGTTCATTCTATACTCGATAATCCAAACACATCTTACAACGACCGAGAGAATTTCCTTCAATCTCTCAAGGAGCGTGCTCGTATGCATTCAGAACATGATTCTAACTCAATCAACTACAACCAACCACATATAGATACCTTAATAGGAATTCCAAAACCACCACTGGTTACGGTACAAATCCCAAAGATGTGCAAGAACAAGGGTCATGGTCGAAGAATACAAAGTGAACGTGAGAAGGCCATTTCACGCAATGAGAGTCCTTCCCACCGGAAATGTAGCTATTGCAAAGCACTTGGTCACAACAACCGAACTTGCGAAATTCGAATTCAAGACGAGAAACTCCAATCCAACATCACTTGAACCAGACACATCAGGAACAAACTAGTTTCAATAACATTTACAATATTTACTATGTATTTCAGTCATTGTGTGGACTTAAGTCTTTCATACATTTTCTCTTGTTCAGACAGTTTTTATTTATTATACTATTTCCCCTGTTACTTGTGCTGCAAATCACTCATATATGTGATGTTTAGATGTGTTTGCTTTTTCATTCTTTGAATTTTCATCCAAGCTGCTCTCATTTATCATTATTGTTTATGTTGATTATGAGTACAATGTGTGTTCAAAACCCTTTCACTTTGGGTAAAGTTCATATGCCATGTCAATTTTTAAAACATTATAACAATCTCAATTTTTCTTATAATTTTTCTGTTAAATTTTATCACTTATATCTCTCATTACTATTAATCAACTCAATTATTTTATACGTCTCATAATCAACATCGATGAAACTCAAAATTGCATGACCTTAAATTTTATAAGTTTAAATTTTACTACGAGTACAATGAACATTCAATACCCTTTCATTTTGGTAGTTCATGTGCCATGTCAAATTTTCCTTGTAATTTTTCATTTTTATTTTACAGTTATACATCTCGTTATTATTAATCGGTAGAATTATTTTATCCGTCTCATTATGAACATTACAGAATCTCGAAATTGCACACCAGTTGAAATTCTATAAATTTAACTTTGACTACGAGTATAATGTATATTCAATGTCCTTAAATTTCGGTGAAGTTCATGTGTCATGTCAATTTTTTAGCCATTATAAAAATGACATTGTATTTTTCATTTCATTTTATTACTTATATGTCTCATTATTATCGACCATTGTATTATTTTACCATCCCATTAACATTATCCAACACCCACAAATCTCATATAATTGAATGTATGCAAATAATGTCAATTGACATTCTCATACTAATACAATTAACTTTCAATTCAAATTTAATTGTCATGGCACTTTCATTGCAATAACCAATATCATGCCAATGCCTTTTCATTTCGGTGAAGTTCATATGTCATGTCAATTTTTAAGACAATATAACAATGTCATTTTTTCCTTCTTATTTTTCTTTTTCATTTTATTACTTACACATCTCATTATTTTAAATCAATAGAATTATTTTATACGAGTACAATGTATATTCAATGCCCATTCATTTCGGTGAAGTTCATGTGTCATGTCAATTTTAAAGACATTATAATAATGTCATTTTTTCCTTGTAATTTTTCTTTTATTACTTATATGTCATTCATTTCATTTTATTACTTATATGTCTCATTGTTATCAACCAGTTGTATTATTTTACCATCTCATTAACATTATCAACACCCACAAATCTCATGTAATTTAATGTATGCAAATAATGTCAATTGACATTCTCATACTAATACAATTAACTTTCAATTTGAATTTAATTGTCATGACACTTTCATTACAATAACCAATATCATGTCAATGTTTTTTCATTTCGGTGAACTTCATATGTCATGTCAATTTTTAAGACATTATAACAATGCCATTTTTTTCTTATTATTTTTCTTTTTCATTTTATTACTTATACATCTCATTACTATAAATCAATAGAATTATTTTATACGAGTACAGTGTATATTCAATGCCCATTCATTTCGCTGAAGTTCCACGTGTCATCTCAATTTTAAAGACATTATACCAATGTCATTTTTTCCTAGTAATTTTTCTTTTTCATATTTACACATCCCATTAATATTAATCAATAGAATTATTTTATACGAGTACAATGTATATACAATGCTCATTCATTTCGGTGAAGTTAATGTGTCGTGTCAATTTTTAAGACATTATAACAATGTCCTTTTTCCTTGTAATTTTTCTTTTTCATTTCATTACTTATACATCTCATTTTATTTTTCATTTTAATACTCATACATCTCATCATTATTAACCAATAGAATTATTTTATCCGTCTCATTATTATCATCAATGAAACTCAAAACTGCATACCTTGAAATTCTATAAATTGAAAATTTACTACGAGTACAATGAACAATCAATGCCTTTTCATTTCGGTGAAGTACATTACTTATAAATTGTTTTTTTTCTTTTCCATTTTATTACTTATACATTTCATTATTATTAATCAATAGAATTATTTTTAATAACTTGTATGTGCAATGTCATTAATCATGTCATTTTTTACCTTGTATTTTTCATTTCATTATATTACTTGTATGTCTCATTATTATCAACCTATTGAATTTTACCATCTCATTATCACAGTTATAACCATTCAAAAATTGAATGTCTGCAAATACTGTCAATTGACATTTTCATACTAATACAATTAACTTTCAATTCGAATTTAATTTCGGTGAAGTCCATGTGCCATGGCACTTTCAATACAATACCCAATGCCATTTTTTCCATCACTATTTTAGTTTTTCATTTCATCACTAGTTTTACTGATAAATTGAATTATTCTAACATCTCCTATATTTGCATGCCTTGAATTTTGTCGTTTAAAAATTTGATAGCATCATAATAAGAAGACAATGACATTTCATAATGGTGAAGTGTATGTTACATTTCTATTTGAGGTCCAAACACTATAAAATTACAAAACATTGAAAGACTACGGTTGAACACCTTTAATACAAAATGAATGAACACTCTCATCTTATTCAGCTTTACATGTTAAGTCATCGTTATCTCCACTCTATTTCCATCTCCAACAAGATTTAACTTTAACTTCAACTTCAACTTCAAGATCCTCCATGATGCAAAAATGGAATAATTAGAATACATAACTTGTTCTTCCATTCTACTCCTCTATAAAAATGAACAATACCTAAACAATTCTCACCTATACACAGCACCAGTCAAGTTCAACATTCCTTACACCATAAATTATTGTGCTGCCCACCTTAAACCTGAAATCATTCATATAACACAACCCAAACACTACCTCAATTGCAATTTAATGAACGCCACTATTTCCACACATATTATAAATATCATTCTACTGTCATAAACAACATCAACTCCTAAACCCAAAATATAAGAACGATGCATAATATATTAATGTCCAGCAAAACTAAAAGTTCAGAAATCCAACAAACATATAGTAACGCTAACTCTGAAGCAAGTAAATGAGTTTAGCAAATATCCAAATTAAACAGCAGCTAAAAATAAAAATGCGTCTGAAATTCTGATTCATAGCCTAGTCAAGAAGTCGAACACAAAGTCGTAACTTTTGTGTCGACAATTTGCCTAAAAAGCAAACCGTAATTTAAACAATAAACAAGTAATAATAACGACACCAGAGATGATTACCCAGTTCGGTGACTTCGCACCTACGTCTGGGGGCACTTTGTCAGTGGAAAGGTTTTCACTATAAGGTAGTCAATAGTACAACTTCAAGCACCAACTAGCTATCACACAAGCTATTGTCCTAAGCTACTATAGATCTCACCGTGAACAACCTCGACCAGGGTTCTCTCCCCATGTCTTTGAGATCCTCTCAATTCTACCCTTCGAGCAAGCGCCTATGCTCGGTGTCGTAGTCTTCTTTGACAGATTTGTGAATCTTCAATCACGAACAAAAGAACCCTAATCGATCAAACACTCAATCTTCGCGACTTGATGTTTAATCGAAGCAAAGTCGTTCTAGCAAACTAGTTAGCCTCTCAACACGCCAGTGGTGCACGGTTAAGAGCTCTGAGAAATTTAGCAAATTCAGAACAAGAACGGACAAGCTGCTAATGTGAAGCCCAAGCTTTTTATAGCAGCTTCACATTCCTAATCCGTCTCGGATTAGGAATAGGAAGTCTCAGACTTCCTAAACAAATTAGGCAAGTCGTTGCCGCCTTTGCTGACGTGTTAATGACAGCTGGAAGTCGCCTGGCTTGTTGCCGTCATTCTCTTGCGCTCCAAGTCGACTCTAAATAGGAAAGCTTCAGGCCTTTCCTAATCTAGACATGTTGCACTGACTTCTTACTTTTGCGCTAAAAAATTATGCCAACACTAAACGTAGCAACAATCTCCCCCTTTGGCAATTTTTTAGACAAACACCCTTTTTAAGCACATCGTCATCTTGTGTCAGTTACGCACAACAAGCGATGTCAGAGTAAAGATTTAAAAGCACATCGTCATCTTGTGGCAGTTATGCACAACAAGTGATGTCAGAGTAGAAGCTAAAAGCGTCTGGTGCATACAATATTCTTGGAGCGTCTGGTGCATACAACATTCTTGGAGCGTCTGGCGCTACTTCTGGCGTGACTTCTGGCACGACTTTTGGTGCGCGACTTCTGGCACTACTTCTTGGAGAGTAGCGTTCTAGCATTTATCTCTCCCCCTGATTGTCTAACAAAATTGCCAAAGGTAATCATACAACGATATTCGAATAATAGCAGGGTATAAACCAGCTCAAACCATGAGCAAATATAAAAAAAAAACACAAAGTGCAGGAATTTAACTCGGAAAGTCCCCGAGGATTTAAGCAGTTTGTTTGAAACAAGTTATCAGACTAAATCAGAGAAATGTTTAAAAAGAGGTAGAGTCATCGACATCATCGTCATCTTCAGCAGGAGCAGTGCGGAGGTCATGCAGGAGGGCTTCATAGGCAGTCTTACGTGTAGATAGCGCATCAATTGTCTTTTCCAGGTCATTGATCATGTCCACCAGTTCTTCCTCCATCCTGGTGCCGAGAGGCCCGGAAGGCCGCGAGCTGGAACCAGCTTCAGAAGTTTTGGCCACGGGTGGAGCGAGATCTCTCATATGCTTGCCCTCAAAGTTTTTGAGACTTATTGTGAGAGGCAGAGGCTTTTTTCCAGGTATATCAGTATCTCGGACAATGTGAGGACATTGTTGGAGGAGAAGTCTGGTGATCAATGATGGAAAACCAATAGGTAGCTTGACAACACATGACTTGGCATGTTTGACAAGGTGCTCAATGACATATGAACCAAAGTCAAGAGGGGATTGCGTACCTATTTGGTAGATAAGCTTTGCTAGTTCTGTTTTGATGCTAGACCCGTAAGTGGAGGACGCCCAGTTTGCCAAACCAATGCGGTATAGAATGGAATATTTGGCAGTGAGCTCTGCGGCCGCAATGGTATCCTTGAAAGGCCGGACCTTTTTCCTTCCTCCAGTGATCTCAAAAGCCACATTGTTCAAGTGAGGGACTTCTGGAGTGACATCTGGAGCCGCTCTGCCTAGATAAGCATTGATTGTGGTGGCAGATATCTCAAGGCACTCTCCACGAACAAAAACCTTCCTCTACTCAGCGTCTTCTGGATCATTAAACTCACTTGATAGATTGACGATGAACTCCTTGACCAAAGAGGAGTAGAACGGTCTGATGTTGATGACCGTGTTGGTTAGGCCTGAGCTACGGAGGAGTTCCATAATTGCGTTCATTCCTTGAGTTTCTGCAGAGAGCTCACTCTCTGGGTAGATCTTTCGCTGGTACACATATTGCCACTTGACGGCATTGTCTACTGAATGAAATGAGACATTGTCAGTTGGAGCTTTTGGAACGTTTTTGGGGAGTTTCATACCTCCCATTGACTTCTTGACCCGTGGGAGTAAGACACGAGTTTCTTCTTCTTCTGACTCCTCTTCTTCTGGGGCAGAGGTTGTTACTGAAGTAGATGACTTCTTTCTTGACTTCTTTACTGGTTTAGGAGCAGATGCTCCTCCTTTCTCTGTAGCTTTTCTTTTAGGGGTTAGTCTTCTCGACACTGGTGGTTCTTCTTCTTCATCAATCAACTTTCTCTTTGGTTGTTTCCTTTTCTTAAGCCCTTTGGGCACATACTCTTTTAGAGGCGTTCTATCCTCTTGTGTAGCTTCTTCTTCCATAGTCTCGACCGTATCTATTTCTTATGTGTTGACAAGATCGGTTAAAGGTTGAGGGACTTCCGGTATGGCTTCCGTATCTACATTCAGCCTTGAATCACTGTCCGGGGCGATAAGAGGACTATCGCCCTTTTGCATGGTTTCGTTTAGTAGGGATTTATCTGGTGCAAGTGTCGATTTTGGGGAGCCAGATTGATCTTCACAGCTAGTATTGAGGGTTCCTAGAGTTTCTTTAGGCAGATTCTCATCTACTGGATCTACTTCAGGAGGGACAATAGGGTTACCTTGTAGTGGCGTCTAAGTGGAGTGCGACCCTTCTTTTTCAAGGTTAGCATCTTCGATTAAAGTGTTGTCCTTCTCAACCGTGGGGGTTGCCTCCATTGGTGCAAAAGTTGGAGAAGAGGTCGTTGTTCCCTGAGGTCTTGACGCACCCTCTCCTGAGGAATTTCCTCCACGAATCTTCACTCCATGTTTGTTTATTGAAAATTTCGATGCCGATAACTTCCTGGCAATCATCTTCACCCTCATCTTGACTCGCAGTTTCTTGGAGGCAGAGGGAACGCATCCGCTTCTAGTTCCAACCATTTGAGATGAGGATTTGATGGGACTTGTTTCGGAAGAGAGGAGCAAACTGCTACAGGTACAGATTGATTTTGGTTTTGCGGTGCCCTAGCGGTTTTGGGAAGGTGAAAGAGGTGTGCATAACTTTTCTGCGTGGAAGTCGAAGAGGTTGAGAGCTGATTGGTTCATTATCAGATTACAATCATTACTTTTTCCTTTTTGAATTTTAAAAAACAAAAACGCATTTCAAATGGGCTATGACAAAGGAATTTGGCCCGGTTTGATTTTGTGGACCCTTTCTGGTCCTGATAGAGAGAGAAAGTAAAATCAACTAAAAGTTCTCCCTCTTCTTTCTTGACTTCTGGTTACTCAAGACAGCAAAGTCCAAGGGATGACCTTAGACTTTCAAACCTGTTAGCATCTAACGCCTTTGTGAAGATGTCAGCGATTTGCTTCTCGGTAGGTAGGTATTCGAGTTTTATCTTTTTGTCTTCTACAAGCTCTCGAATAAAGTGATGCATGATATCAATATGCTTTGTTTTGTTGTGTTGAACTGGATTCTTCGAGATATTGATTGCATTAATGTTGTCACAGAACAAAGTCATGACTTCTTGCTTGACTCCATACTCTGCCAACATCTGTTTCATCCAAAGGAGCTGAGTACAGCTACTTCCAGCTGCAATATATTTGGACTCAGCAGTAGACAAAGCAATGCAATTTTTCTTTTTGCTGAACCAATATACAAGATTGTTCCCAAGATAAAAGCAACTTCCAGAGGTACTTCTTCGATCTGGTGTGCTTCCCGCCCAGTCAGCATCACAGTATCCAACAAGAGTAGGAGAGGTATCAAAAGAGTATAGCAAGCCTAATTCAGAGGTTCCTGAGATGTACCTTATTATCCTCTTAGCATAAGTCAAGTGACTAGCTTTTGGATTGGCTTGATATCGAGCACAAACTCCTACTGAGAAAGCAATGTCGGGTCGACTTGCTGTTAGATAGAGAACACTTCCAATTATGCTTTGATAGAGGCTTTGATCAACTAGTTCTCCAAGATCGTCCTTTGTGCATTTGACATAAGTGGCAATGGGGGTTCTTTTGTGTGAAGCCTTTTCCAACCCGAATTTCTTCACTATATTCTTTGCATATTTGCTTTGGGAGATAAATATTCCATCTTTCATTTGTTTGATCTGAAAGCCTAGGAAGTATGTGAGCTCACCAACCATACTCATCTCAAATTCAGACTGCATATGTTGTACGAAACGTTCCACCATCTTGTCTGACTTTCCTCCAAATACGAGATCATCGACATATATTTGGGCAATCATGATGTCCCTTCCTTCCTTCTTCACAAAGAGAGTTTTGTCTACCGAGTGATCGCCTTCTTCACAATCTTGAGGTTGGGAACTCCAATGATCGCCTTTTCAGAGAGGATCTTCTGCATGCTCCTCAAATTGATGTGACCGAGTTTTTGATGCCATAACTTCGTCTCTTGTGCTTTGGATAAAAGGCACTTGGTTGGCAAGGTTGTGACTGTTGGAGACCATAGATAACAGTTATCAAGAGACATATGACCTGTCATGACTTCCTTCTGGTGTTCGTCTTTGACAGTGCACTTATCACGAGTAAAGTTGACATCCAGATTCAGATCGCATATTTGACTGATGCCGATGAGGTTGGCTGTAAGACCTTCTACCAGTAGAGCATCTTTCAGGCATGGTGAGTTAGGAAGGTTGAGTTTTCCCTTCCCAAGTACTCTAGCTTTTACTCCGTCACCAAAAGTGATAAAGCTATTAGTGCAAGGTATTAAAGTGACCAAGAATGAGCTATTACCAGTCATATGTCGAGAGGATCCACTATCAAAGTACCAATCATTGCTAGTTGAAGCTTTTAGAGCGGTGTAAGCAATATTTGATCGATAGTTTACCTCCTTGACTCGCCATTCCTTACGTGGTTGGACTTTCTTGATGGTGGTCCTTTGCTTGACGAAGCTCCTTCCATATAGACGATAGCAGAAAGGTCAAATGTGACCTCTTTGTCTAGAGTGGTGACATACCCAGTTATGTCTTTTGTTCTTTATCCCAGAAGCGACCAGGGTATGAGGCTTTTTGGTCGCTTGGTCAGGTGTGAAGTTAGTAGACATCTAACGGGGCTTGTGGGTGACAACCTTCTGAGGAACGAACACAGTGTGTGATGATGAAGCTTCTTTCGAATATCCAAGACCTTCCATATTTCTAGCTGGTTTTCCGAGCGAGAGAATTTGGTCTAGAGTGTCAGTGCTTGGATTTATCATCTTTACTGACTTGGTGACTTGTTCTAACTCGCTTTTTAATCGAGCCACTTCCCTTTTGAGATCAATAGTAGTTTCGAGAAGTCTTGACTTGTCTTCATTAAGAGAAAGAATAAGAGCATTCTGTTTTTCGATTACCTGAGAGTCTTCAAGCCATTTAACATACCATTCGTTGTATGCGTTGTTGAGGGTCTCATCGGATATCTCGTCATTAGAGTCATACTTCTTTGAAATCTCGGATGGTTGATCTATTGTGGAGGCAGTAAAAGCAACATAGTTACTTGTATGCTCAGAGTCACTGTCTTCATCAGTTAGAGAGGTATTGAATCCCTTCTTCTGTTTCTTTAAGAAGTTAGGGCATTCTTTCTGCATGTGCCCATACCCCTCACATTCAAAGCACTGAACATCTTTTTCTTTTCCTGATCGCTCTCCTCGTCTACCATTGCTATTTGTGCTTTCAAACTTCTGGAACTTGTGCTGAGGCTTATCTCTGACTTCTCGGGTGACATTCCTTCCTGTCATCTGGTTAAATCTTTTCATGACTTTATTGTAGTTTTTGGCCAGCATAGCGATAGTCTCATCAATGTCACTATCTGAATTAGAGCACGTCAAGTTTTTCTGCTTTTGGGTAGAACTCTTGAAAGCTACACCTTTATGTTTCTTCTCGATAAGAGGTAGGGAGAGCTCGAAGGTCATTAGGGATCCCATGAGTTCATCAAACTTCAGCGTCTTCAGGTCATGAACTTCTTCTATGGCTGTAATCTTCATCTTGAATCTAGGATTTAGGGCTCTCAGCGTTTTTCTGACCAAATCTTCATCGGTAATAGGCTTGCCAAGTGAATATGATTCATTGGCTAGATCCTTGATGCGGATATTAAACTCAGCTATAATTTCGTCTTCATTCATGGTAAGGGCCTCAAAGTTGGTCGTGAGGTACTGTAACTTTTGCTCTCTGACTTTGGATGTACCCTCAAAAGCAACAGCAAGAGTGTCCCAAGCAATTTTGGCACTTGTGCACGTGTTGATGAGTCGAAACACATTCTTGTCTACTCCATTAAAAATAGCATTGAGTGCACGAGAATTACCTAGGGCGGCTTCATCTTCTTCCGCGCTCCACTCCTTTTCGGGTTTAATGCTAGTTTGATTTCCTTGAGCATCAGCATAGTGAGGTTCCTCCCATCCATTGATGATAGCCTTCCAGGTTTTGCTGTCGAGAGACTTCAAAAAGGCACACATCCGTGCTTTCCAGTACCCATAGTTTGTTCCGTCGAGCACCGATGGTCGATTGACAGATCCTCCTTCCTTTGAGTCCATAATAGCTACTCATAATTTTTGCAGGAAAATCACCTAATAGATAAGGTGCCTCCTCTGATACCAATTGAAATTCTGATTCGTAGCCTAGTCAAGAAGTCGAACACAAAGTCGTAACTTTTGTGTCGACAATTTGCCTAAAACGCAAACCGTAATTTAAACAATAAACAAGTAATAATAACGACACAAGAGATGATTACCCAGTTCGGTGACTCCGCACCTATGTCTGGGGGCACTTTGTCAGTGGAAAGGTTTTCACTATAAGGTAGTCAATAGTACAACTTCAAGCACCAACTAGCTAACACACAAGCTATTGTCCTAAGCTACTATAGATCTCACCGTGAACAACCTCGACCAGGGTCCTCTCCCCCTATCTTTGAGATCCTCTCAATTCCACCCTTCGAGCAAGTGCCTATGCTCGGTGTCGTAGTCTTCTTTGACAGATTTGTGAATCTTCAATTACGAATACAAGAACCCTAATCGATCAAACACTCAATCTTTGCGACTTGATGTTTAATCGAAGTAAAGTCGTTCTAGGAAACTAGTCAGCCTCTCAACACGCCAATGGTGCATGGTTAAGAGCTCTGAGAAATTTAGCAAATTCAGAACAAGAACGGACAAGCTGCTAATGTGAAGCCCAAGCTTTTTATAGCAGCTTCACATTCCTAATCCGTCTCGGATTAGGAATAGGAAGTCTCAGACTTCCTAAATAAATTAGGCAAGTCGTTGCCGCCTTTGCTGACGTGTTAATGACAGCTGGAAGTCGCCTAGCTTGTTGACGTCATTCTCTTGCGCTCCAAGTCGACTCTAAATAGGAAAGCTTCAGGCTTTTCCTAATCTGGAGCGTAATGAGTCGCTTCAAATGTCTTGTGACACGTTGCACTTACTTCTTGCTTTTGCGCTAAAAAATTATGCCAACACTAAACGTAGCAACAGTGTCTAACAACGACACCTCATATAACCCGATGTTCATTCTTAAAGCCAAATTTGATCCCCTTCTGCCGGTAATATTTAACCGCAACATCGTTCAACGCCTCCCATCGTGAATTACGACTCCACGTCACCAACCTAAAAAGAAACCTTACCCTTAACTTGAACATCTGTCGAACCTGTTTTCACACCTCAAAAATTAACTAAATTCACATCTCATAATCTGACATATTCAAACATATATAACAAACATATATAACGAAAAATAACACTTTTTCTTACCGCATTTTTTTAAGCTCCGCCTTCCAATAACTCCTCCCCATGTAGCTCTCGCAGTGCCACATAATAAATATACCACAATCTTCCTTGTTAGTTTCTGAAGCCCATGGTAAATCAATTATTCGAATCTCAGTATCTCTGAACTTCATTGCCAAAGGAACATCATACTCAGCTACCACATCACACATGCATTTACGTTGCAATACCATGTCATTACATAATAATCGCCCGTGGATGAAAACTAAAATATAAACACAACATTTACTTCCAAAACATACAATCCAGTCGGGTCTGTTGCGGTAACGAATATAATCTGGAGTGTCACTGATAAGGTTGTCAAACAATTCTACAGTACCATCCCGTGTATCAAAACACATAAGATAATAGTGCTCATACGCTAGCACCGTAACAAACACCTACAATCAATTAATCAATTATAAACCACTTCTTAAGGAAATGCAACATAATTACAAAACACCATCGAACTAAACTTACCAAATCTGTCATACTGATCGGGGAACGGAAACGCCCAGACTCAATCTCTACCTGCTCCTTGAATCTACGCCCAATTTCTTTGGTCAATGACTGGGCTGAAACAACTTGCTTCTACAAACACACATAACATTTTCAACACCCAAGTCACAATAACTTATTGGTATCTCACATATTTGAGAGTAACACTTACTGGACCATATGTGCTAATGAACGCCCTGGACAGTGCATCCGGACTCTTCAAACGTTCCATATCATTCATCATGCGACACCAGGCATCAACCACACTGCAATGTACCCATGTCTCCCTCTCCAAAGTCTGCAAATCATTCAAGAACAATGGAAAACTATCGCTTCCCTCGCTGAACACCATTGTACTGCATACACCATTACAAACCTTAGAGATAAGAAATAAATTTATGCTAAACAATTTATAATATTAACAGAGGTCTTACTTTGCATCTCCAACTTGACCCTCCATTATCCACTCAAAAAGCCTTCCTTCAAAACCTTTCAGTTGACCGACAAAGTCAGTAGCCCTTTCAGCAAAGGGAGACAATTTAAAAATAGACGGTTTGCTTTGACGGCTACTTGGTTGACGACATTTCCCCTTAGGAACTTTACCTTCTCCGCCTTCATCAGAATCAGATTCACCTCCAAAATCTATCTTCCTTGGCTTGCATACATCATCACTGTCACCTCCAGAAACAACACCCATCGAGGCTTCAATCTTCACAACATCTTGAGGCTGCTGCTTATCCTCTCGTATACGCCTCGATGATCCCTCGCCCGCTTTCTTGTACTCACCAGCATCATCGCGTATTTTACCCCCCACATTCTTCTTCTGAAGCATCTCAAAAATAGCATATATTGCATCCAACACCACCGGATCCTCCCAATATGGATCATTTTCAAACTCATTGTAATTAACATACAACAAATCAGCCCTACACCTCTCATTAAGTTTGTCTGCACCACCAAGAAGAACTTCTGCATCTGAAAACAATCTCTTCAATTCTACACACTTCAACTGAATATCCCTCCACACCGAACCTATCATCTTCATAGCATGCTGCATAACACGTCAACACACAGGACAAGCATTATAATTTATCTATCAATTACAAAAAAAAAATTTGTGTCAATCAACCACTAACATACCGTCCCTGGAGAACTATCCTCTGATCTACTAGCTTCATTAGTCTTCGATACTACTGATATCGCATCTATCGCAGACCGAACACCATACCTAGTGACTCTCTCCTCGTTTAAAAATCTTTTCCCAAAAGCCCGAACCCGCTCCTCCTTCTTAACCCTATCTTTCACAACTTCATCAGTCCATCCAATGAGAGATGGATACACACGTTTCACCATAACCCGCTCAAATTCTACACGGTCCATGTAGAAAAGCTGCGCAAATGACACATTTGTTACATTTGTATTAGTCTAAGCAATCATATCACCATTTTCATAAACTACCATTATAATCATCAACCAGTAGACTGAACCTCAAAAATGTATACTACAACTTACCATAAGAAATGTGAGAGGCCCATAATACCGTCGGTTTCCACTATTTCTCTGGGAAGACCATTGTTTTTTGGAACTAACAAGACTATCAATTATTGCTCCACACCAATTGTAATCTCGAACACAATTCACATCCTCAATGACTCGAAAATAAGACTGATTTGCAAATCTACTCGAACCATAATCTATCATAATAGTTGAGAAAATAACTAAAAAGTTCTGCATGAACAACTTACCTCCATTTATCTGTTCTGCCATCTTCTCATAAATCTCTGAGGGCAATATATTCCCATTTGCAGTGCCAAACTGTGAGCGTCATTCCAGCAGTGATGGAAATGTCTCACCACTTTTCTTCATGACAATCCCCCCCCCCCAACCTAGTTCCAGACCGATGACCTAGTTCCAGACTTCATTACGGACTTCCCAACATTCTTCTCGAGCTTCCTCGACAACTTGTTCATCTCAATTTTCATCCCAACTTTCTTCCATCCTACACCACCAATGACGCCGACAATAGCACCGACCTTCCTCTTCGAAGACCTCTCGACTCCAATTTTCTTTTTGCGCTTCAATCTGTTCAAAAGTGTTTCGTGTTCCTCCTCATCAGTATCAGAGTTAAGCAATATAATTTCAGACTTAATTGAACCTGCAATTGTAAAATTAGACAAATATCAGCTATTGCACACCCTACAAGACTTCAATCACCAACCATTAATCGCTGCAAACAATACTTCTCAAAAAATCCTGAATCAGTAACTGAATTTTGCAAATCAGACTCCCTACAAACCTATCACTTGCCTTTGAGCTCATTTTTCTTGCCGCCATCTAACACATGCAACTTAGAATCCTTTGGCTCCATCTGCTACTTACCACAAATTAGACAATTAACCCTCATAAATCAGCACAGATGGTGATTTTCTAATTCTTGTTTTACTTAATTCTCATAAATCAGCACACAATTAAATAGCTGGCATAATGTCAGTTATTTCCTAATTGTAATCTACTCACAGTTATCTGCCACTCGCCCACGAACCGCGGCCCGTTATTTTTTAGTGGCCACGTTTACATTGTCGCAATTACAAAAGAACCCTCACAAACTTTCTTATTAGTTTGAAATTAATTTACAACTATTAAAAATATTGGTTAATAAATAAAAATCCACTACACATATTTTGAACCGTAGATTCAAACATCCAACATCTCTCATACAATTCGCTAATTCGCAAATTAGCATTACGTTTTCCACTGATTACGTTCCATATAATAAATGTATTTTAAATTGTAAAATGTAATATAATTCTTACTTTATTTCATCTAATAGAATGAGATTATACTCTCGAGGCGGGATCTCCCCCAGAGATCGACTCTGTTTTACGGCAAGATGGCGCTTTATTTGTTTAAATAAAAAGTTATGTTTTCTCAAATAAAAAATAGAATGAGATGTATTGAATTGTCCTCGAATTAAATTATTGTATTATATCGTTTTGTTACTTTTGTAACAATACTAGATGATATAAATGTAGGCCTTTGTTGTTGGGCTTTTGACCCATTTTTACAATTTGGATCTTAGTGGCTCCCGAAAAGACGAAGATCTTAATTCTCAGCCCAGTATCTAAAGCAAAACAGAAGCGTCTCTTTCAGAAACTTAACGCTCTGCACTGTACTGCCTCTTCTTCGCGGTGAATTTTTGGCGACGGAGACAGAGAGAGAACCAAACACACAGCTCTCTTCATGGCGTTTGGCACTCTACGCGATGTCAACCCAATCGCAGTAAGCACTCTTTCTCCATCAAATTCGGTGTTCTAGTTTGGCTGCTGAGAAAATGCAAGAGAAGTAATCAACTTTCAATTTCGCTTCGTTCCTTTTGTTGTTTGTAATTTTCAGGAGCTACATTGCAATTTAGGGTTTGTGCTTGGGATCAGGAACAACACAAGGTGTTTCTAGTTACTCATTCAGTTCACCAGGTTTGAGATTCTCAATCATTTATAAAGTTAAACTGAATTAAACATATAGTGGCTGTTAATCTACTCTCTGAACTGTTTTTGTAGTGATTATGGTCTTTGATATAAATTTGGGGGCTTACTTACTGGGAACAGGATAGGACATTTTTCCCATTCACTGCAAGCTTTTTAGATTAGGGTTTGTAGCTTTTGGTTAATTTATTTGGTTTATATGAAATTCATGGTCTGAGCAGTAGATTGATGAAACTGGGTTCTCTGGTCTTGTATTGGATTTCTGAGCACCAATTGAGGCATTTGCTCACCTTAACACTATGGGGACAAAAATAGTTCCTAGAATTAATAAAGACGAGGGAAGGGATAAAAATAGATGCAATGATATAAAGAGATTAATTTCTGGACAAACATTGCATTTCATATCCGTTATGGCTGATACTGTAGGCAGTCAGTTCGTAAAGAAGGTAGGGTTATGCACATGATTTTGTTTGTGCATAACCCTCTGGGACAACTTTCACCATGATAGCAAGGAAGGGATAAAAATAGTTCCAAGAATGAATGAAGACAAAGAGGAAGTAAGGTATGAGTGAGGTAGTCAGGTAGGAAGTAATTGTAATGATATATTTTGCCTCCAAAAAAATTATTTCATTTATTTTAGTTAATATTTATTTCACAGAAATATATATCTCTTATAATATATGGTCATAATTAAAACTACTTTTAGTTGACGGTCTGTGATGAGGTAAAACGTAAAAAATAGTCTTCATGTAAGAAATTGGACCATATTTTAGGAGATCGTTCGGAGGCCCTAACCATCCATTTACACATTTCGCTACTATTTCTCTAATCGCAGTGAAGTTGTTTTCCTCCTAAAGTTCTATTCCATTTACTTAAAGTTTAAGTTTTAATTTAATATAATTGTTATAATAGAATCATAATTATAATTAAATTTAGTTGACGGTCTGTAATGAGGTGACATGTAAAAAACTAGTCTTGAATCTCAATTTCAGAAAACTGGACCTAATTTCAGCCAAAATGGGAGTACTTTGTAATCAAGTTTTTTTATTCATTGCGTATATCATCACTACGTGCATGTTGATTGGTTTTTCTACTCTTGCCGCTTTTGTAGTGAGGGAAAACTTAAGCATGGACAAGTCTGCTAGGGAAATGGTGAAACAATGTGCAGGATTGCCACTACCACTACCCATCATTGTATTAGGAGGAATTTTAACTATAAAACATGAATTGGCAGAGTGGGAGAGAGTTGGTTATACTATCAAACTAGTCTTGAAGAGAGGAGAGCAAAAAGGGGACGGCGGGGTACCAAGTGTGTTGGAGTCAAGCTACCAGGACTTGCCGTACTATTTAAAATCATATTTCCTATTGTTAGTCAATATCGAGAAGATGAAGAAATAAAGCTGACCGAGTTGATACGAAGATGGATAGGAGAAGGTTTTGTAGCATCTTCAATGGAAGATGGGGATGAAACAATGGAGAATGTTGCTGAGGAGTACTTGAATGAATTGGTGAGTAGATGTATGATTCAGGTGGGGGAAAGAGGCCACACGGGAAGAGTCAAAAGGTGTCGGATGCATGATCTTATGCGGAATTTGCGCATAACAAAGGCCAAAGGGGAAGGTTTTGCGCATACAATTGATCACAGGGCTGAAAATGAGGGAATGAATTTGGAGAAAGCAAATATCCAAAGGCTTTATATTTTATGTGGTGAAAGTAGATACACGCTTGGCGGGTCCACGTTATCTTTCCTTGGAGAAATTTCTTCGCAACTAAGATCCGTGTTGTTTCACAATACTGAATACAAGGTTCGTGATGACCAAGTTAAAGCAGTTGTGCTGATAATAAAGAAGTTGAAGTCAGTCAGGTTCTTAGAACTTTCAGGGAGTATTTCTTATTCAACTTGGAAGGACTGGAGAGGACATATAGGAAATCTCATTCACCTGAGGCTCTTAAAACTTGAATATGTAACTGGAAAGTTTCCCACATCCATTGGTAATTTGAGTTGCTTGCAAACATTGAAATTGTATAGCTGTGAGCCAATACTCGAAATCCCAGATTCATTATGGGGAATGGAACAATTTAGGCCTTTGTATCTTCCCGAAGATGGCGGCGTTTGTGAAAGTAGTAAGCAGTAAGTGAGTAATCTTCGAAAATTGCAGACACCGGTAAACTTTTCTCCAAAGAAGTTCGACCTACAACAGAATCTGGTCAAACTCAGGAGTGTAAGGAAATTAGTATTTAAACTTACGGTGGGAAGAGAACAATAAGATCTCAAGGAGGCAGGATGTCGTGTTTAACCGACTGCGGTCGTTGTCTTTTATTCTCCCCAGGGGATTCAGTGGTGAACATGTAGATATGGAGGACATCACAAGAGGTTGCCCTCGTCTGTATAGACTAGTTATTAGGGAACTAATAAAGTTCCCGGGAACTGCAACTTGTAGTTCTATCTGACCTTCCAACCTTACCAAGCTTGTCTTACAAGAAACAGAACTTGATGAAAGGCCTATGGAGACACTGGCAAAGTTGCAGAGTTTAAAGATTCTCTTCCTCTATGGAAGTGCATTCATTGGGAAGCATGGAGTGTGCATGAAGGAGGTTCACCAAGTCTCTTCTGTTTAGAGATTGATGGTTGCTTGAAGCTCAAGTCTGTTCCCGATGTACCTAAATTTCTCAAGCAGTTGAAGGAACTAAAAGTAAGAGACATGGCTTACATTTTCAGAATGAGACTGGAACAAGGGGGAGAGGGTTGGGACAGAGTCATTCACGTGCCTTCGTCTCTTTTATCAATTGTGACAGAGGCAAGTAGCTACAATATACACCAATTGTTTGCATCTGGTATCGTACAAGGCTTCATGTTTAAATTCTTACACTTACTGTGTTATTAAGTTCGGGCGTTTGATCACTTGGTTATTTCAGGTTCTTATATCTCTCTTATGATTTATTCACTAATGTGATCTAAAAGTTAAATATCGCAGTTCTGAATCATGATCGAGTTTTGGACATGGATAGGTTAAGAGCTCGATTAACGAGAGAGTTTCAAATCTCTTGATACCTTGTAGATATCTTTTTGATAAGTGTACTTATGTAAAATGTACAGGAAATCTAACATACAGAAAATGCAATTCCTAAAATATTGGTCTCATTTACGCTTTCTTTCTTGACGGTAGTTATAGGCTCATGACATCAAAAGAAAATCAAAATATTGTATTTGCTTGTAAAATAAAATTAACAATAGTAAGTTCTTTTTTTTATCAAACCGTTTACTTGTTCAAAATATTTTGATTTCAAACCTACATTCTGAACAACCATTTATTTGAGTTTCATTTTTAACAGGTTTTTTTTATCAACAAAAAACAATTATATTAAAGAAAAAGAGAAATCAATTCCCAAGATAGGAAAATAGAACTCAAGAGAAACTGGAAAAGGAGATGAAACTCCTCGGTAGCGGTTTGGAGTGAAGAAGCTTTACGATCGGTCTGCATTTTCTGAAAAGTTTTGACCACTTCTTCGTCGCTGGCAGTAGAAGTGAAACCCAAACGTTTGCACAGATCCCAAGCTTTACGATCATTTTTAACAGGTTACTGGTAACTTAAGTTATTGGTTTCCATCATCTGGTGACATACAATGTTTGGAGTTCATAAATGCATAACAACAAAACAAGATTTTCTCTTTGAGAGAGTGAATGCTCTGCTGAGCGGTGGTGAGCTGATGGCTACAGAAACAGAGAAGACTCAAAGCTCTGTTCATGGCGTCTGGCACTCAGGAGGATGTCTACTCAAATGCAGTGAGTACTTCTTTTTCCATCAAATTCGATGTTTGCGTTTGGTTGCCGAGAAAAATGCAAGTAGTCGAGTACCCATCTGTCTGTTTCTTTAGTTAATCGTAATCTTTAGGAGCTACGTTGTGATTTAGGTTTTCTTCGTTGCTGTTTCTTGTTGCAGGCCATTGTTGCAGCTTTTGCATGTGATCAGAAACAACACAGTGTGTTTGTAGTTAGTCGTACAGCTCACCAGGTTTGATATTCTTCATCACGTATAAAATTCAACCAAATTAAGTATATAATGGATGTTAATTTACTTTCTGATTTTTTCCCTAATGATTATAATCTTTAATATTAAATTGGGAGTTTACATGGATATGACATTTTTTTTCAATTCATTGCAAGTTTTCTTGATTAGGTTTTGTAGTTACTGGGATGTACCAAAAAGTTGATCAAGCATATGATAGATGACTAACAATGGAAACTGGTCCTTCAAATTCAATTGATAAGCAGTAAGGTTCAAACAATACAACATATCAAAGTTTATGCAGCCAAAAGTAACCTGTCAAAACTGTTTGAATTTTTGTGATGTAAAAAACCAAATGGTTAGATAACTGGTAAGTTCCTGAAATTTTTGATTGCTTTCGTTTATCAATTGTTGTATGTGTTGGATTCCACTCACTCATTGGTTCTATCTTTTCCACATCAATTCCTGCCCTTTTCTGTAGCAAATATATCCATTACACATGGTAGGGTTGTTATGCATGACTTTGTTTGTGCCTTAGGGAACAACTTTCACCATGACAGAGACTAGCAATATCAAAAGTAGGTGCCTTTTCCACGCTCATCACCACCAATTCTGGGTTGGCAAAGTTTTAAACCAGAAATCCCATGTTATATAATGTCTACCTAAAACACTTAATCTTGTATTTCATATTCATCTTTTCCTCCATTTAAACCTCAAAAATTAAAAATATTTTGTTACTGCCTGTCTAAAACTAGTAATAAAACACGGATACAATTTTTTATTGAGAGTGTCTATTTTCCAAATCAATTCATCCCCCAATAGTTGATGTTGCAGAATCTTTTCTGTAGCAAATAATTCATATAGAAAAGGAAGGTCATGCAATATTTTTACTTTATCAGAAAAAGAAGAGAGTAGAATAATTACAAGCATGACCTTCAAAGTCTAGGAGCCAAAGACATAGATGCAACGCTCCTGAAAATTGTGAAACACATACCAGAAGATCCCAAGAAACACTTATTTCCTCCATCAACTCATCCTCCATGGCTGATGCTGCACTGTCAGTTGCTATTGAAAATGTGGGAAACTTTCTCATTCAAAAGGGCAAGTTCTTGTCAGGAGTGAGGGATGAAGTGGAGGAGATGCAGATCGAGCTGGAGTGGATGCAATGCTTCTTGAAGGATGCGGAAAGACGGAAAGAGGAGAGTCACAGGGTTCGGAACTGGGTTTCTCAGATCCGAGAAGCCACCTATGTCGTCGAGGATGTGGTTGAACGTTTCGTCCTCAAATCTGCTCTGAGGAATCGAAAGGGTGTTATGAACCGTATCAACAAGTATGTCTTTTTCATCAACCATATTGTGGAGCTTCATCAGGTGCATACGTACACAAATCATTCAAATTTGTTGTTAATTGCGTGACTGAGTTATTAAACAAATTTATAATTCTTCATTTATTTAAGAGTGATTTCATTGAAGCTGCAGGTGGGGTCTAGAATTGAGGCCATCAAAGCCAAGTTGAGTAACCTCAGAACAAGATTGCAAATTTATGGCATCAAAGAGATCAGAGTGGGTGGAGAAGAAGCAGGTGCTACTGGGAGTAGGAGGAAGCGTCAAGACTATGCTCACGTCGTTGATCACAACGTCATCGGGCTGGATGAAAAGATAACGGAGTTAGTTCAACGGTTGATTGATGACAAAGAAGCATCAGTGGTTTGCCTTTACGGTATGGGAGGTCTGGGTAAGACCACTACTGCCAAGAAAGTCTATAGCGACACTAGAATCAGGGCGCATTTTGAATGCTTTGCATGGATATACGTCTCTCAGCAGTTCAGCCAAAGGCAGGTTTGGGAATCTATCCTGATCCAAATTTCAAGCAGAAAAAAGGAGGATACCGAAAAACTGACAGACGATGAGTTGACATCACAACTTTGTACTATCCAGACAGAGAGAAGGTGTTTGATAATAATAGACGACGTTTGGAGCAGTCAAGATTGGTGTAACCTCTCTCCTGCTTTCCCTTATATGGAGGAACATGGTAGAAGCAAGATACTACTTACAAGTCGTAATCAAAGTGTAGCTTCACATAGAGTGTATATCACAAGCTTGTCTATTTTGGATCACAACAACAGCTTGCATCTACTGAAGAATACAATATCATTTTTGGGAGGCCCTAACCATCCATGTAAGTATACATTTCCTTACTATTTCTCATACCGCACTGAGTTGTTATGCCCCCAAAAGTTCTGGACCTGATTGTAGGAGAAATGTTTTAAGAAAATTCACACATATTTGTAGCCCAAATGGGAGTACCCTCTAGAACTAGAAACTTTGTTTTCTTTATTGTTTATCACAACCCTCGTGTTTATTGTCTTTTTTTGTTGCTATTTTCGTTTTTTCAGTAAGTGAAAACTTAAGCATGGACAAATCTGTCAGGGAAATGGTGAAGCAATGCGCAGGATTGCCACTGGCCATAGTTGTATTAGGAGGAATATTAGCCACGAAATATAAATTAGCAGAGTGGGAGAGAATTGGTGATAACATTAAACTAGTTTTGAAGCGAGGAGAACAAAAAGGAATCCAAGGAGTGTTAGAGTCAAGTTACCTGGACTTGCCATACAATTTAAAACCATGTTTCCTCTCTTTCTGTCTATATAGAGAGGACGAAGAAATAAAAGTGACTGAGTTGATACAAAGATGGATTGGAGACGGTTTTATACCGTCCTCAATGGAAGAAGGGGATGAAACAATGGAGGAAGTAGCTGAGGGGTACTTGAATGAGCTGGTGTGTAGATGTGTAATTCAAGTGGCAAAAAAAGGTCACACGGGAAGAGTTAAAACGTGTCGCATGCATGATCTAATGCGGGACATGTGCATATCGAAGGCCAAAGAGGAAGGATTTGCGCATACAATTGATCTCAGGGTTGAAAATGAGGGGACAATTTTGGAGAGAACAAGTGTCCGTAGGCTTTGTATTATCTCTGGTGGAAGTATGTACAAAGTTGACGGATCCTTGTTATCTTCTCTTGGAGAAATTTCCCCACAGCTAAGATCCACACTGTTGTTTCGCGATTTTGATAAGGAGGTTGGTGATGACCAAGTTAAAGCAGTTGGGATGATAATAAAGAAGTTGAAATTAGTCAGGGTTTTAGAACTTTCAAGGAGTGATACTTATTGTTGGAAGAACTGGAGAGGACGTATAGGAAAACTCATTCACCTGAGGCTGTTAAAACTTGAAGTTGTAGAGTTGCCCACATCCATTGGAAATTTGAGGTGCTTGCAGTCATTGAACTTAGAGAGGTGTTGGAAAGATCTCGTAATTCCAGATTCAGTATGGGGGATGGAACAATTGAGACATTTGTATCTTCCCCAGATTAACGGGGGTGTTTGTGAAAGTAATAAGCAGCGAGTGAGTAATCTTCGGAATTTGCAGATACTGGTAAACTTTCCTCCAAAGAAGTTTGATCTGCAACAAAATCTGGCCAAACTCACCGGTGTAAGAAAATTGGTAATCAACTGTAGGTGGGAAGAAAAAGATAAGATCTCAAGGAGTCAAAAAATTGTGTTTAACCAGCTGCACTCATTGTGTGTTCAGTTCTCTACGGAATATGTAAATTTGGAGGACATCACAAGAGGCTGTCCTCGTCTGTATAGACTAGTTATTGACAGACCGATAAGGTTCCCAGAAACCGCAACTGAAACTGTCTGGCCCTCCAACCTCACCAAGCTTGTCTTGCACCGTTCCTTACTCGATGAAAGGCATATGGGGTCATTGGCAAAGCTGCAGAAATTAAAGGTTCTCTTCCTTGATTCCTATGCGTTTAGAGGGAAGAAAATGATTTTCCATAAAAACGATTTTCCTGAACTCAACTACCTTAAACTTCAAAATTTGCATGGGATGGAAACATGGAGCGTGCATGAAGGAGCTTTGGCAAGTCTTTTCTGTTTAGAGATTATTAATTGCTGGAAACTCAAGTCAGTTCCTGAAGGATTTCAAAATCTGAAGCAATTGAAGGAGCTAAAAGTCCATACTATGCCTTACAGTTTCAGAAAGAGACTGGAACAAGGGGGAGAGGATTGGGACAGAGTCAGTCATGTGCCTTCTGTATCTTTAATCAATTGTGACCCAGGCAAGTAGCTACTCTTTGCTTCTTCCTTGTTAATTAATCAACATTGAGGCACACACTTTCTTAGGAGAGTTCGTGGGTTCGAATCTTGCTGGGTGCATGGGATGGGGAGGGATTTTGGGTAGAGTAGGAAAATGATGTTATTATTTATCAATCAGACCCATACATAGTTGAAAAGTACACACTCATATTCTTATCTACTTCATAATATGTATCAGAGACCCATACATAGTTGGAGAAGGCTGATGATGAAACAGAGGCAGAGCAATAATATTATGATTCAGGTATGTCTGGTTGCTAACATCACTTATCCACAATCATCTTCATTTCATTTTGCACTACTTTCTTATTTCTATCTATCTATTTATATACAAAAGGCTATATCATCATCATCATCTTCTTCATGTACTTTTTTCAGGCTTCATTACCACCCCATCTCCATTGAAGTTCTTGTTTGGTTCCAGAATCTGAATCATCGCCTTTTAGTTTCTCTTTCGGTGTGATAAATTAACCCCAATCCGGCACATTGTACCATAATTACTATTCACTTATGCTCTTTCATTGGGAAGGAAATAATTTTCCATAAAAATTATTCTTCTAAACTCCACCACCCATCTGTTAGTTAATCATTTGATGTGGCTGAAAGCATGGAGTGTGCATGAAGAAGGTTTGCCAAGTCTCTTCTGTTTAGAGATTGATGGTTGCTTGAAGCTCAAGTCTGTTCCAGATGGATCTCAACTTCTCAAGCAGTTGAAGGAACTAAAAGTAAGAGACGTGACTTACATTTTCAGAAAGAGACTGGAACAAGATTGGGACAGAGTCAGTCACTTGCCTTCCATCTCTTTTATCGACCGTGACAGAGGCAAGTAGCTATAAGCATTTCATGTTTAAATTCTTACACTTACTGTGTTATTTCAGGCTCTTATATCTCTCTTATGACTTATTCACTGATGTTGTCTAAAAGTTAAATGTTGTGTGGTTCCGAATCATGATCGAGTTTTGGAAATGAATAGGTTAAGAGCTCGAGTAACAAGAGTTTCATACCTCTTTATACCTTTCAGATATCCTTTTGATAAGTTTACTTCTTGATTGATGTAGAATATACAGGAAATCTTACATGCAGAAAATGCAACCCTTAAATACAACTTTCCTGATGATGCAAATTTCAATTCAGGAATTCCTTTGAAGCGATGAGCTCAAGAGCATGCCAATCCACTACGCCGCAGACATCAAGTCCCAGCGTCAAAACTATTTTACCACACTCCCAAAAAGTATTAGATTTGTGTCATTCATGAGTTCTTGATTCCGAATAAATCGAGAGCCAGCCGGAGACCATTTGGGTTCGATATTTCAGCTTGGGCGCGAATCGACCCGTGCCGAGAAAGGGGACGGTGGAGATGGAGGTGAGCATCAGGTATAGTGATCTAGTGATATTTAATGCAAAAATTGACCTAGTGTCAAATTTCACACTTCATTTAGAGACTGAAAATTTCCCTGCAAACTTTTATTTGCATTCGACGTCCCTCTCGCCGCATTGTTCAGAAAATCCAAGGTTTTTGCAATTTTCCCTTATTATAATCTGGATCTTAATGGGCTTTTAAAAGACGATGAATCTTAAATCTCAGCCCAATGTCTACAACAAGACAGAAGCTTCTATATTCTATGAGAAACTGAACGCTCTGCACTGAACTGGCCTCTCCGGAGAAGATCCAATCCAATGATCTCTTCATGGCGTCTAGCACTCAAACCTGTGGCTACCAAATTGCAGTAAATACTCTCTTTTCCCCATCAAATTCGATGATTGCGTTTGGTTGCTGAGAAAATGCAGGGAAAGTAGCCAAGTTCCTATTTCTGTTTAAGAGCTGCCTTGCGATTCAGGATTTTGTTGGTTGTGATTTGTAGTAGCTTATACTTGCTAGTGATCAGAAACATTACAGGGTGTTTCTACTTCCTCATTCAGAAAATTGCAAAAAGTGAAGAAAAAAAGTTGAAGGTTATGAATTGGCATGAAACAAAAGGAAGATACAATAGGATTTGTAAAAAGTGTAGCATTTTCTCACCTTAACACTGTATGGTGATTTGTGCTTATTTTTGGAACTTGTAAGAATTTCTTGTTGAGAGTGAGTAGTAGATTTGTTATTTGGCAGAGGCATTTGTTCACATTAACACTGTAGGGTGTGTTCTGTTGTCTTATTTAAGGGTTAACATCTGAAAAAGAAAGATATCTTACTGTAAGAACTCAAGTAAAAGAATTTGATTTGTTGGACGGGCTAAACGTTAAAGGGTGCATCAAGAAGTACACTTCTTTTATCAACCATATCGTGGAGACTCATAAGGTGCCGATGGAAAAATAATTCATTTTAAAATTCACTTTTTATCTTCATTATGAGAATGACTTGTTAAATTGATTTAGAACACTTGTGTATGTAAGAGAGCTTCACTACTTTGTAGTATCCAGAAAGAGAGAAAGTGTTTGCTGGTAATAGACGACATTTGGAACAGTCAAGGTTGGGATAAGCTCTCCCCTGCTTTCCCCTATATGGAGAAAGGTACTAAAAGCAAGATACTGCTTACTAGCCGCAATCAAAGTGTAGCATCGCATCGAGTGTATCGCACAAGCTTGGATATTTTGGATCACAACAACAGCTTGGAGCTACTGAAGAATACGATACTATTCTTGGGAGGCCCTGACCATCCATGTAAGTATACATTTCTTTACTGTTTCTAGTATTGTAAAATGTATTTTGCCTCCAGAAAATTTATTCCATTTATATGAGTTAATCTTAATTTCATAGAAGTATATATAGTCTGGATGTAAGAATTCGGACCATATTTTAGTAGATCCGTTTGGAGGCCCTGACCATCCATGTAAGTACACATTTGGTTACTATTTCTCATACAGTAATGAGGTTTTTTCCTCCTAAAGTTCGATTCCATTTATACAAGTTCATTTCTAATTTAGTTCACGGTCTGTATTGAGGTGGCACATAAAAAACTAGTCTTGAATCACGATTTCAGAAAACTGGACCTTATTTTAGCCAAAATGGGAGTACAGATGTAAAGACATTTTTATTTTCATTGTATATCACTACATGCTGCTTATTGTTTTTTCTGCTCTTGCCGCTTTTGCAGATAGGGAAAACTTAAGCATGGACAAATCTGCAGGAGAAATGGTGAAACAATGTGCAGGATTGCCGCTGGCCATTGTTGTATTGGGAGGAATTTTAGCTACAAAACATGAATTAAAAGAGTGGAATAAAGTTGGTATTAGTATTAAATTATTTTTGAGGAGGGGAGAGCAAAAAGGAAATGATGGAGTGGCAGTACTGTTTAAAGTCATGTTTCCTCCACTTCAGTCAGTATCGAGAAGATGGAGAAATAAAGGTGGCTGAGTTGATACAAAGATGGTTAGGAGAAGGTTTTGTACCGTCCTCAATGGAAGACGGGGATGAAACAATGGAGGATGTAGCTGAGGGGTAACTGAATGAGCTGGTGAGTAGATGCGTAATTCAAGTGGGAAGAAGAGGCCACACAGGAAGAGTCAAAACGTGCCGCGTGCATGATCTTATGAGGGACTTATGCATATCAAAAGCCAAAGAGGAAGGTTTTGCACATACAATTGATCTCAGTGTTGAAAATGAGGGAACGATTTTGGAGAAAATAAGTATCCGAAGGCTTTGTATTTTCTCCGGTGAAAATAGATACAAGCTTGGCTGATCCATGTTATTGGGGGTGTTTGTGAAAGCAGTAAGCAACAAGTGAGTAATCTCCGAAATTTGCAGACACTGGTAAACTTTCCTCCTAAGAAGTTCGACATGCAACAAAATCTGGTCAAACTCACCAGTGTAAGGAAATTAGTAATAGACTCTAAGTGGGAAGAAAAAGATAAGATCTCAAATAGTCAGGATATTTGAGTCAGAGTCACTCATGAGCTTTGTGT
The DNA here is from genome assembly GCA_963920655.1 of Geranium rotundifolium. NCBI lineage: Eukaryota > Viridiplantae > Streptophyta > Magnoliopsida > Geraniales > Geraniaceae > Geranium > Geranium rotundifolium. Next base: position 38,308,884 of record OY987313.1, on the reverse strand, counting down.
CTCCTCTCTCCGAGATTGACCCAGGTAAGTAGCTACATGCGCCCACTGTTAACTTCTTCCTCGTTAACTATGTGTGTATGTGTGTGTGAAATAATATGATTCTATTTCTATGTGTTTGTTGTTAGAAACAGAGAAGAAAATAGGCTCATGATGAAATAGATGCAGAGCCATTGTTCGGTTTGATAACATCTCCTCTACAATGATTTTCATTTTTCAATATTTGCGTTTATAAACTAAATGTAAATGGCATCGTCTTCTTTATGCACACATGATCCCTGAATCAGAATCGCCTTTTGGTTTATCTTTCCGTGCCCGAATTCGGGAAAAATGTACTCTAACTACTTGATTATGTTTCTTTGATCTATATTCAGAACATCCATATAATTTTAGTAATTATGAGTTAAAGCCAGTTATATATCTGTACAAATAATCATGTTGTGAATGAGCTAAATCAAAGCCTCATTTTGTTAAGGTATTGGTTAGACCATCCCCAACAAAGAGTAGGAAGAAAGTGGAGAATAAAAAATTATATGATATGTATATAAATAATTTATACAATAACACATTAATAACTAATTATGTATGAACGTTTACTTTATATATAGTTAACTTACATAATTAATTAAAATTAATTATAAATAATATATAATTATTTATATATGAAAAATTATATAATTATTTAAAATTAATTAGTTATATACCATAGCATTCAAAAAAAAATTAGTTATATACCATATATAGTTTATGCATGGGCTAAGTATATATATATATATATATATATATATATATATTATATTTATATATACTTCATATATTTGATTTATAAAATTTACGATTTTTTTCTTATTTCTTTTTCCTTTTTTCCTACAAATTTATATTTTTCATAAATAGGCATATTTTGTGGAATTTGTATATAATAAAAAATAGAAAAATAAATTCATGGAGTATAATTGATTTATTATTCCCTAAAAAATATTCATTTTTTGTAAAGTAGTTTATTTTATATAATTAGATTTGAATAAGTTGAAATATTTAATTATATATGATTAGTGTTGTTGAATTAAATAATATAAACGGAAGACACCTTGTTGTGGCCTCCAAAAAGTGAGTGCCTGCAGAGAGTGTGTGTGCTGATGTGGCAACTCAAAAGCTGATGTGAAGGCTCTCAGGTAGGCCCTCGAATAGCCTTAGGTTGTTCACAACAGAGTGCCTCTGGGAGTCTCCATGTCAGTTTTTGAGCTGCCACATCAGCACACACATTCTCTGTAGGCACTCACTCTTTGGAGGCCACAACAAAGTGCCTCATGTTTATATTATTTAATTCAATTAACACTATTTTTATATAATTAAATATTTCAACATTATTATTTATTTATAATTATAAAAAACAAACTACTTTATTATAACACGAATATCTAAAACACAATTATTGATAATTATCAAGTCTTCGTTAAGTTACTGCGAGAAGTCGGCGCAGGGTTTCAAACCCTAGTCGGCAATTTTTGCGGTTTGTACCCTTCGCCTGTGGCGATTTGAGTTGTTCGTCGAAAATCGACGATGTCTCACGGCGGCACGGCTCCGTCTGTGAGGGCTTCTAGTACGGCTACAGTTCCGGGTCTTGCGGTGGTAGATGCGATGACAGCTGGCGGTGAAGAAAACAGATCTAGTGGGATGGCAGGAACGGAGTCGAGTGCAGTGGGGTTGAGGACGGAATTGCAGGTGGGGCGAGCTTGGGTCGCGCCGGTAGACCGGTACTGGGAGGGAACTGGGGTTATCTGGCGTCGGTGGGCAGACTCATGCAAGCATACCGAATTAGGGGGTCTCGGCTTGCTTAAGCTTCAATACGTGGGAACCAACGGTTTTGATTGGTTGGTAGATCGGTATTGGGAGGGAGGTGGAATTATCTGGCGTCAGTGGGCAGACTCATGCAAGCACACTGAACTAGGGGTACTCGGCTTGCTTAAGATTCAATACGTCACTTGTGTGTCCTATTGTGATCGGTACTGTAAGGAAAAGAAGAGTCCCTTGTGTCGATGGGTTGATTGGGTTAAACCTAATGTGCTAGGAGAATTTGAATTTCGCGATGCCCATATTGATCGCAGGGTTGATCGAGGAAGCTGGTTTAAAGCGGTATGCAGCAAGATCACGGGGTTTCTCCATCCGTATGAGTTGGAGGCCGTGGCTCTGCATGAAGCTAACTGGTTCGAGTCGATTGGTCTCCGGAGTTATCATGGATGCCTGTGCAAATCACTTTGCAGCAAGATCACGGGATTTCTCCATCTGTATGAGTTGGAGGCCGTGGTTCTACGTGATGCTAAACAGGTCGAGCTGCACAACTTTGGAGGAATCATTAGCGAACGGTGTTGCGTACTACCCACTATCGGAACATGTGTTCTTTGTTTTACTTATAATTAAATGGCTCACAAATTGGCCATGTTTGCTTTAACAGTAGCTGTGATTATGGTGAGGGTCTGTCCCACCAACTGTAACTTCAGCTGTCCGGCTTGATGCCGGGTTAGTTTCTATTTAATTAATAAAATTCGCTTTTACTTTCAAAAAAAACACAATTAAAAAAATTACATTTTTATAAAATTGAAATACATAATTAAAATCTCAAATCTCCCCTCAACTTCTTGATCATATCTTGTTGAATCTCATTTGGAGCGTTTAAACTAGACAACTCCATTAATATTTATTATTTTTATAATTTTTTTATTAATAAACATATTATATATTTATCAAATATGGAAATATATATAAATACAATAAATATTTATTATATTTTAATTAATTATATGCTTAGTTATATAATTATACAATAAATATAATTAATTATAAAAATTTTATTTTTCTTCAAAAAATTAAATATTGATTATATTTTATAAATATATTTCATATTTTATTATATATTAATAGACATATTATACATTTGGTAATATATATTTATGATTTAAAGAAATTGCATATTACCTATTTAATGCATTATTATATATTAAATTAGGGAGTCCCTCATTTCTCTTTCCTATCCTCTGCACCCACTCATTCTTTTTCCATCCCTCCCTCCACATCACCCACTTTCGAAGAGATAACATTGAGAGTGTCTATTTCTTGCACACTCTCTTGTTGTGGACAGAGGCCGGATGAGCTTATACAATTGAGCTAGAATTCTGCTAAAAAAAATAGTCAAACTTGAATTCGGCTTGACCAGTTTCGTTTCTCTAAATATTCATTAAAATTTATATTTATATGTTAGTTATATTAAATAAAATGTATGTAATTAATTTAACACTAAACGAGTCTGCTCGCTAGTCTATCAAGTTTTGATAAATTTTGCTCGAGCACTTATTAAATGAGTCTAACCTTATGTTTAAATTTGACTAGATCTCAAATCGTTTAAAAATATTTGAAAATATATTCGAAACACAACTATGTATAATAATTCTAGGAAGAATAAATTACGAGGAGAAAGTAGGCTAGTAAGGAGAAAAATAAAATCCTAATAGTAAATGACAGATTTTATTCCATATAATAAATTCAATTTAATGACCCGTTTTTTAACATAAGCACTAGAAAGTACAAACCCTATAAAAAGGAGCAACTATATGGTGTCTTACACAGAACACAAACAGAGCCTCTCTAAATTCTCATCTCTTTTCACTCACACTACACACATTTTTCGATCTAACAATGTCTGTGACCAGAATCACAGAGATTGTAGCAATGACTCTGTTGGTGATGTGTTTGGTTTTCAGCTCCATTAAAATGGCAAGTGCCGTAGAGTACACTGTTGGAGACAGCAGCGGCTGGAGCCCCAACGTCGAGACCTGGACAAACGGCAAGATCTTCCGGCCCGATGATGTTCTTGGTATGTATTATTTAAGATATAACAATCACAAAACTCGGGATTGGAGAGAACTCAAAAATAAAGATTTTTAGTTCAAAACTCGGCCTTAACTCGATTTTTTTGTGTTTGAATGTGTGATTGTGTGTTTAGTGTTCAATTACGATCCCAAGGTTCACAATGTGGCCGAGGTGAACCAAGCGAGCTACGATACGTGCACGCTAGGCGAAGGCTCGAAGATCTACCAATCAGGGAACGATCGGATCACGCTTCCTAAGGGAAGGTTCTATTTCATTAGCCATGTTGGTAGAGACTGTGACAACAAGATGAAGATTGAAGTTGGCGCATTTGACCACCATGAACTAAACTAGCTTGCTAGCCGTTACTCTGTTCTATATCATCAAGAAATCATGTTCGGGAGAGGGAAAATAAAATAAGTTGATTTGCGGGTTTGGATGATTTTATCTCAATTTATGGTTGATTTTCTACTCGAATTTGATCTATGCAATCATATTTACCAAAGGAGATCTAATATTAAACGAGGGATGAAAAATATCTCGAGAATATGAGAATAGTTATATTATCTCCGACCTGATCAATGTGAAGATTAATTCAGATCAAGACGAGGTTGAATCTTGGATATATTTCAACATTAAAAATAACATCATTCTATATTTTCTTCAAATAACTTTATTTTATAAAATTCACGTCTTTTACTCCTTTTGGGGTTTTGTTAAGTGAATTTTTGATCATTTTAGAATGGAGAAAACTTGTATGTCATATTGGACTTTCTTAAATGGGCTCAGGCCCAGTTCACTACACGGGCTTTCAAGTGCAATCACGAAACATAAAAAAACGGTCTAAAAGTCTCAACAAAAGAAAAATCAATATATTATAATCAATCATAACCGTCGAATCAAACAACCACAAAAACCTCGACAAGATCACGACCGTTTATCCGTTTCCTTCCTCCGATAACTCGTCGAATGAAAGTCAACGAAAAGAGCCAAAAGCGAAGCATTAAACACCGCATTAAAGCACCACCCCCAAATCCCGGAGCAACCCGACCCAGTAAAATGATACCACAGCATCAGACCCGAAACCGCAAAACTGAACCCGAACTGCACGATCTGGCAGTCCGTGACAACCCGCTTCCACCGTGGCCGCACGCCCACGGCGCACGATAGATAGTACCCGTACATGACCACGTGCACGCTAGCGTTCGTCACGAGCGCCACCGGGAACAGACTCTGCGACGTGTACAGCCACAGGTAACACATGACCAGAACCGTCGCGTGGTGGTACACGTGGAGGAACGTCAGCCGCTTGATCGACCCGCCGACGACGATCAGGATCGTGTCCACGAGCTCGAGGAGCTTGGAGAGGTAGAAGACGTGGGCCCAGAAGAAGGTGGGCCCGGAGGGCTTGGTGGGGTCCGGGAAGCAGACGATCCAACGGCTGGATTTGGACTGGTGGATCGCGGAGAGGGAGCATCCGACGGCCATGATGAGGGAGAGGAGGGTGAGGGTTAGGCTGTGGACGGCTGTGATGGGTTTGAGGATTTGGGGGCGGAGGCGGAGCATGGGGAGGCGGAGGAGGAGGAGGGTGAGGGCGAGGTAGGCGGAGACGGCGGAGGCGAGGAAGAGAGGGGAGGAGGCGAAGGTTTGGTTTTGGACCCAATCGAAGTGGAGGATTGTTGGGTGAGTAACGAGCCAGTACTGTACCGTCGATACGACGCCGTCCATGGTGGCGTTCCGGCGGCGGAGAGATAGAGAGGAACGAGATCTGCGGAAATGGAGGAGATAAGAAAATACGGGTCGTTGAGGTTGAGCCCTTTTTTGTGATTTTATCTTTTAGTGTGAGGCCCCACCGGGAAGTAGGTTCTGAAAGCATTTAACTATTGCCACTTGATAGAAATAGAATTGAATCAAAAATTTGATTTTAAAAAATAAATATTGAAATCGAATTGATGAATTTATTTTGGTGTTAGAGCGGTTGATTTTTAGTTTGATTTATTCTTTTTATTTAAATTCTTATATTTTATGTCAGTTTGATTTATTACTTGTCACGTCTATTTTCGATTCAATCTTTTTTGAACAATTTTTTATATATAGTCCCAAATATATAGACCAAGTTCATTGTCTATAATTTTCAATTTTCCAGACAACTCGATTTTGCAGTTTTTAGTGGTAAGAAAGATTTTAAGGTTTCAATATTGATTCGATTTATAGGCTCAATTATACTATCTGCCCTATTAAAGAGTCAAAACTTAAAATTTACCATTATAAAAAATACAACTTAATACTATAACTCAATTAATACTAGAACTCAATCAAAATGTAAAATTACAAATCAACTTAGTGCTATAATTCAGATGCAATGTTATGTGATCATGATTTGTAAAGAGCTAAAACGAACCTCAATTTCAAAATTAAAACAATTGGAACCAAAACCAAACCATGATCTATAATTCTCGGTATTTCAGTTAATAGTCAGCTCGATTCAGTTCTGGGTACAAACTGAACACCCCCTATTTGTGTACTATTTCTAAATCTGCAAAACCTGCATTTTCCAAGAAAGAAGACACCTAAATAAGAACTTAACAATGGAATAATAAAAAAATTACTCTTCAAGCATTCCTTAGTAGTCTTTGTCTAAAATTATTTTCGATTGTCTAGAGCAAAATCGGATGTGTTTTTTGTATGATGTGAATGTGATGAACTAAACTATGCTGAACTTGAAGAAGCTGCCTTTTTCCGTACGATTCTTTTCCTCCGGGGCTTCGGAGCCGGTGCTTCCCCGTTGGCTTGCTCTTGCCGGAAGCCTAGGCGCCCAAGACCAGACACGATGGAGTTTTTGGATACGAACCATTTTGATGAGGACTCAGGGTTGGTCTCGGAGTTGAGGGCGTGTGCTGACCTGGAGAAGTTGTCGCCAGACTGATACAGCGGATCTACCTCCACTCCTAGAAAAACTCGCCTTGATCTCTCTCCCAACTCGACGTTCATAACCCTGTGTATGAGCCAGAACAAGAGTTATGCAACAGCTAAGACCATTAAAACCAGTGTTCAGAAAACCGTTAGGTGCTAGTCGGGAGGACATGACCTCTAAGGTAAGATTGCTCACAAAAAAATGAGCTGACCCAAATCGACTTGTGAAAACCCAAACCAAAGCATTTTGGTTCAGTTAAAATTAAAACCAATTACAAATCGGTTTCGGTTTGTAAAATTCAATTGACAGAAAACTAAACCAAACCAAAAACCGCGCAATTTGAACCCGTGGCTCGTTTCAGGTCATTTATCTTCATTAATTGGACCAACAAGAAATAAGTCAAGAGAACCAAAAGTAGAAAATAAATGAAAACCCGTTTAAATAAAGCCCGAACCAAAACCGAACCGTGATCTTTCCTACTATGGGGATTGATCGGGAATAAATCGAATTAATGTGACCAATCGAGTCTAATTGGACAAATGAGGGATTTTTAGAACACTGGTTGAAACTCAGAAGTCACTTCTCATAAAGTGGCTCTAGCAAGTTTCAAAAAAGAATCATGGAGGTTGACTATTGCAGGTTTTACTATCCAGGGTCACAAAGCACAGTCAGATACATTCCATTGCTCAAAAAACCAAATAAACAAGAAAATTTTAACTACTTCCACCGAATAATGGATTATATGATGCTCTAAACAAAGGATTGGAACTTCTGTCACAAAATAAGTGTCAACTTTCGTATTTAAGAAATTGATTATATGTGAATCACCCATGATTTCCTTTGTCTTAGTTCCTTATTGGTGTATATCTATGTGAAAGACTATTACAGAGAAGAGAAATAGAGAACAAACCTCAAAGCCGTGCTGAAAAATAGTCCAAGCCCAATAACATCGAAATGGCTCATCATCGCCCTATCAACTCCACATAAAAGCTGATATCGGAGGTTTGAGTAGAACCCTAGAAAAGAAGCATATCCGAGCGCGTTGGTGCTCAAGGTTGGGGTGGTCACGGATAACCTGCAAAACCAAACCAAGAATTTCCAGAAAAGTTGTTAGTGACAAATGATGCGACGGCGACCAGAAACAGTTCTCTTCCGGATGTTGATTTACCTTTGTTTCTTTTTCCTGGCCAGAAGGTTGGTCAAGCCACCCTGCATGGCTCCAGCTCCCAAACCGACGATGGTCATCTCCACGGTCCTGTAGATGAAAGACTGGAACCTCTTCTGCATGTCAAATTCTCTTAGTGGGTAACTCTGTTCAAACATGTTGTTTGGAAGCTTCTGCAGCGTGTTTTGCAAGTCAAAGCGGAATGTGTTTCCATAAGATCGACTGGGTGCAACAGACCATACAGCAAATGCATTGCATGCTGATGCGGTGAGAACGTTGATGAGTGCCAGGTCCCATTCCTGCTTCAACCTACCGTTACAGAAAGAAAAAACTATAGTTCGTCAGATCAAACATCAACTGAAAATATTGTGCCTAACGTTTAGATCATTACGCGATGGAAGAAAAAACAATGGAAAATGACAAAAAGGTACCCTATTATATGACACTTTTGCAAAAGGTTGTTGTGTTGTTTGCATTTTGTTGCAAAATGTGTATTTTTATAAAAATGACAATTACCCCTGAAAATAAAATAAATATTTTAAAAGTTTTTCTGTTTTTATCTTTGAACTAATATGATCAAATTTTGTAATTATACTATTTTTAAGTTTAAATTATTTTTTTTAAATTATGTTATAAAAGTCTTGATTCTTAATTTTAGGGGCAGTTTTGTCATTTTTATAAAAATGCAAACAACATAGCACCTTTTTGCCATTAACAAACAACACAACACCCTTTTGCAGAAGTGTCATATAATAGGGCACCTTTTTGCAATATATTCAAAAAAAACAAATACCTCTCCTTGCGAGTCTTCACCTCCCACCACAAAGAACATCCAATTGTAGCCGCTTGTTCTAGAAGAAGCTTATAAAGGAAAGCGGGATCTGCAATCATCCTATCCAAAACAAAATTATAGCATGAGACCGAAATGCTTGCCTAATTTATGAAGGGCTGGTCAAAGAAGAAAAATATCGTTTATCTTACATAAGGTTTTTGAAAGAAATAAATACCTGCCGATGAATGCTCTAGATATTGCTTGAGGAAGTGCTCGGGATATGAACCTAGTCGTGGTAGGTCTAGCATTGATAGCCATGTACCTTAGCATATGTGCAGAGCTGACCAAACCCTGAAAGCGGTATTTCAGTCAGTAGCTAGTATTTGTTGATCAAAAGTAAATAAAAACAGTGATATGGTATACCATTTCATAAGCTTGTCGTAGACCCGCTGGCAAATCCGTCATCGCTTTCTGCCATTCGTACAGCACTGAATCCACGAATTTTCGCTCGAAAAGCTGGAGAGAAGCACAAACAAGGTAATGAGTAATGACTAATTAACACGGATGTTTAAGCTAGATGATGAACTTAATGCGAGTTTCTGCAATGCTGTTTCAAACCTCCTTGAGAAATTTACGTCTCCGAAATAGGCCAGCCTCTTCTCCCTCTTCATCATCAAAATCATCGTAGTAATCGTCTTCATCATCATCATCATCACCTCCATCACCACCACCATGATTGATCTTTTTTCCAATGTCACCTCCACCTCCCCCAGTTTCAAGCTGCAATTATACAAGTATCAACATCCCCCCTAATGACATAACCATTTCACACCAAGAACATCATAATAATTGGAATTTAAACTCGAAGAGAACATGATTCATTGAACTAATTAGATTAAAGCAGAACCACAAGAGCAGTACCTAAACCTTAATCGACATCCTTATTAGACATATATATTGGTAAGGTACATGAATAAAAAAGATGCCCCTATCATGAAAACTTCCAATAGAAGCATAAAGAAACTAATCCTACAGTTTTACATGAACCAAATGGGTGATCCAATAGTATTATTGAACCATATTGAAGATTGTTGTTGATAGTCCAAAGCTGTCTGGATCACTCAGTAAAACTAATGGAGAGCTTGTTTGCTGAAATTTACATGCAATCTAAACCAACAGATTTCAAAAGCTAGTATTAGTCATGAACACAAAACAAACAGTGTCTCCATAATTGAATCACCTAAACAGAGAACAATTACAGATATATACACACAAGTTATAAAACAATCAAACAACATTTTCCCAATTCTCTCTCAGTGAATTTAAAACCCACTTCCTAAATGGTCTCTCAAATTGCAGACCAAAATTCAAACAATGACTGAATTTCAGCTCATCATCTTCATTTCACCACCAAATTCCAAAATTCAGGCATAAAGTCAATAGTTTATCGTGTTCCTGCACTTTCCCAGAAACCAAACACCAAATCCGTAAAAAACCCACATCAAATTCCTCAATTAAGAAGCTGAAAACAAACCTCGGGAATCGTCAGTATCTGCTTAGCTAGCTTCTGTGGCAAATCCACCTTCTTCTTCAAAGTAACCGCCCCAAAACCGCCGGAATCTCTACCCTTCTTCTTCATCATCGGACCAGAACCCGAATACCCAGACGAAGACACCGATTCAAAAGAACTGGGAGGCGCTTCCGATGCGATCAAGCACCGCTCCAGAGAACCCACAGAGTATTCACGCGAAGAAGCCGAACACTTGAGGGCCAAAAATCGCCGGAGCTTCGCCGAAACAGGTCGAACGGAAAGCACGATCGGACCCAGATGCTTCGCCGAGACCTGGCGGTTCTGGGTATTGACCGGCGGCGCGAGAGACGGCGCCTGGAAGATTGCGTGAGCCATTTCCGGTGGCTTCTGTTTGGATGCCGAGAAAATCCTCAGAAACCGCTCGTGGGTTCGGTTCCTCTCTCTGGGTAGGGTCGATTTGCAGAGAGAGATCGAAGAATAGGAGCAATTGGGGGTTTTGTATTGATTGGACCAAAGGTTTAGGCGATACACAACAACGCAATCCGCAAAGGAGACAGCTTTTTTTGGCTGACTCGGCGAGTCGACTCGGAACGAGTTGGGTTGGTCGACTCGGTACCTAACTGACCGCTCTCATCTGATGTTCTCGAAAGTTCATCGGCAAGTCTTTATGGTGCAATTACGATTTTGCCCTTCAATAAGATATCTTGTCAATATCTATTACCTAAATATAATTTGGCATATACAAGTAGTATTATCATTCTATGTTTTTTGGCATATACTAATATATGTAAAACCTAAAATAATATTAAAGGTATAATATCACATCACATTAACATCTCCGATCTCCGGACACTGCTCATAATTTTATGGAGAACATGCTATAAATATCTCAATCTCATTAATTACAAGCGAGCTCATAATCCTTATTGATGATAATATCTAGTCTATAAATTTTTAAACGCTTATTTCAATAAAAATCAGTTGATGTGGGTATTATTGATGCAGGAGCATGTGAGTATAGTCAAATACATGAGCCAAATATTTATAACTCAAGCACGTGGATTAATTTAAGCACGTGGTTTCAACAACTTTAGTTTCATAATTTCTATATTTTCTAGTATTTAGTTTCTAGAATAATTGGCTTGCAAGTCAAGTAATTTCTGTTTTTCAAATTTCCTATTTTCCTAGTTAGTTGTTGCCTTTTCTAGTTCTAGTTGTTATTTCCTACTTACATGTATTTAAATGGGCTTTGGCTCTTTGGAAAATTCAGATTTTAGTAAAGAAAAATTATCAAAGTTTTGTGTCTTTGTTTTCTTACTTATCACTTAGGCCGAGGAACTTAGGTGTGGCGTAAACCTTATCTTAACCTACCCCCGGCTAAGTGGCGGTTGTGTTCCTCAAAACCCTACCCTAAACTTTCTACTCCTAACCCATTATTTCCTTTCGCTTCTAGCCTTTTTATTCAAACCTCCGAACTTCACTCTCAAGAAACTATAAAGTAATTCAAACCTAACTGTTGCACATGTTTCCGTAGTAACCCCTGTATCAAGTGGTATCAGAGCACTGGTTAGATGGCCGGTGGTGGATCTATAGGCGTTACTAATGGTGGGGAAGATGACAGAAAGTCATTGTCAGATGAACAAAGGCGTATTGTTGAACTCGAACTCCAAGTTCAAGAACTTCTAGAACGCTTTCGCATTGAAGACTCCAAAAAGGTCATAGAGAAAAGTGGGAGCATGAAATGATCACATCAAGGACGAAGTTATGATTCTGAAGAGGATGTCATCCGACGAGAATAATTTCACACTCATCCTCAATCAAATAGGGGTGAGGCAAGAAGGTACGGCGAGCGGTATCAATTTAAAGAAACCCAAAACCGTTATAGAGATCACGAAGCAGACGAAAGATGAGTGTTCATAATCTCACATTAACATCTCCGATCTTTGGACACTGTTCATAATCTTATGGAGAACATACTATAAATATTTGAATCTCATTAATTACAAGCGAGCCCATAATCCTTATTGATGATAATATCTAGTCTAAAAGTTTTTAATCGCTTATTTCAATAAAAATAGTTGATGTGGGTATTTATGGATTTTATATGAGGTATACTACGTAAACGAGCTTGCGGGTTCAAACTTGACCCACTCACAACTCGCTCGTATGATAATTATACAGATAATCTCACATGCTAGTTGGATTGCAAGTCTGAATTAATCAACTCGCATAGACATGAGTGGGTGAGATTTAGACGAATATGGATGTCTAACCCACCCACCCATGAATAATAAATAGGAATAATTTTGCCTTGAAACATCTGAAATGTTTGAGTTATTATATAGATCACTTTATTTATTTATTTTTAATTTCGCACTCCACTTAAAATTTTTATTTAACAATATTTGACATTAAAATTACCAAAATATTCTTTTTTGCACTACAAATTTTCATTCAACTGTCACTGTTTACTGATTTTTTATGGAGAATTATCACCAACAATCACAGTAAAAAAGTCTTGCCTCACTTCTATTTTTATACAAAAATTCCTCCAAAACTTATATTATTAGTCAAATAACAACATTATCCCTCTCCCGTTTCTAATTCCATATCCATAACATTTAATTCAATTTGTTTTCACGAAATTATTAACCTTTCAAAAACTCAAAATTGAAAAGAAAACTCATAAACCAAAAACCTATCGTTGGGCTTTGCCAGCGTTTTTGGATCCCACCGGAGCAACAACCTTCGAGATCGGTGAATACTTGGGATTGAGAGGTTGAAGGGATCATAGGTGGAAGTTGATGATAATACCAAATTGAAATATATTTTTGGTATTGAGTGTTGTGGATAGTTAACTTTTTATTTTGTAACCAAGTAAGTGTGCTACAAACAATGATAATTGGCATTGATTCACTTGTGGTGAAGTCGGGTTTGGTAGCATCTGATCACACTTTAGTGGTTTCAATGAGCCTATTTGTCGCGTTTTTGTGTGCTTGTAGGTCATTTACTGGAGGAAAGTCAATGGATGAACGAGTCCATTACCACACTTGCTATTGTTGAGTTCTTGTAATAATGTACTTGTAGATGAGACTTATAGGTTTGTTGCGGTTGAAATGATTTAAATCGATCTATGCAAAAGAGATAGTTCAAGGAGAGTGGGGCAAAACGGTCATTTTCTATATTTTTATTAAAATAATTTTTTTAAAAAGAATAATTTACCCTTCAAGCTCAAATTCATAATGTTATTTAATGTAGAATAAAATGGTCATTTATAATCATTTAATTAATCATACCCAAACAAGGGCCACGTCAATAATGTTAAATGATAAATAGAAAAGTATTTTGGTTATTTCTGAAAATTTAAAATTAAGAAAACAGAAAAACTAACGGAATTAGTAATTGGGACAAACATGATTTTAGGTGACATGCAAAAGAAATTTTTATTAAAAAAAAAGAGTTAGATGACTTATATGAAAATTTAAACCTTTTAAATGTATTTAGGTAAAATTATCCCCGTAAGTTTGGTCACAAAGTAAAATAAGTGAATGAAATATGTTAAAACTTAATGTTTTAGAAGACTCTCACTATTAGACGTGCATGAAAACTTTAGAGACTGTATAAAGCAGATTAACATTTCCATGTATTTCATCTTTACGACAAAATATTATAATATACAAAAATAAATATGAATTATCACTCATAAATCAATTAGAAGCGGCGGGACTTTTTATGTACGCACAAGAAGGCGAGGGGTCTTGGCTTCCTTCGAATTAGGGAATTTAACTTGACTATGTTGGGCAAGCAAGTATGGAGAATGTTATCGTCCCCTCTTTCTCTGGCTGCCCTGATATTTAAGGCGAGATATTTTCTTTTTGGGAGACATTTTCTCAGCCCAAGTTGGGACCATTGAAGGCAATGGGATATTTATTTATGAGCTTGCGGGCACGTTTGTTTTGGAGCTCTTCATTCTGGAACCTCGGGAGTGGTATCTGGAGACCATCCGGTTGTTGGTTGGGGAGGAGGATCAAGATCGGATATTGGCAGTGTCTATCCACCAATCCATTGATGGCGAGCATTGGTTCTGGCACCTCACTACCGAAGGCACCTACGAGGTAAAATCGGCGAATAGGTTGTTGGACAAAATTGATGAAAATGACAAAGTTGACATATGTGTTAACTAGTGAATGGGTCAACTTGAGTCGTGATTTTCGAACACTTCGACTTGGCCTAGAATGATGTGAAACACGTTTATATAATTTAGTATATAAGAGCTTTCCAACGGTATATCACAAGCTCTAAACGAACAAGAGGTGAATGAGAAGTTGAATCTCGAACATGACCACTTGAAATGGTGTTGTTGAGAACTTGTGTTGCTTGCACTTGTTGGTGTTTCTTAAGAGTTCCACATGAGAAGTGGATGAACTATTCACATGGTTTATATACCATCACACTTCCATGGACTTGTAAGAAATACAAGAAGTAAGACTCTTTTACGCGTAGGTGCGCTCGCACGACGTGCAGGTCGCGAATGCTGCAGAAATTGGTGAGACGGGAGTCTGCCACGATACACTTGAAACTGGAAACAAATATTTCCGAATTACATGCTTTTGGGAGATATATATTATAATTTTCATTATGTTATTTGGGAATAATAATTTCCCCAAATATTGTTTCGAAATTAAAAAAACGTGGTCAAATGTCATTAAAAGGAAAATATCTATTAATTGGAAAATAAGAGAATATTCCTAGATTTTGCGTCTTTCTCCCCCAAAAAAGAAATTTGTAATAGAATCTTTCATTTTTCTCGTTTAGGTTTTGATCTTCCCTGAGTCTATAAATACATAGCTTCGCTAGAGACGAAATCAGAGCAAAACTCACCTACCCGACTACCTCTCTCTAGTTCATTCTTCTCCAATTCTCTCTACATCGCGGTTTTGAGTTCGACTACGATCATCGTTGTATCCTGAAAGCAATTTGCCCATACGGGGTCAACCTATCCTGAAAGCAATTTGCCCATACTGTGTCTCAACGATAATCTTTTCTTCCTCTTTCTGTCCAATACTGAATCACACGTCAAGTGCTACTTATCTGTATCTCTGTTCAGGTATTGGATTAATAAAATTGTTATATTTCATCTATTCGTTATATTGCATGTTTGATGTATGCTCTTATTTCTCAATTTGCGTTTATGGAATAACACGTATCTAACATAGGTGTCTACTCCGTAGCATCAGAGTTTGGTCCATCCACCACCAACATGTGACGTGGAGGAAGATATGGCATTTGAACATTTCTCTTAACATCAAATTTTTATGTGGAGGGTTTTGATCTAACAAGAAGAGGGGTCGTCTCATTACTTCCTGTCATTTTTGTAATGGTGAGGAGGAATCAAAATTTCATGAACTATGGTTCTGTGCGATGCTTGCGGGTGCGGTGCAACAAGACGTGCCTTCAAGTGTAGGTGAATCCAAAATCGAGATTATCTTTGGCCTCCTGTCCAGAGGGGAATTCTCGAAAGTGGAGAAATTGGCAGCCCGTTGATGGGTTATTTGAGGGGCCATAAATGATCTCGTATGGCGAGATAAAGTGTCCGACCCCGACCAGATCATCTTCCGGGAAGAGTTGGTGATTCGAGAATGGCGATCTGCAGTCAAAGCTCCGCCAGGATCAGTTCGTCAAACTCAACCAGTCTGTTGACAACGATCTCCTCAGGATTTTGTGAAATTAAATGTGGACGGGGCTTGGTTGAGACAAGATGGGTAGTTTTCTGGGGGCGAGGACTCACCCTCTTCGAGCAATTGGCTCGCCTTTAAAGGTGGAAGTGATAGTCATTCGAGAGGGGTTTCGTTGGGTTGCGGAATCAGGTCGAGATAATCTAATTGTAGAGACGGATTGCTTGGTAGAGCGATTGCTCGACCCTTCGATCTCCGGTGGGCTTATTGATTCATGATTGTTTAACTCTTTGTAACAATAACTTTGTAAATTATAGTACATGTTATATTCGTAGATCAAGTAACTTGGCTGCTTATGAGATTGTCAGTTTACCCGTCATTGTTTTGATTGTAAGTTGACTCCGGGGCATTTTTCATATTTCCTCACTCGTGTACTTTGTAGCAATTTGGAATAATAAAATGTCAAATCGTTGTGTTGAAAAAATTGTTATTAGTTAAAATATAAATATTTATTACATTCATAATCTTAAAAACAATAAATGTGTCTACTAATATTTATTATTACATTCTTCTTATTTTGATTTTTTGAAAAAATAATGTAAAACACATTTTCACTATTTTCTAGTGAGTGTACAGATTTTTCAAATAGTAATAAGAAATTCACGTTACTTTGAAACCATTTACAATCATTTATCCCATTTTGGCATATATAAACAAAATTCATACAGACGCACTTAAAAGCAAGAAGAGAAAGATTCGCACTCTGATTCGTATTGAACTGGAATCATTTACATCACCACCTCCATCTCTGCCTTCCCATTTGCTTTCTTGATAGAAAATGAAGAAGACAAAGAAGAAAAGCAATCAAGTGATTCTTGTCCCTTCCCTTTGTTGATCCAATAGTTTATATAAGAAGAACCATATTAATGGATATCAATCGATTGGCAGAAAATCAGGATCCAAATCAGAATCCTTAAATGGATATAGATATGCATTCAAATTATTCATTAGAAATTAGCCCCAAGATTGGCATCCCTTAAATTGGTGTGGGTTGTCAACCAATATTGATTTGCCCGAGAGAAATAGATGACGCTAGCGAGAAAGAGCCTTAGAGAAGATATTTGCCACTTGAAGACACGTAGACACATGAGGTAAAGAAAGCACTCGAGACTCTTAGGATTCCCAAATAAAATAGCAATCAACCTCAATCAATATGTTTCGTGCGCTTATGATAAACTGGGTTTGCCATAATATAAACAACGCTAGGATTATCCACATGCAATATGCAAAGGTGTTGATCCAAGTGGTGGAAAGCCCAGTTCTACAAGTAATCCCCGTTATCAAATAATTTCACAGCTAGCGACAGACATAGCCCGGTAATTAGATTCAATAGAAGATTTGAAAATTCGATCTTTCTTTTTACTTTTTCAAGAGATAAGAGCAGGCCCTAGAAACATATAACAACCTAAAAAAGAAAGACGTCGGGAATAATGGATTTGAGCCCTGAATGATACTTGGGCTGCCTACGTACCCCATATAAATGGGGATCAAAATCCACGTAGTTCGTTCCACACACCAAACGACAGAAGTATGACACATACATAGCAGAGAAAACCAAACTACAAATAAAATGAGTATACAAGAGAAAATATCTCAGAGAAGTAGGATAAATTCAAACACATTCACCACTTCCATATTCCTCTTTTTATATCCACAGCTTCTGTCAAGCAACCATAGCACACACATGACCAACTGCAGTACAAAAAACAAACAATGATTCATATTTGATTATATTTAGTAATTTAAAACATATACTAAACCAAACCAAGCTAGTTATGTTGCATTAAAGATGCATCGATGTGTCAATAAGAAGTAAAATAATTAAAACCCGCCCCCCTGAAAGTGGAACAGGCGAACATGAAAACCAGATTGCATGGCAAGTAACAAAAAAACAACAATGCAATAGAGCAAAGGGATAAAAGTTCTTATTGGTCTAGAATCTCTGCCTCCATAACCACCATGTCAGACACCGTGAAAGAAAATACTAACGGCTGAAGGAATAAGTAGCGGAAATTTTGAAGCACGTTCGATAGATCAAACTCATCCACCACTCTAATAGCTTTATATTCATGGCTTCACAAGCAACCACATAACTGCAGCACAAAAGAGAAACAATTTTTCATTTTGATAACATATTTTAATCAAACATAATAAAACACAAGGAAAAAGAAAACCCCTTGGTTTAGACACTTTGTTCCCTCATTGTGTACGCAGGACAGCCCCTCCCTGAAAAACAAACCAATGAACAAGAAAAAAAAATTAAATCCCGTCACAACAAATTAATGAACATCACAACAAGAACAAAGATAAAGGAGTTCTTATTGGTTGAGAATTTTGATGATTCCTGATTTATGGTTATGATCCTAATGGGTAAAAGACAGGCCCACCCTGAAAGTGAAAAATGTGAAGATGAAAACCAGATCGCATAGCAACAAACAATAAACAACAATGCAACAATGCAATCTATGTACAATTTCTAAAATTATTATAGTTGACACGGAAGTGGAAAGGACATGTGAGACAAAGTAAAAGAAAATACTGAGGGCATAAGAAATAAGCAATGGCAAATTTTAAAGTAAGTTCAATAGGTCAAACTCATTCACCATTCCTAATGGCTTTATATCCATGGCTTCACAAGCAACCACATCAACCAAACACTTAACTGCAGCACAAAAGAGGGTAATACAAAATTTTCATTTTGATCATATACTTGAATTTAACATAACAAAACAGAAGGCAAAAGAAAACCCCTAAGATTAGACCATTTGCTCCTGTGCAAGAATACCCGCCCTGAAAGACACTAGTGAAGATGAATAAAAGACAAATCATGTCACAACAAACACAAAGAGAATAAACACATGAGACATAAGAAAAAGTAAAAGAATTAAAGGAAGTTTAATAGATCAAACTCATCCGCGACTCAGACGGCTCTTTATATTCATAGCTTCACAAGCCACCATAGCAACCAAATAATTAGCTGCAGCACAAACGAGAATAGAACAATTTTTCATTCTGACAATTCTAATAAAACCAAATGAAAAAAAGCAAAAGAAAACCACTGGCAGTAAGGACTACTTGTCCAGTAGTTATTTACAACTCCCTGAAAGTTAAAACACGTGAACATGTAAGAAACACACCACAAAACTAAGGATCCTCGGGTTAAAAAAAACATCAGGACGGGCAAAAATAAGGGAAGGAGTTCTTCTTTGTTTAGAATTATGTCAGGATAATAAAAAAATAATTTTCACCACCTAATTTAATCCAACAACCTGAAATGGCTGAGGATCGATTGATCTTTGATTGATAGAAAACCCAAACCGTTAATCAGTGATGGGTGCTTACAAGAACTACGCTAGGGTTCTACAAAACCCTAAAACAACATTGCTATACTTCTATACTCTAAGCCCTCACATGCTTGACCTCGCACTTGTGCCAATTCGGGGACCCAAAGACAAATGAAGACGACAACTATTGCAACGGTAATATGACCTCCCAATCAAAAGCTGACGCGCTGCTCCATTCTTCTCTTGACTGACTTAATCCTCAAAAACGCATCGTTTCACTAACTCAACTGATTTCTTTTAACTGCTACGATTACTGTAATAATATCCACTTATTAACTTTTAGTTACCTTCATGACAGAGCCTTCCCCTCCTGAAAAGCTTGTCCTCAAGTCTTGAATTTCAGCTCCCAATCTGCAAACTGGCGCCGGAAACTGGGACCATCCTCCCAAGTAGCATCTTCCTCTGTAGATCGAGCCCACTGCACTAGGTATTGCGCCACTGGATAACCATTTCGATTTATCAACCTTGTCTGTAGAATTAATTGGGGATAGAGTTTAAGCTATCCATCCTCTATTGTCAGGCAGAGTAATTTTTGTGTTCTTCAACAGAGAAACATGGAAGACAGAGTGGATTTTTTATTCTTCAATAGGCCACTTTATCCTTTTTCTCAATTATCTGGAATGGTCCATAGTACCTTGTTGCAACCTTCACGTTCTTTCTCAGATGCACTGAATGCCGTCTATAGGGTTGTAACCTCAAGTATACCCAATCTCCCACGACAAAGCTCCTCTCGGTCCTGTTTTTGTCTGCCTGCATCTTCATACTTTCCTGAGTCTTCTTCAAATTTTCCTTTAAAATCTGAGCTAGATGTTTTCTTTGCTGAATAAACTCCTATGCAAGTGCTACTTTAGAATTAATGCATGCTAGCCCAAATAATGGTGGAGCATACCCATAGAGAGCCTCAAAAGATATAGACTTTAGAGATGTGTGATGGCTAGTATTGTACTAATACTCTGCAAGGCTTAGACACTTACCCCACTTCTTGGGTTCTTGATGAGTCATGGCTCTCAAATAGTTCTCAAGACACTGATTCACCCTCTCAGTTTGGCCATCAGCTTGAGAGTGATATGAAGTTGAGAGCTTAAGTTCCACCTCGGCTAATTAAAACAACTCTTGCCAAAGAGTATTCATGAAGATTTTATCTCTATCACTTACTATTGAATTAGGCAACTCAAGCAGTTTAAATATAGTTTCAAAAAATACTGATACGGTGGCAGCACTTGATGACCATGTCAGTGGGGTGACTTTGATTTGGTGTTTGAACTTGGACAGAGAAAATCAATAACGTTCAATTCCATGGAAATTGTGAAGGAATGGCTAAAGTTACTGGCTAAAAAAATTTGATACGATGGCAGCACTTGACGGCTATGTCAGTGGAGTGACTTTGATTTGTGTTTGAACTCGGAACTCGGAGACAGGAGCCTGGAGACTTTGGGGATTTATACCCATACCTCGGAGTAGGGCTGCCCATTTTACCCGGTAACCCGACTAACTCGACGGATCTGATACCCGACAACCCAACCGAGTCGAGTATTGGGTCCAATTGTCTAACCCGCCGGGTACCCGACTACCTGACACTATATATGAAATCTAAACTTGTATATAATATAGCCAAAGGTCAGCCCAAGAACAAGCCTGCCCAGCACAGCTCGAAGCCCATGTGGGATGTTGAAGGGAAAAAATACCTTCATGGATGGCTTCATCGACGTGGCCCGTGCATCACCGTCGATCGCTGCTTTCGGCTTCATCTCAGCCGTCCGTGATGAATAACGTAGCCAGCTCTGGACCACTCACGAAGTCACCGATGTTATTATCCGAAACCCTCTGTTCTCTCTTGCATTTATCGCTGTCTTCTCTTTCGAGAAGAAACCCTAGCAGATCTCTGCTCCTCTCCTCTCCTCGCCGTCTCTAGTCTCAGTCTTGCCTTCGTCCTCCATCTATCAGTCACACAACGGCTCGATTTTGTTCAGTTTCCGTTGTAAATCGAGCCGTTGGAGTAGTCTCTTCTCCAATACCACCACTATAAAGCAAGCGATGGTGGAGATAAGAATTTTCAGCGGCTCGAATATTCAAGCAATCTTACACAACGGCCGGAAGAGGTGGACGCAGACGACATGTCTTCAAATCCGGTAAGTTCGGTTTTAGGTTTAGGGTTTGTTCTTCGGATTTTAGGGTTTCAGCATGGGTTTAGGACCTTGAGTTTTCTAAATTTCAATTTCAGTACCGAATTGTTTTTTAATTTGAGGGTTAGGGTTCGGGGGATTCAATATTTGTGGATTTTTAATTTGGGGGTTAGGGCTCGGGTTCAATTTTAGGGGTTTGAAATTGATTTTCAATTTGGGGTTTAGGGATCGGGGTTTCAATTTTTGGGGTTTCGAATTGTCTTTTAATTTGGGGTTAGGGTTCGGTTCAATTTTGGGCGTTTCAAATTGATTTTTAATTTGGGGGTCAGAGTTTAGGATTTCAATTTTGAAGGGTTTCAAGCTGTTTTGAACGCAGACGACATGTCTTCAAATCCGGTAAGTTTGGTTTTAGGTTTAGGATTTGTTCTTGAGATTTTAGGGTTTCAGCATGGGTTTAGGACCTTGAGTTTTCTAAATTTCAATTTCAGTATCGAATAGTTTTTTAATTTGAGGGTTAGGGTTCGGGGGATTCAATATTTGGGGATTTTTAAATGATTTTTAATTTAGGGGTTAGGGCTCGGGTTCAATTTTAGGGGTTTGAAATTGATTTTCAATTTGGGGTTTAGGGTTCGGGGTTTCAATTTTTGGGGTTTCGAATTGTTTTTTTAATTTGGGGGTTAGGGTTCGGGTTCAATTTTGGTCGTTTCAAATTGATTTTTAATTTGGGGGTTAGAGTTCGAGTTCAATTGAGGATTTTTGAATTCGAATTGGGGTTTGAGAATTTGGGGGTTTTCTGTTTTATGATTAATTTGGGGGTTAGGATTTTAATTTCAATTGAATTATTTACCTTGCAAATTGGGGATTAGGGTTCTGATTTCAAATTATAAATTAGAGATTTCAATTTTAAATTGGGGACTTCAATTTATGATCGGGTTGTTGGATTGTACCCTACAAATAAAATGTATATACAAGATCAAATATCTCATAGAAGTAGTATAAATTCAAACCCATTCACCACTTCTATGTCCCTAACACACACATGACCAACTGCAGAGTACAAAAAATAAACAATAATTCATATTTGATTATGTTCATCTTAGTCCAAACATACTGAAAAATTAAGACAACAGAGAGTGAACACATTAAGGTGAAAACAAGACCAGGTCGGAGCAAGTAATTAAAGAAAATAGGGGAAGATCTTATTGGTATAGAATTCGGTATCACCATGCATGCTAAATGTTAGTATGCTCTGCTTTTTGAAAAATTAGCTGCAATAGAGAAGAGACTAGAATAAATTTTGATTCTAAACATTCTAATAAAACAAAATGAAACAAGGCAAGAGAAAACCCCTTTCAGTAAAGACCATTTGTCCATCACTTATGTATGCAAGACATACCACTCCCTGAAAGTTAGAACACATGAACATGAAAAAACAATAGAAATCACGATAAATGAAAAAAAAAAACATCACGGCATCAAAAAAGTGAAGGAATTGTGTACCATTATCAACCCCAAACCAAATGTTTTGCATCTGCAATAAATAACAAGGGACCAGAAGACGAAAACCGTAGAAAAGATATATAGAATGAATTCAGGATAAACATTACCAGTTGTTCTAGAGACAGATGACATGTAACATTTATATTCATGTTAATTATACACATTTTTAGCAGAGAGAAGGTCCTGTTAATTATACAAAAACTAACATTGACAAGGAAGCACCAAATCTGATCCTGATAGAAGACGTTGAAAAACAATTTAAATTAAATTGACACTCCGAAGGTAAAACTAATTTTGGTAATTTAAAACATATATTAAACAAACCAAACTAGTTATCTTCATTGTCAAACAATGTATTTGCATTAAAGATGTATTGATTTGTCAATAAGAAGTGGAATAGTTAAAACCCACCCCCTGAATGTGGAACACGTGAACATGAAAACCAGACCCCCTGAATGTGGAACATGAAAACCAGATTGCATGGCAAGTAACAAAAACCAACAATTCAACAGAGCAAAGGGATAGAAGTTCTTATCGGTCTAGAATCTCTGCCTCCATAACCACCATTTAAGACACCGTGAAAGAAAATACTAACGGCTGAAGAAATAAGTAACGGAAAATTTGAAGTGTGTTTGATAGGTCAAACAATTTTTCATTTTGATAACATATTCGAATTAAGCGTAATAAAACACAAGGAAAAAGAAAACCCCTGGGTTTAGACACTTTGCTCCCTCATTATGTACGCAGGACAGGACAGGACGGCCTCTCCCTGAAAAACAAACCAATGAACAAGAAAAAAACAGATCCCGTCACAACAAATTAATAATCATCACAACAAGAACAAAGATGAAGGGGTTCTTATTGGTTGAGAATTTTGATGATTCCTGGTCTATGGTTATGATCCTAATGGGTACGAAACAGGCCCTCCCTGAAAGTGAAAAATGTG
Source organism: Geranium rotundifolium (assembly GCA_963920655.1). Lineage (NCBI taxonomy): Eukaryota > Viridiplantae > Streptophyta > Magnoliopsida > Geraniales > Geraniaceae > Geranium > Geranium rotundifolium. The sequence goes on along the minus strand of OY987313.1, from coordinate 38,284,996 downwards.
GAGATGAAAACCAGATCGCATAGGAACAAACAATGAACAACAATGCAATAGAGCAAAGAGATAGAAGTTCTTATTGCTCTAGAATCTCTGGCTCTGTAACTGCTTGATTTTTGTATCTTTATCCAAGACAATTCCTAAAAGGGATAATTTCAGGTGGCTACACTTAGATTTTGCTGTTTTTCACCTGACTACACCTAGAATTTTTTTTTCAGCTGACTACGCCTAGAATGTGCAAAATTTTCACTTTTCCGTCCAATTCTGTTAGTTTTTACCGTTTTCTTCACGTGAAATGACTAAAATGCCCTTAAGGTTTAAAGAGTTATTATAATTGGATTGAAAAGACTAAAATGCCCTCACCTATTCATTTAATTTTCAAACCAATCCCTCCCTCCCTCCCTCCCTCCCTCTCTCTCTCTCTCTCTCTCTCTCTCATTTAATGTTGGGATTGTATACGACAAGCTATTATATTGCCTTATAATTCGACAGAAAAAAGACAATCACAGGATTGTTGGGTCCTCTAAAATCATCATTCATCGTCACCAACTAATTCATGATCATAACTAGTAAACTATTAATCTAACACTAATAGATCAATTTATTTGAATAGGAGCTGCCAAATGAATCTAACTCAGGTCCTCGAATAATCCAAACCTCACGGTTTCATAGATTTTTTCTCAATTGATTAATTCGATTACATTTTTGTCTTCACCTACAACACAGCTCATGCACCGATCAAATATTTTTGGAGTTCACAATTCAAAACAGAATTGAAAATCCTACTGTTAACACTATTGTTAATTGTTGATATTTCTAAAGCCAAAGCCACATGTTTATGTACCCAACACTCAATCTCCAAGCCAAAAAAACTAACCAAACCATGTTTTGATGAATTAGCATAGAACTGCTGAAATTGACCTAAATTCTACAAACATAATCGAAAAAAATTGGGGAAAATTCCCTAATCTGCAATGTACCTCTCCTTCCTCGTGAAATTGAAGCGCCATCTGAGAGCCAGACTCCGAGATCTGACCGATCGGTTCCGGAAACAAGTCGCGGTGGCTGATTTTAGCAATCTCCGCCCAATCTGGAAAAGCTCAACATAGCTTCCGATCTGTGAAACAATTGCAAAATCATTTCGAGCTTCGTTACTGAATCAATCCAATGAGCTTGAACATAACAGGAGAGAGAGAGAGGCATTGGTTTGAAAATTAAATGAATAGGTGAGGGCATTTTAGTCTTTTCAATCCAATTATAATAACTCTTTAAACCTTAAGGGTATTTTAGTCATTTCACATGAAGAAAACGGTAAAAACTAACAGAATTGGACGGAAAACGAAAAGTGAAAATTTTGCACATTCTAGGCGTAGTCAGCTGAAAAAAAAAATTCTAGGTGTAGTCAGGTGAAAAACAGCAAAATCTAAGTGTAACCACCTGAGACCAAGTAAAAGAAAATACTAAGGGCATATGAAATAAGTAATGGCAAATTTTAAAGTAAATTCGATAGGTCAAACTCATCCACCATTCTCATGGCTTTATATCCATGGCTTCACAAGCAACCACATCAACCAAACATTTAACTGCAACACAAAAGAGAATAATACAAATTTTCCATTTTAATCATTTACTTTAATTTAACATAACAAAACAAAAGGCAAAAGAAAACCCCTGAGATTAGACCATTTGCTCCTATGCAAGAATACTCGCCCTGAAATGCACCAGGCACCAGTGAACATGAATAAAAAACAGATCATGACACAACACGTTCATAAACATCACAAATGGGAACAAAGATAAATGGGTTCTTATGTGTTCAGAATTGTCATAGTCCCTAGTTTATTAGTATCTCCCTTATGCCAAATTTTTTGGATCTGCCATCAAAAAACAAAGAGACTATCACATTTAATTAAACATTACATAATATAAAGGTAACCATATTAACATGAAAGATATAACACATTCATAAGAAACATGTAATAAAATCTCATAAGAACGGAAGACCAGACCACATAGCAACAAACAAGTAAGCGATTCAAAAGGGCAACACATAACATCAAATTGACTGAATTAAGGAAAAATGGGGAACTCCAAGATAAGCTTGACCAAATTGATCTGCCATAACTGAATTCTAAAACCACCAGATAAAGGAAAGGAGATCTTATTAGTTCAACGGTGCAAGACATATTTTAATCAAACATAATAAAACACAAGAAAAAAGAAAACCCATGAATTTTGACATGTTGTTCCCTAGTCCAGTATACAGGACAATCCCTCCCTGAAAGTTAAAAGGGAACATGAAGAAACAGACCTTGTCACAACAAAATAATTAAACATCAAAACAGGAACAAAGATAAAGGATTTCTTATTGGTTTTGGATTTTGGACCCTGGTCTATTAGTATCACCCTAATGTGTGCAAGACAGACCCTCCCTGAAAGTGGAACACGTGAACATGAAAACCGGATCGCATAGCAACAAACAAAAAACGATAATGGAATAGGAAAAGGTGGTAGAAGTTCTTATTGATCTAGAATCTTTGCCTCCGTGACTGCTTCATCTTTATCCAAGACAAATCCTAAAATTATTTTAGTTGAATAAGTAAGTAGATAGGACATGTCAGACACAGTTAAACAAAAACTAGCGACATGAGAAAAAAGCAATGACAATTTTTAAACTAAGTTCAATAGGTTGAACTCATCCACCACTCTAATGGCTTTTAAATCCATGGCTTCACAAGCAACCACATCAACCAAACATTTTTTTCCATTTTGATAACATATTTTAATTGAACATAATAAAACACAAGGAAAAAGAAAACCCTTGAATTTTAGACAATTTTTACCCTAGTAATGTAGTAGGATGCAGGACAACCCATCCCTGAAAGACAAGCCAATGAACAAGAAAAAAATAGACCATGTCACTACAAAATAATAAACATCACAACAACAAGAATAAAGATAAAGGAGTTCTTATTGGTTGAGATTTTTGATGATCGGTGGTGTAATAGTATCACCCTAACATGTGTGCAAGACAGGCCATCCCTGAAAGCGGAACACGTGAACATGAAAACCAGATTCCATAGCAACTGACAAAAGACAACAATGCAGAGAAGCAAAGGGATAGAAATTCTTATTGGTGTAGAATATCTGGCTCCATAACTACCTGGTCATTATCCAAGACAATTCCTAAATTATATTAGATTAATAACGAAGTGGAAATGACATGTCAGACGCCATGAAAGAAAATAATAACAACAGAAAAAATTGAAGTAAGTTCGATAATTCGAACTCATACACCACTCTAATGACTTTATATCGATGGCTTCACAAGCAACCACATAACTGCCCCACAAAAGAAAGTAAAACAAATTTTAATTGAACATAATAAAACACAAGGAAAAAGAAAACCCCTGGGGGTTTAGACAATTTCTTCCCTCATTATGTATGCAGGAACACCCCTCCCTGAAAGACAAACCAATGAACGAAAAAAACATAAACTGTCACAACAAATTAATAAACATCACAACAAGAATAAAGATGAGTTCTTATTAGTTGAGAATTTTGATGATTCCTGGTCTATGATTATCATCCTAAAATGTACAAGATAGGCCCTCCATGAATGTGGAAAATGTGAGATGAAAACCAGATCGCATACCAACAAACAAAAAACAACAATGCAGTATAGCAAAGGGATAGAAGTTCTCATTGTCTAGGATCTCTGGCTCCGTAACCGCTTGATCTTTGTATCTTTTATTTTACTTGAAATAAAATAATTCCTTTATAAACCAGACAATTCCTTTATTTTACTTGAACACAGAAGTGGAAAGCACATGCCAGCCAAAGAAAAGAAAATACTGAGGGCATGAGAAATAAGTAATGGAAAATTTTGAAGTAAGTTTGATAGGTCAAACTCATCCACCACTCTCACGGCTTTACATCCATGGCTTCAAAAGCAACCATGTAACCCAAACATTTAACTGCAGCACAACAGAGAGTAATAAAATTTTCATTTTGATCATATACTTTAATTTAACATAATAAAACAAAAAGCCAAAAGAAAAACCAGGAGATTAGACCATTCGCTCCCTATGCAACACAATCCCGCCCTGAAAGACACTGGTGAAGATGAATAACAGACAGATCATGTAACAACAAATTTATAAACATCACAAATGGGAACAAAGATAAAGGAATTCTTATGTGTTCAGAATTTTGATGGTCCCTAGTTTATTCGTATCTTCCCGTATGCCAAATTTTTTGGATCTGCCATCAAAAAACAAAGAGACTATCACTATTAACTAAACAATACAGAATACAAAGGCAGCAAGATTAACATGAAAGATATAACACATTCATAATAAACATGGTATAGAACCTCATAAGAACGAAAGACAGACCGCATAGCAACAAACAAATAGACGATTCAAAAGGCCAACACATAACATCAAACCAAAACGTGGAACTCCAAGATAAACTTGAACAAATTGATCTGCCATAACTGAATTCTAAAACCACAAGATAAAGGAAAGGAGATCTTATTAGTTCTACGAAAGTGGAAGACGCAAAAATGAAAACCATAGATCATAGCAATGAAGTAGAAAACTAAGGTAATATAGCAAAAGGATGGAAGTTCTTATTGGCCTTGTCTATCTGGCAGTGACAACAACTTGAAATCTATCCAAGACAATTCCTAAAAAACAAGGATGTGGGAAGGAGATGCCAAACACAGAGAGTAAACACATGAGACATAAGAAAAAAGTAAAAGAATTAAAGGAAGTTCAATAGATCAAACTCATCCACGACTCAGAAGGCTCTTTATATCCATAGCTTCACAAGCCACCATAGCAACCAAACAATTAGCTGCAGCACAAACGAGAATAGAACAACTTTTCATTCTTACAATTCTATTAAATATAAAACCAAATGAAAGAAAGCAAAAGAAAACCACTGGCAGTAAAGACAACTTGTCCAGTAGTTATGTACCACTCCCTGAAAGTTAAAACACGTGAACATGTAAAAAAACAGGCCACACAACAACAAATTAAAAAAAAAACATCACGACGAGCAAATATAAGTGAAGGAGTTCTTATTAGTTTAGAATTCTGAGGATCCCCGAGTGTATTATTATCAACCCTGCAATAAATGTGTTGCATCTGCGATGAAAAAAAAAGATAACAAAAGACCAAAACCATAGATGAGAAAAATAGAATGCATTCAAGAAAAATGAGGAAATTCAGAATAAACATTACGATTGTTGTTCTAAAAACTGATGAGAAGTAGCACTTATGTTCATGTTAGTTAAATACATTATTTGGCAAATCACATTGACTCGTTTGAGGTGTTGATCCCTCAGTTTAGGCTTCATCAACTAACATCGAGAACTGAACCTCCAACAAAGCTACCAAAGATATGAGTAACACCTGAATCCCAAACTAAAAAAATACTTATACGCCTAAAAAAGAAAGACGTTGGGAATAATGGACTTGCACCACGAATGATACTTGGGCTGCCTACGTAACCCATATGAATGGGGATCAAAGTCCACATAGTTCGTTCCCACACACCAAACAACACAGAAGCAAGACACAAACATAACAGAGAAAACCAAACTACAAATAAAATGTATATACAAGATAGAATATTTTAGAGAAGTATGATAAATTCAAACTCATTCACCATTTCTATGTCCCTCTTTTTATATCCACAGCTTCTGTCAAGCCACCATAACACACACATGACCAACTACTTTAAAAATACCAATAATTCATATTTGATTATATGCATCGTAGTTCAGCATAATGAGACATCAAGACAACAGAAAGTAAAGAGAGGTAGAAGTTCTTATTGCTCTAGAATTCGCATTGTCCCAGGTCTGTTACTATTGCCATGACACCATGCATGCTTAATGCTAGTATGCTCTGGTTGTGGCCAAATTAGTTGTAGTAGAGAAGAGGAGAATAATTTTCATTCTGAACATTCTAATAAAACAAAATGAAACAAGGCAAGAGAAAACCCCTGTCAGGAAAGACCATTATTCTGGCACTTTGTATGCAAGAAATACCACTCCCTGAAAGTTAGAACACATGAACAAGGAAAAGCAAAACACATCACGACAAATGGAAAAAAAAACATCACGGAAGGAAAAATTTAAAGTAACTTCGATAGGTCAAACTTATTATCCACCATTCTCATGGCTTTATATCTGAGGCTTCACAAGCAACCACAAAACTGCAGCAGCACAAAAGACACCAGTGAACATGAATAAAGAACAGATCATGTCACAATTAGTTAATAAACATCACAACAGAAACAAAGATGAAAAGTGACTGCCAACAGAAACAATGAATGTAATTTGTTACCTCCCACATGCTAAATGTTCTATTGTATCTGCAATAATAAACAGAGACCCCAATTGTTAGCTCAGCAGCCAAAAATTAAAGATGAAATATTTTCTCATTCGTCTAAATACATGCAATAGATATCTATCAAGTCTCCAGCAGTAACCTTCATTGAAAAGACAAATAGAACAATGGAATGATGTGTACATATGGATTTACAAAGAAAACAACTACAATAATTATTTACAGAGGTAAGCAAATTCCCTATTTTCTGCAGATGAGAGAGAGAAAACAGGTTGCACATTCACTTCTTCAGAAAACTGAAATCACCATCCTCTTCCAGAAGTTCAAATATCACGGAGTCAAAAACTATCAGAGCCCCAAAATAGACTAACCAAAAGAAGTAAACCCAAGATTCAGATACTCATACACCTCTTCAATGGATCATATATGTGTCTCAGATATGATAGAGGAAAAAACAGAATCTGTAATTGAATCTACAAGCTCAGTATATCCTTTAACCACTTCAAACCCTAGCAGGAAAGATCACCAAAATCAATTAAGGAACTGACCGAACAATCAGTATAATCCTCTAACAGGTCATCCGAGAACCCAAAATCTGAAGAAGCCGTTTCATCCCAAAACATGAACAGACTAAACCCAGATTTTTGCACAATGATCGAACCCAAAATTAGCTCAAATCAACCGAAATATTGTGTGATACAGACGCAAACCCTCGAGGATCAACTGGTGGTAGATTCATAACCATCCTTCACGAGACTTGAAGAACTCGAACATGCCAACGAAGATCAATCCACAAATTAATGGAAATTTGTGCAAATCAACCGTCCCAGAGATAGAACTCTGATGCAAGAACGCAGATTCGAGATTCGCATAATCGAATCGAAACAAAACAGGAAAAGTAATGGAAATCGATTACCGACCTAGCTCCGACGAACCACGAACGAAGCCAGAAAATAACATAGAATACGGCCTGAGGGTATTTATAAGAGGAGCACAGATGAGCAGGTCGGCGTAGATCAGGAAAGCAAAATAAAGCCGTTGCAATTAGCTTAAGCGCTGCGAGTTGTTGAATTTTAGACAGCTGTCGATATGTTTTAATTTTAGTTTAAATTTAAACTTTATTTATAGACCTAATTTTTTTAATTTGAAATTATAAAAAATAAAAATAACTAGAACTGTCTTTTTTTTTTAGAAAACTAAAACTGTTTTATTACAACCCATTTATAATATAAAATTTGCAAACAAAATAAAAATATAAAATATAGAACATATAAATCTTGTGTGAGGGCTGCAGTCTGCAAGACAAGTAAAAATCGAACCAAAATTAAATTAAGAGCAAGAAATCTAAATTTTTTTACAATTCAAAAATTAAAGTGCCAAAATAATCAAAACGGGTTTGATTGAGTATGCTAAACACAGGTCGGCCCAACCGAGAAAATAAATGACACATTTATAAAAACTTATATCTAAACAAAAATATGTGAAAAATATGCTTAAACTAGTTTTATGTTAAAAATTTTAAATTTGAAAAAACAAAGATTGTATTTAAAAAAATAAAAATAGGGCCTTGCCTATTGTGCCTTAAGGAGGAGTCGGCCTTCACTAAACCATCAAGAGCAAATTTTAGAACTCAGCTTAAAACTCGATCAACTTTGATTTCCTTCTGAAACTTCGAGATTCTCACAACAGTGAGTAAGAGTAAGCTTATATACAAATTTCAACCTCTTCACTAAGAAACATAATATTTAAATCACACATCAACCTCAGTAACTTGAATAAACAACGAGCCTCATCCAAATCAACACAAAACTGTACAAACATAACTCATTGCCCAAGTAACACCTTTTGCATGTCCTATACAACAAATTGAAGCCATCGACAATGGAGCTTAAGAAAGAAATTGTCAAGTAAATATAAAGCAAAAATATCAGTTTTTCCATAATATTCAAAAACTCAACACCGCTTAGAATATTGTGGAGCCTTACTAGCTTTACGGAGGAGCCTTTCCGTTCTTAGAGGTATCACGTGGGACTTGCTCGAGTGAAATCGTCTGAGCCTGTCCAACGAGCTTGTATTAATGATAATTTAAATTTACGAAATTTAATCACAGAAATGTTAAAAATAATTTCGTCATTTTTGTACAAATACTGAAATATATACATTTTTGATAACACGCTTTTTACATTAACAAAATACACAACACTTTATTATAAAAACGTACAAATATACCATATATATTTGTCATTTTCCGTACAAAAATATTTACATGCAACTCAATTTTCTAGGAGGGTACCTATCTTACTATTTCAGGTAGAATACAAAGACAGACAATAGGTTTGTTCATGACCTCATCCATTTGCAGTACTAATGTTACTATCAGTGCTCTAAAAATTGTAGGCTTATCCAATTAATATGATTAGTCCATGACTAATCTTCTGTTAATCCTATCAAGTCTTTTGTCCGATTAATTCTCAACTAATTTTTAGAATTTCATTTCTGCTTGAATAGTGTTTGACATTTTTTAAACATTGTTTATTGCCATAAAACTTGTATACATTTGACTATAATTCATTAAGACTGAGCTGAAAATCAAAATCAACATGACAATTACACAAACAGAAATCAAGAAAGGAAATAAATGAAAATGATGTTGAAATGCAATGGCTATAGGTGGTAAACAACATTGCCTTCCCGCTTCAATGCAACAAGCTCACCGCTCTGGAGTGCAACTCCTGGCACCGTCCCCGGAAATTGTCGCCACCGAGACCGTGTTGGTTCCACCGACGCGATCCTTCCTGCAAACACCAACAAAAACGACGGTAGCGGCCCGAGCTCAGTGTCACCTGTCGAGGTCAATGACTATCACGTCGGTGTTGAAGTAGCACGAGCGCCAGCTGGCGAAGCCAAGGGAGAGGGAGGGATGGACCAGAAGGAGGTGGTGGATGTTGGGGAGAACTGCGCCTTACCAAGGAGGAGCATACTACAAGGAAAGCCCATACACACATTAGAGCTCACATTTGACCCAAAAGACTAGCATAGTGGGTCTTGGATCTAATGTGTATATAAACTCTCCTTATACCCCGTACATTTTCGATGTGGGACCTGGACTCACATGTGTAATTCCTAACAATCTCCCCCTCCACATTGAACCCCATCACACCGAGTTGCTCCCCCTTAGCCCAAATCGCCTTGCAGTGGAGTAGTCAGAGAGGTCGGCGCTGCACTGCAATACTCCCGCGCGGCGAGGACGGCGACGCCGCCGAGGTTAGCGGTCGTGAGGTCGGAGTCGGCCCCAAGAAATTACTTTATTTTTTATTTTTTGGAAATTTTAATTATTTATGAATCACAGTTTATTCGTCGTTTGGTTTGCACTGGCAAATGGATGACTAGTTTCTTCGTCCGGTTTGAATCAATTTATACTTCCATTCTATGTTGGTGGGGCTATCCGATTGAGTTTCCAGGGCAATTTCATGGGCAGGTCCTTGCTTTCGAATCTCCTGTGAGTAAAGTCAGTCCTATTCGACCATTCAACTTGCTAGTTTCGGCATTTCAAGTTGACCCTTTGCCCGATAAGATAATAGTGTTTCCTGCCATTACTCACATTTGAACCCTATCGCCTTTGTGTAACCTTTTGTCATAACACTTTCCCAATAGTGCCATAATCGTTAAGAGGACAGTCGGACAGGGAAGTGAATGCCTAGAGTTACGACCTACAGACTGATCCAGGCGGGTTGGAGAGACATCCGCCTATAGATAGACTGAAATAAGGAAGACATCTTTCTAGTGGGGAGGGTCAATCTTCTCTTTGATGTGAAATTAGTCAGTTTTAGGTTTGATCTCTCAAAATGTTACACCTAATGGGCTGCGCCCAAACCCAAACCATTCTTGGCTTTACAACTTAGGCGCCTACGGTTGTTGATGAGCTTTCCTCCATTTTTAGAGTAACGCGGTGATTACAGAATTCCGTTGCACTAATGTGGATCATAAGCAAGAAAGAGAATCGCTTTGATAGAGACTCCCAGGTGCATATCTGGTCAAAAAACACATATAAGAATAGCTGGATGTTCTATTTTGAAATCCATAAAACATTTTCAAATAATAATAAGAAAAAGTTGTAGAGAAGTGTCATATTGCATAACATTTTTGCAATAAAATAAAATACTAGTAGTTTGTTAATGACAAAAATGTGCTAGGTTGTTATTCATATTGTGTAAAATGTATCTTATATAAAATGACAAAATTGTTCATGAAATTAAAAATTACATTTTTAATTATTTTCTATTTTCATCTATCGAAAGGAACTTGTATAATCGAATTTTGTAATTTAATTTTTTTTTAAATTCATAATTATATTATGAATTTTTTTTTTATGTTTACGGAGTCAATTTTAATATTTTTTACACATTTTTAAAAAAAAGTGAAACAGCCGTGCATATTTTTGTCATCAACGTTAACATGACACTTTCTTACAAAGATAAGATTGAAAGCTGTAACATTTTACCATTTTTCCTGATAATACTAACTTCACACCTACTCTTTTATTTTACTATTTACGATAAGTTTTCCCATATACCTTAAACGTAAATATACTCTTTTTTTTAAATCCAAACAGACGCATTTAAAAGATTCACACATACTGAACTGGAATCACTTACATCACCTCCATCTCTACCTTCCCCATTTGCTTTCTTGATAGGAAATGAAGAAGACAAAGAAGAAAAGCAATCAAGAACAAAACACCAAATTCAGACAAACAAACAAACATAAGAATCAACTTCCTCCACACACCAAAGCCATTCCCTTCCTTTCCTCAAAAACCTCAAAACCATATATAAACCTCAACCCCTCCATTCAAATCCTCACCCGTCAACAAAACTCTTCAAAATCATTTCTAAGAATCCGGAGTAGCCTCGGGTCAATCAATCTCTGAATCTGCTCAACTAGCGTCTAGCGTTTTCCAGAACACTGCCAAAATCTGCCGATGTCTCTGGCCCGTCGCCCCGCCATCATCGTCAACGGAACCCGAAGGACCCGAACCTTCCACTACTTCTGGTGCCACTCTTGTCGGAGAGCCATAAGGATCGGTTCACTCAACTACTACGACACCTCAATGGCCTCATGCCCCTGCTGCTTCTCCCCCCTCCGGCACGAACTCGACGTGTCGCGCCCCAGGCTCGCCGGAGCCATCCCGACCCTCGCCATGCTCGTCGACCCTCAATTCCCGGCTCAAAATCCTGGCCCTTGGATCACCCTCCGGTTCAACGAGCCCCAAAACAGAGCATCCCCTGTTTTTGGCGGGAGACACAGGATCAATCTACGCCCGATCGAGCACGACCTCGACGAGATCATAGGAGGGATCGGGGAGATGGACCGCCCGGGCCCTCCTCCGGCGAGTTACACATTAATCGAGGCCTTGCCGGAGGTGAAACTGACGGCGGAGCGCCTGGCGAGCGACTCGTGCTGCCCTGTCTGTAAAGAAGAGTTCGAGGTCGGAGGGGAAGCGAAGTTGATGCCCTGTAAGCATTTCTACCATTCCGATTGCATCGTTCCGTGGCTGAGCATTCACAATACCTGTCCCGTCTGTCGGTTCGAGCTCCGGGACGATTCTTGCCGGGATCTTGATCGGGGAGGCGACGGTGGCGTTGGAGGGATTCTTGGGGGGGTGATAAATTGGTGGTGGAGCCAGTTGATGTCTTTGTGGCCGTTGCGGGCGTTTGTGAGCTGGGGGCATAGGTTCCTTGATCCGCAAGGCAGCCGGATTTCGAATTTACAAGAGGGTAAGGTATTTTAATTCAAAATTGATAATGTCTCATGTACTAATTTGGGTGAGTTACTTTGTATGTGTGTAGCAGACTCATGGCTTCCTTCTTGGCTCATTCTCTAGCTTGATTGTGCCATTAACAATGGTGAATGTGAAATAGCTAACCATCTCAGCTCAACAACTTGATTCGGTTATAGGTAAGTACTTCTAAAACTTAGTCAAATGTCCCTCACACAACTGTAATTTTAAAAGAAAATTGTAGATTGCAGGTGGTTGTGACTTGTTTCAATGGCTGCATATTTTTAATTTTGTAAAGACAAAGTGGAGGTGAACTTACGTATTTATTTTTGCAAAAAATGTGTATATTTGAGAAAATATGTTAAAACTATTAATTTTTAAAAATAAAAAATTTTAAAAATAAATTTCAACTCGAACTCACCTGTTTTTCTCGACTCCGTACTCGTCTAGATTTAGAGTCTCACAAAAGGACTTCGATGACATGCGAGAGAAGGGGAAAAATCGATGAACTCGAGTCGATAAATAGTCTTATTTTTTAAAATTAACTTCAAGGGTATTTTTGTTATTTATGAACAAATGTATATAATTTACAACAAAAAATAATAAAATTGAAATAGATTACAAAAATTCGTTACAGTTCACCTTAAAGCAAATGTTGATATACATTTGGGACTGAGAACAGATTAATTAAGTGAATATGTTAATATTTTGAGTCGGAAATGTATGTTTCGTTTTAACGGCTCCAGTGTCTATCACTGACACGTGTTTCTTTGACTGAATATTCCTTGTTGTTCTTAGTTCTGCTTGCAAATTGGAGGCAAGAAAAAACTTCACTTTAGCTTATTTGATTTGGTGAAGGTGCTGATGAAGAGTTGTGTGATGATTGATGAAGCTGTGAATAGATTATAGTATTATACTGTGCATTCCTTGTATATATATTCTTATGATTTGCTTGGGGTCAATAATATTTAGCCGTTATGCTCTGGTTCTTTGATTGATCTTTGTCTATTTCTCGGTGCCTTTCTTTGTAAATAAACAATCCGATTCTTGAGCCAAAAGTCTTCGCTATTCGAATAAAATTGACCGTTTATTTCACTTGTTTCTCTTGTCTCGGACTCGGGCTCCGAGACCAATAGATCGGTCGGATCCTCCTCTGGCCACCGTGGCAAAAGATACCAGAAACCTTGTGGTGGAGCAAGTGAGTATGTTGACGCTGATAGGAATGACAAAAATTCTTGAACCCCACAAAGACTAGATATATATACCGATTCAACACTGTGTGGGATGGAATCACTAAATCCGGGCCAATCTCATCCCGTTTACTTCGGTTGATTTTCTTGTTTCGGGTTCAGCTTCGAGTCACTGCAAGGCCAATAGACCAGCCGGATCCTTCACCGGCCAGCGAGACATAGCCGTTGGTGACTTGTGTTGCAAGGAAGAGGTTGAGGTTGGGACAGTTTTGATGGTGAGAAAATATGATCAAATGCTGTATTATTGTTATGTATTTACTGTTACAATATTGTTGTTTTCAGTACTTATGACGTCATGCCGTTGACTTTTGCATCCTTACCTACCCTTTTCAGGTCACCGGTTAACTCTTTAATTTCACATTCTTCCTCCGACAGAGTGAAATTGTTGTTACAGACGAGTATTCTGGGTTCACTGGTTCGAAGAAAACAAGGTTTCAGCTTCAACTGTTTCTGGTTGGTTCTGCAAATCTTTCTCTCTAGGAAGGTTCTGTGCCCTTCTAGAAACAGACAATCTACAACATGTCAAAGGCCTGCCAATCTTTTTGGCTTTGACCTGCTATTTTCATCTTTCAATTCATTTACATGTATGTTGCCTGGACAACAAGTAAAAAAGAAAAGTGTAGATCCTCCTCCAAACCTGCCCTTTACGCGTGGGAACAAAACTGTGTGTATTGGGTTTCTTGCATCGTCAATTCCACCAACAGAGGTTGTAAAAGGCGAGGAGCCCGGTGAAGCCTAGAAGCCAAACTTCCTCGACGAAAGGACTCGCTGCAAGAACTGAAACCACAAATGTAACAGTACAAGTCAAGATTAGATGACAAAACACGAATAGTTTCAATTATATGACAATAACAGCAAATATATTGCAGCGAAACTAATTGTATTCGATGTTGGTTATGGTTTAGCTTTCAGTTCCAAAATGTGAATTACTTTCCTGATGAATCCTTAGAATTATCATTGCTTAGCTTTTGGTTCTGAAATGTGAATTATTTTCCATATTTTGCTTGAGCGGAAGTGAATGCAGCTAATAAAAACATTACCATTTTAAAGACATGGTCATGAAACGCTCGAGCTTATACCTATCAGGAAGAAACCATATCATGGTCATGAAGATGCAGCTTAGAAGACATAGAGCTACAATTTACGTTTTAGAATCACTTAAAACCCCAAAACTTCACATTGCACATGAAAATCGCATCACGTCGTGAATGAGTTTATTTCAGATTGGTAAAGGGACTTACGTGATGAGGAAGACGGGGCAGGCGATGGAGATACTGAACCATCTGCTTCCCCTTCATCGTGCCTTGGGGTGGAACCATATGACACTACAGGTATAGGCGCCAATTCAGGCGCGGGGCCCACAGGAGGTGAGGAAGGAGTAGCAGCTCGAGGTGAGGATGGTGGGTGAGCAGTTAGGGTATGATGAGATGTTGGTGAGGAGCTAGGAGGAACTGAAGATCCACTGTACGGACAAGGAGGTGGTCGGGTATGAAGATGATGAACAACGTTAGGTGAAGGTGCCGGAGAATAAGTTGGAGGAGGAGAAAGTGAAGTATAGGGGAAATCTGACGGTTTCGGAGGTGAAGCTGGAGGAGACATCGGAGGGTTTGCAGAGAGCGTGCCCTTCTGAGTGGATGATAAACTGATGCTCTTCACTTCCCCGAAAACAGTGTTGTCGAGGCCTAGATTCTCTGCGGGAGAGCCCGTGATTGCCTGAGCCAGTTGCTTTAATCTCGGAGGCACGATGCTCCCTAAGTCGGACATGATCGAGGCCTCGACTATGACATGGGGAGCTACCGTTGAACCATCTGCATTTGTTAGTTGCACAAGCACATTCTGCATAGAAAAAGCGTAACGCAAATCAATATTCAACAAGCAGAATAAGACAACAATGTATATGGGAACACGATATTATTGAATGTTTGATAACCGAGATTTGTGAGAGAACCTACGGATTTGCTCTGGTAATTGAGACTGATCAAGATTAGAAATTAGAAACTGCGAACTAACTAACCTATGCAAGCAGCCAGGACAACTTTTGACCAGTGTTCTAAAAGACGCCAAGTGCTAATCAAGCGAATAAGGCCTCCGGGGCTTAATCGGATTTGTATTTTGTATTTTCTAATTTTTATTGGATGAAATATCATATATATATACAATCAAAATATGAATTATACTATATAAAACAATAAATTAAATATGCAAGGCATGAAACATAAATATTTTAATATTTGTTACATTCATATCCTTAAAAAATAAAGAAAAGTAACAATTAGAGTTAGTTATTTTAATTTGAGCTATTTAAAAAAACAAATTAATGGGATTGATTGGATTGTATTGTTCTATTCTCTATTAGATAAAACTATTTATAAAAAAGAGTAAATATCTAAGGTGTAAAACTAAATATTCTAGTATATATTACATTCATATCCTTAAAAAATTTAAAAGTACTAACAAAAGTACTGGCTAGTGTAAATCATATTGGTTTTAGGAATTTCACTTCAAAATTGAAATTTAAAAATGAACAAAATGCCTAAATCCGCTCCACCGCGTAAATTGCCCGATAAAACGAAATCGAAATTTAGTAACACTGCTTTTGACCCGCTACATGTTATCCAAGCCTGGACAATTGAGTCATAAATCTATAATGCAGTTCAGCTAAAACAATCGTACCACAATTGGTTGCGCAAAGATTAGGGATATAGGTGTTGTACCTCGTAAGATTTCAGGCCCAAGCCTAACTTTAACTGTTCCTTGAACTCGACAAAATTATCCTGTATCTCAGATATGGAGTTATTTAGAGTAAAGTTAAACATGATCTGTGGCACCTGCCAAAGGGAAGCAGATTGCGGCGGGATCACAGTCACACCCCTGGGAAACTCCAAAATTTCAAATTTCCGTGGTTGCCCAAAAACTGATGTCGTCAAAGTAAGATTAGACTGCTTGAGGAACACCTCAATCAAAGATGATTTCAGCACGCTGAGCGACACTGGATTTATGTGAGCGCTTATTGGATCGGGAAGAATACCGAACACAACACGAGTCCAGTTGGATGAAGTGGGTTGGTGCATGGATAATATAGCCACCTATTACAAATAAGTATAAAAGGTCAGTTCTTATTCGGATTGAATAATCAAATACAAGAGCAGAATTGAAAGTAAGACCTTTGTATCTGGGAGACCTATTTCCTCAAAGATATCGTATTCTAATCTTCCGATGCGTGGGATAAGTTGTGAAACAGGCCTCTGCAGTTGAAAGGATGCCCAAACTACAGCTGAAGGAGAAGCGAACACGTCAGTAATCAGGAAAAATTACATATTTGGTCGCAATGATTCATGAAACGTAAATAACATCACGTGTAAATGGAGTCCTAAGAGAAGTAGATAATATGCTAACAAGCACCATTTTTAATTTGTTAACTATTTTTTTAGTGCAATTAATGGGGTTTATTACAATTGACTTTTTCATACTTTAGTGCCCCTCTACACTAGCTAATTTTAGCAGTCTTTTATGGATTTTTTTATCTTACTCTTAAAAAGATTATGTTTTATTTAGTGCAATGCTTTATTGTATAAGTTCAATTATTCTGTACACAAAATTATCTCATAAAATGAAATCTATCTGAAATTATTATATTACTATCACATTGAACATCAAAAACTAGCAAGGTCGTGATCTTATGAACAATATTTTCATCAGTTTCTACCGATGAAAATTATTTTTTCACAGAACAAAATAGACAAAACAGCACACATAACACACCAAGGATACCAGTACTGGATACGGCTATGGGTAAGATCACACACCATTTATCAGCCTTCCAATTTAAATCTTAATAAAATGCAACTAAATATAACGGATAGTGACTATTGGTGAGCACACCGACAAGTTTCAGATCAACTCATACAATAGAACACATCAATTAAATACAATACTCAAGTTAGCCTTGCGTCAAACAAACTCAACTATCACGCTCTCTTTAGTAAGTCCTAATCCGAACAAATTCTGCAAGGAAAACATTGATTTGGCAAAACAAAAAAATGATGCATCCTCTTTCAGGATCAACTGCAACTGCACTTTAACTGATTATATATATATATAAGCTAGTTGTACATAGGTCGGACTCAACAGCTCATAAATTCATAATAATAAACCTCAAAAATCAGAAATATAAACCTAACATATATCAATTGTTAAACAAAAGGATTATCCTTTACCACCTGGAAGCCTTCACATAATACCAAGCTAAATGATATGTAGCTATAAGCTTAAAGCATCAAAACCCACAGGCTAGAAATCACAAGGAATAACACCAGAACAAACTTGTTAAAGCATCAAAAAACACCATTGCAAAATAATACACAGCAGCAATTGATACGACGGGAAACCCTAATCTCAAGGTGACAAACCTATCACTAATCATCAATTCATCATACACAAGCCCTATCAACACCATAACAGCAAACCAAACGCTGATTTACTCTGATCGCCAAATAACCCTAAATTATAATCAAAAGCCACAAATTGGCACATACCCTTTTGCTGAAACCATCAGAAAACCCCAATCACACAACAAAAAACACATACCCATTTGCTGAAACCATCAGAAACCTAATCACACAACAAAAAACAAATGCCCATTTGCTGAAACCATTGGAAAAATTAATCACACAACAAAAAACACATACCCATTTCCTGAGCCCATCAGAAAAAACCTAATCACACAACAAAAATCACATACCCATTTGCTGAAACCATCAGAAAAACCAAATCCACTACAAAAAAAAACTCAAACCCATTTGCCGAAACAATCAGGAAAACCTAATCACACGACAAAACACATATCCATTCACTAACAACACCCAATAATCCCAATCAAACAGCCAAAAATACTCACCACTCTTCTTCACAGCCGCTTTTGCTTCAAACCCAGAATTCGACTTGTGGAGAGGAACAATCCAGAAGATACCAGACACCAAAAGCCCCAAACTGAGAATCAAAACGAAAAAGCACCTGAAACTCACCTCCTTCTCAATCCTTCTCCCCAAACCCGCCGAGCACCCACCAAAGCACAACCCCGAAGACCCTCCACTCCGATCCTCTCGCTCTTGTTGCTGCAGATACAGCCTCTGATCCTCACTCTTCCCCATTTCCAGAGCATCTGTGAGCGACCCTTTCCTCAAAAAGCCCCAAAATCGCCTCTTTCTCTCTCGATCAGCTCGCTCGAGAACTCAACGATATGGGAGGAGGAGACAAGTGTTCATGGTGGAGAAGCTGATTCACTATTTCACACTCACCAGCTTGTTCGCGTCTTTACTGTGTTAAAGTCGGCTCTTTTATTGCGATTTTGTTGGCTACCGAACGTTGAGGAGAAGCAAAGCTGAAAGAGAAAGCTACAAAGAGAAGTGAGTGTCAAGAGAATTGGGTTTTTCTCTTTATATACATATATATAATTTTTAATAGTCTTTAAATAAAATTAAATAATTTATGCCATATTATTTTATCGTTCAGATAAATATAAAAATATAATTCTAAAAATGTGAAAATGTGTACACCACTAGAAATAAACATGACATTAATATGTTCTTTTTGGTTACTTGTGGACTACACTACTTAGCTTTATCTTTTTGGATTACTCATTGATTCTCTTTTTTCACTTATTGCACTCTTAGTTAGGCAAGAAAAAAATTGAATCCGCCAATCCATATCCGCCACGTGTACTCCTCAAGTTTAGGTTCATGATAAGCTTAATTAAGATTAGCAAATTATATTAGGACAATAGAGTATTGACACTGTAGTGTTTCATAATCTATAACTTTATTTTCTTCTTGTTTCTATCAAAGTCATGGTGCAAGCGTAAGTAACTATACACAAATAACGTCTCATGCACGTTGACACATATTTAATATTTTAAATTATAATGAAATTTGAAGTTTTATATTTGTTGTAAAGTGAATATTGTAAACGATAGTTGATTATAATTGTTTTTTGATATATACCATTCCAAAATAGAGAATAATGAATTGACATTTGGTAAGCATAATTGTTATTTATATTTTAGAGGGTTAGTGCAATTAGGAATCATGAAAAGTGAAAAAACATAGATAATTTTGTTTAAGATTGATGGTACATTAGTTAGCTTTTGATTCGATATTCACATTTTTCATGTTGTTTCTTACATGTGTCACTTATTCTTTTTGAAAATATGAGAAAATAATGAACATTGTGTAAAAATTGAATAGGCTGATGATGAGTATTAACCATTAAATTGTTTTTTCTTTTGAAGGTAAAACCGAATTTTATTAATTAAATAGCAACTAACCCGGCATTAAGCCGGACAGCTGAAGCTACAGTTTGTGAGACAGACACATCATCATAATCCCAGCTACTGTTAGTTAAAGCAAACATGATCAATTCGTGAGCCAATTGATTACAAGCAAAACAAAGAACACATGTTCCGATAGTGGGTAGTATGCAACACTGTTCGCTAATGATTACTCCAAAGGTGTTCAGCTCGACTCGTTTAGCATCATGTAGAGCCACAACCTCCAACTCATACGGATGGAGAAACCCCGTGATCTTACTGCAGAGTGCTTTACACAGACATCCATGATAACTTCGGAGACTAATCGACTCGAACAAGTTAGTTTCATGCAGAGTCACAGCCTCCAACTCATACGGATGGAGAAACCCCGTGATCTTGCTGCAGACCGCCTTAAACCAGCTTCATCTATCAACCCTGCGATCAATACGAACATCGCGAAATTCAAATTCTCCCACCTCATTGGGTTTAACCAGATCAACCCATCGACACCATGGACCCCCCGTTTTCTTTCAGTACTGATCCCAACAAGACACGTATTGAATCTTGAGCAAGTCGAGCCCCCTAGTTCGGTATGCTTACATGAGTCTGCCCACCGACGCCAGATAACTTTGGTTCCCTCCCAGTTCGGCCTACCAACCAACAAAAAGCAGAACCCTCCAGCCCTCCATGCTCCGTCATCGCAACCCATGCGCGACCCATCTGCAACTCTAGCCTCACATGTCTCAACCCATCCCCAAACCACCCGACTTCGCCTCCATCAAAACCCGATCTACCACCCGACCACGCCTCCATCAGACCCAGATCTACCTCCACAGGAACTCTACTCCTACCGCCGCACCACGCTGACGTCGCCGCCAGTACCACGCCGACGTCGACACCCATAAGAGATCGGCGCCGCGAGATTTCGCCCAATTACGGCGAAACAAACCCTAAGAAAATGGTACATGTTGTCGTATCCAATTAGGGTTTTTAACCATTAAATTGTTAATGGTATTGTTTTTTACTTTATGGATAGCTTTATTTACTAACTTTTTGAAAAACGGATCCATCTCATATTAATGTAAAGAATATTTGTTGAAATGTTTATTCTATCAATTAATTCTATATTAACTTGACGTTTAGGGCTCATTATATCAGTTCGAATTCATTTCACCACTTACTTGTAATAAGTTTTCTGCATCAACATTTTAAATGTTCCACCAATAATAAATGCAATTTGTTAATGTATGAGTTTATTTGACAATTATATAATTTACTTGAATGTCAGTCTTAAATAAATTTTAAATTGCTTAGTAATATTTCGCGTTTACCCTCCAACAAAATGTAAGTTTATCATAATTAAATAGTATAGCATCACATCTAGAAGATAAATAGATTTATCAAATAAATTAAAAAACATGAATGTGTGTCTATCTCAACGTTTAGTTAATTACAAGATAAATGTAAACAATGGGATTGATTTAGATGTTAGATCTAAATACAAGTAAAACTTAATGGTGAAAATGAATATAAAGATGATGACAATAATTATAAATGAAAGTTGTTCATTTGTCCATGTTTTGATACAAAGTTACACCAGAAGCACAAGCAATTGATGGCATGCACAAATCTGAATTTGCAGAAAATGTAATGAATTGAGCCAACTTTGAGTGTGCAATTAAAACTACCATAATAAGGTAAATATATATTTAATGTTATAAAATATAAATAATAAATGTTATAAAAACAAATAGTCGGACTTATCACAATTTATGAATTTCATTTGATTTGTATATGATGATTCTCCTCAGCTTATAATTTATATCTTATTTGTCGTCATCTCATATGCTATTATTATTCAACTAATCGACTCTTATATTGACACTATTTTTATTCAAGTCTCTTCTATCGTACATATAAAATATCACATATTTTAGATATAACTCTCAATAACTCACACAGAGGATAACACAATTTTGTTTAAATAAAATAAACACATTTTCTATCATAGTTTAGATGTTAGTATAAAAATGTACATGTGTTATTATAATTTAGTTTTATTACATATTATCAATTTTCACATTTAGTTTAAGTGCATATATACTCTATATATGAAAGGAGGGGTAATTACAAATTAGTACACCCGTCGAAACCTCATTTCAGTATTGGTACTCCAAATTTGAAAAAAAATTTCTCGATCCCCCAAGTTAAAAACGTTAACACTTTAGTCCAAATTCAGTTAAATCTAATAGCTCTATTTTTGTAATGACTAAAATGTCATCCCTACATAATTACGAAATTATATTATATAATTATTTGATGAAAGGTTGAATGACAATTTTACCCTTTATTAAATAACAAAACAAACTTATGATATGAGGGTAAATTTATCTTTTCATATAAACAAATAAAATAAAATTGATGTATTTTAAATTTGAATTGAAAAGACTAATTTGCCCTCAAGTGAATTATACACTAAACTTATGATTGAAGCTTATATTAGCCTTTTCACATAATAAATTGAAAATATGGAATCAAAAATAACTTTATGAAATGACTAATATAACCTCATCTTCAACCTCTCTTCTTCTCCCCCATCTTCAGCCATAGTTTTGTGCCTTTTCTTCGTCGAACCTGAACCTGAACTTCACCGGAGCTCGAAATCTTCCTTCTCCAACGCGTCCCTGAGCCTCCCGTTGCTTGACTCCGACAAAATCACCCCTAACCCCTTTAAATCCCAAAACCCTAACCAGAACCTGCCGAGAGAGACCAGACCTGGAGCTGGGCGCCAGATTCGTCGACGGCTCGCCGGATTCACTGAGGCTCTCCGAGGGTTCTTCATCGACTTGATCATCGATTGGGGGTTTTCGCCGAAGAGAGCCCAGATGACGACGACGCCAGATCTGCCAAACAATCAGGACGAGAACCTTGCCGGAGAGAAACCAGATGACGACGACCACAAATTACTGTCGGAGGCCACGCATCGACGATCACCAGTTGATTTTGCGAGCTCAACATCTAGTGAACAATATGGATGGAAGACGAATCGATTTGGAGGTCCAGACACCACCGTCGCGCTCGCCGGAGCCCAACTAACCACCACGCTCACCAGAGTCTAGCCCACCGTCGCGCTCGCCGGAGCCCAGCCCACCGTTCTCCCTCGTTGGAGCCCAGTACTCGAAGATATTGTGTTAATACTGTGTAATAAAATTTGTTATATTTTTTATCATTTGATTGAAATGGACGTGTTTGATAAAATTTGTTATATTTTTTATCATTTGATTGAAATGGATAAAAGGTTATACAGTTTTGATGAACCATAGAGTGAGAGATGGGAGGTTGAAGAATGGGGCATTATAGTAATTTCACTTGCATTTATTTTTATTTTGTTCTTCAAAGTTACTAATTTACCCTTGAACCAAAGGTAATTTTGTTATCCGAATGAGGGGTGCAATGGTAACTTTACATTTATAAATAATTATGTTTCATATAAATTATAACAAGGGCGTTTAGGGTATTACAAAAATATAAACAGTAAAACTTGAGAGATTAAAATTATAAACCTTATAAAGTCTTGGTTGTATCTTTTCCCCTAAAATAAATTAATATATAATAAAAAAATATTAAAAGATTGTGATATTGGTGGTGAGAAAGGATCCAACCACCAAGAAGATGATGGTAGGAGATATTCATGGTGGTTGGATAGTTGAGCCATGCTTGTCTTCATCTCCACAAACAGACACACAAACAATTGTGTCATTATTCATTTGGTCTCTTATACACAACATTTAATTCATCTACACTTACATAAGTTACATCCCAATTGTGATCACTACCCTTCTTTCATGTGATTGTGAGTTTCTCCTTCCAAATGGGTTTGACTTTTTATTTTGTTTATATTTCATGTCTAGTGGAGACTTGTTGAGCTCTAATTTTATAGACTTTGAACATTTTGCTACTGTAAGTCATGATCAGTGTTAATATGTGGTGAATCTTGTAGTATATGCTTCATATGATCTCATTATTTGGAATAATTATCCAAATTATTTTAATATGCTGACTTTTGAATTAATAATAGGTCAATTTTATTTATTTTTAAATTAATTAATTTTGATATGTCTGTCGATTAAATATACAGTTAATCTTATATATAATTTAAGATAACTATTTAGATGTTGCGTCGACTATTCTGTTGATACTATTATTTGTGTAATATGGTTTTGTATATATTTGGATTATTACTTTTATAAATTTAGCTTATAGTGAGGGACCTAATGGTTTTAGATTTAGTATGTATATCTTTTTTTTCTGTTTATCCCTTAAGACAAATTGAGTGATTATTCTGATTTATTTCTCTTTGTTCATCCTGATTATTGTACAAGAATAAACATATGATTGATACTCACCTACTATTATTTTTTCCATTGAAAGATTTTAAAAAATATAAACAAAACATTCAAATTAGATATTTAAATTTAAACTAACAAAAAAAAAGAATAAATCGTTCGGAGGTAGATAAGAACAGGGCGAGATACCCTGCCCACGATATATTAAAAACATATATATTTGACTAAAATATATATTTAACGAAAATAATCATTTTAAATACATAATTTTTATTAAAATTAATGTTTTAGCAATAGATTTGTTAAAAAATATATTTTAAATAAGGGACGAGAAAAAAGAAAAGAAAAAAGTGGAAGTATAGTTGAGTTCAAGATCTCTGATGGGCTAAGCACATGCTGGGCCCAACCTACACGCTTCTCGTGTAAATATGGGCCTGGTTTTGGTACAAGCCCATGGTAAATGGGCCATAACTTACAAAGCCCAAACTGTAAAAATAAGTTTAAATTAAAAAAATAAAATACAAAGTACTAATAGTACAAAAAGACGATAAAGCCCATGAGTGTGGCATTAAACAACACTTGAAGCTCTGTAATTAATACCAAAAAGTTCCTATAAATAATGAGGGGAAACAGCAAACGGTCAAAAATTGAATTTATTTATTAATTTTGAGCAGTTATTGTTTAATTTAATAAAGAAATAAAAAAATACTGAAAAAAAGTCCCTCTCTTCTCTGAAAGTTTTCAAAATTTCAAAAAAGTTTGAAGCCACCAACATTTCCATTTCTCTTGCGCGCCTTCTCCAACTTTTCTCTCTCCTCTCTCTATAAACCCAAAAATTTCTCTATCTGAACCAAATTGAACCCAGAAGCACAGAGCTGAGATCTGTTGCTGTGCGCGAGACCATTACTCGCAGACCAGAGCTTCTTAGATTTTGATTCGTAAGCTGAAATGACTCGTCTTCTCTCGTGTTCTTGGATCCAATTTCTGAATTGAAACTTTTTTTTTTACTACATTTCTCTATTATTTGTTTTTATTGTGTGGGGCTTTGATTTTCTGTTGAGTGCCAATGCAGTTTATGAACTTCTCATGTGGGATTATGTTTTTTTTTCTTTCTTTCCAGTTTCAATGGGTTTGTGTTGGTTTTGTGTTTTGGGCATTAATTGAAAAAACCCAGAAAAATGGTGAATTGGAAGAAGGAAATGAATAGATCTGGGAACTTCTGTGGTCAATTTGACACCTGGGTTTGTGCCCAAATGGAGTGTTTCAATCTAGGTTTTAGCTGGAGACATGGATTTTTTGTTAAAAACCCAAACTTTTGACATAAAATTCGAGCATTTTGTATAATTTTAGATTCACAGGGTACCCATTTTGACATATTCTGCAAGTTCATTTGTTTGAGAATGTGCAATTCTCAATTACCTTCAAGTTGCATCCTTTTCTAGCAGTGTTTGCTTCAAATTTCTTGAAATATTTGCTGTAGGAGAAAAAAGAGAGTTTATGCTGGACCAATATATCATGCTTATGTAGATTCTATATGTTTGGTGAGGATTGTTAAAGTTAGTAGTCTTCTTGAGCTCAATTTGGCGCAATTCATGAATCAGCTGTGCTTTTATCCCTCTTTCTAACAATCAGAATTGGATTTAGGTTTTTTAGAGCTAAAGCTGTGTTTCTATAATTATTTAACCACTAGATTGAGTTTCTATAGTTATATAATGACAACTTGCTATGTTTTTTTCTTTCTTTTAAGTTTGCTAATTGTAACAGTTTCACTAATTGTTCTTCACATGTTTGATTGTTATTTGCATAGAATGGACTCTCTCCCCGATGGCGTTGTTCAATACATCTTGTCGAACATGAACAATGCCTCAGATGTGGCTATATGTAACTGTGTCTCCAAGCAATGGAAGGACTCATTGCCTTACATTAAGAGCCTCTACTTCCCTCGTAACACTTTCGACAATTATAATGGAAAAGACAGTCCAGACAATATCATCCTCAAAATGATCTCCTCCATTGCTCGGCTCGAGAACCTCGTTGTCTACAACCAATTCTCCAGTGCAGGCCTCACTTCGTGGCTGTCATTTGCAGGCCAGTCTCTTAACACCCTCGAGCTTCGCATGGATAACCTTAGCGAACAGGATGCGGGCCTAGACAGCCCCTTGAAATTGGATTCCATCAACGCTGCAAGGAACTTGAGCTCGTTGAAGCTATGGGGAGTGCTAATGAACCATTCCCCAAATTGGGATGTTTTCAATAACCTTAAGAATCTTGAAATTGTCGGTGCAAGGTTAAACGATCGTGCATTGTGCGCTGCGCTCAACGCGTGCTCCCATGTGAAGCGTTTGGTGCTACTTGGTTGTGAAGGGCTTAGATCAGTGAAAATTGAGTTGCTGTTTTTAGAGGAGTGTAGGATAGATTTTTATGGTGTTGGTAATTGCTCGCTCACTCTTGTTTCCCCGGAGATTGAGTCTCTTGAGGTTCAAGGCTGTAGCTGGATCAAGGTCCCTGAGACCAAGCGCTTGAGGAACCTCTCGATCCATAATGGTTTAGGTAATATTCTTCCAAGAACCACATATAATTTAACTTGGCCGTAACTGTATATGACGTTGGTTTCTTGTAGATTTTCTTAAACACTGTCAAAAGCTTTGGAAATAGATATTGTAACTTTAGCCATAGCTCTTTGTGATTGTGACATTGGTTTCTGATGAAATGTTTTTTGCAGGAAGAGTCTACATGGTTGACTTTGGAAAGCTTGAGGCCCTCGACTTCTTGTCAATCAGAGGAGTGCAATGGTGTTGGGATGCAATAAGCAAAATGCTGAGATGGGCGAGCGAAGTGAGGCACCTCTTCATGAAGGTGGAGTTCACGGGCGATTTTGAAAACCTCCAGCCCTTCCCGGAGATTGATCTTGTCGAGTTCTTCAATGGCCATCCAAAGTTGCAGAGGTTTGATGTTCATGGTGCCATGTTCGCTGCTCTTTGCCAGAAAAACAGCCTGAAAAATGTGAGTATACCTAAGTTGTTGTTTGATCATTATTAATATCCAAAATTAATTTGTCTTTTCAAAACTGATTTGAGTGTGATCAACTAGCAACACTATTTTATTCAAACTCAATTCGGTTGATAGGGTAGAGAAAATATTATTGATAGATTATTGTTGGTGTGAATTAAAATAAAATACATTAACTAGAATTATAGGAAACCCCATCAAATTGGTAATAAACTCAAACTTAGAATATGAAATACCCAAATATATATTCTAACAACCTCTCAAACTAAAATCAGTTGGAAACCAATTTGAGTTTGAAGAATGATTGAAGATAATACCCATAATTACTCTATGGCATAATGTGGTCAATGATGGCTTCAACTCTATGGCGCCCTGTGTGCCACTCTTAAATAATGTCATCTCTTTTTCTTTATTGATCGATGGAGGGTTAGGGTTTCAATATGATAACAAAATAAGATGCAATAATTTTTTTCTACCCACTCGTTAGAACCATATGCTAACGAGTAGGTGTAACCATACCGTGTGAAATGATTTTATACCTCAATAAAAATAGGGTAGAAAAAATAACATTGATATATTGGTAGTGTGAATTGCAATAGATGGCTCTTTACATATGGATTATACCAAAGCTAAATAGGAAACCTAGAATAATATGAAACTCTATAGCTAATTGGTAATATAACATAAGGATGTTCATGTTTTGATTTTGAATTGAACCTAACAAATCATTTTGGTTTAAAAAAAATTAGAACTGAAATCAGAATAGTTAGAATTCAGTTTAGTTTTGAATTGACTGGTTTTTGGTTTGGTTTGGTTTGGTTAATTTTTTCCGAACCAATTTTCATGAATTCTGCACATTTTTTCCTATTTATACCTAAAATTTGACTTAGTGTTTTCTTGGCTCAATAATTATAGTCCTAATTGTTGAAAAGTCATGGTCTACAATGACTCAAATGATGAACTCGGCCAGTTCTTGATTCAAATCAGTTTTTTTAGCAGTTCCACATTTATGAACTGGTTCAAATTCAGTTTTGTTTCTAACCGAACCAAAATGAATTGGTGCTATTTGATTCGTTTTTTCTCTTCTGGTTTGAATATCTTTTGATCAACCCTTAACCTAAATTCAGCATAGGAATTACCCCAATATATATTCTAACATTTTTTATACAAAAAGTCCAAGTTCTTTGCACATTTCTTGAACTACGCACACCTAATGATCCAAATGGATTGAATCATGCCCTTTTCAGGTGGATACAGGTTTTACCATCCCATGCTTGGAGGAGGTGGTGATCACGGTGAGATCGCCTTTAAACGCTGAACAGAAGATGAACACTCTCGAGTCGTTGGCAAGGTATGGGAAGAGATTGAAGATGATGGCGATAAAGGTTTCTCAAATGAGGAGTGAACTTAGTAGTGCAGATGAGTTTTTTGAGGAGATATGTAAGTTCAGATACATGAACAGCAGGATAGTTAGGATAGAATGAGACTTGAGAGGGTTGACTTGACTTGATACTTAGGTCAACCCATTTTTGAGCATTTTGTTTTTCATTTGATTCTCTGATTAGCAGCTCATTGACCCTTAACTTTGATCATTGATTTGATGATTGATCTGTTTGTTAACTTGGTTTTGTAGTTTTTGGATTTGCTAATGAAATGAAGATGATGATTTGTTAACTTAGTACTAAAAACTAAAAAGTTCAGGTTTGAGCGTAAAATGATGGAATTTTTAAAATTGTTTAGAAATGATATTATATTGTTCATTAGGGTTAGTTTGTTCAAGACGAACTATATTAGATTCAATACTCGTGGGGAATGGGGTTTGTTGGAAAATATATGAATTCCTCCTTTTATCATTTTACTTTTTGATCGAATTAATTGTAACATTTATAATTGTCGATTTTACAAATATCTTGTAATATTTCAAAAACTTGTAGCAACGGTCCTGACAAACCTTGATTTATTATTTCTTTATTAATAATGCATATTCCCTCTCCTCGGTCTAAGAAACCTGAATTTCTCGTAATAAAATTTTCATCTTTGTTTCAATGTGGTGACAAAATTAAGGGTGTGTTTGGAAAAATTTAAGTTAAGGAAAAGAATAGAAGAAAATGAAGAAGAATGGAAAGGAATGGAACGGAAAAGGAAGTGTTGCAACTTAAGTTATGCTTGTTTGGAAGTTAATGGTGAAAAAGATTTAAGTAGACCATTCCTTAGTAATCCATTCTTTTCCTCAAAATTAATGGTTTCCAAACACACTCTAAGCATACAAGTTTTTTCTCCGAAAAATAAACTTGAAATTTTGAATTGTATTTTGGGCTTGGAAAAATGTGATTTTTTTCCAAAAATTTGCGAACATTTATTTTTCTCGAGAAATTATGCCATAACTAGGCTGAAATATTTTTTAGATGATTGGCTAGAGAAAGGAAAAACCAACAAACTCGAGTTGATTTTTGCTGTTGTAAGTTCTTAATAATCATATATATTTCTTAAATTTAGTTTTCGGACCATATATCTATAAGGGAAAAAGACACTTTTGTGCACCTGAATATATATTTTTGACACTTTCATACCTTAATTTTTTTTTTCTTTTTCCATACCTTACTTTCATTATGAGACTTTCTTCAGAAATTTCAAAATACCCCAATTACCCCTTAATTGAACCAAAATTTAATTTAATTTAATTCTGGTCCAATTAAAGAGTGTGAAAAGACGAAATTGCTCTCAACTATTCATCAAATTTTCAAAGGTATGCCACCCTTTCAACTATTCATCTCCTTCTCCTCCGCCACCCCTCCTCACTGACGTTTCTCCGGCATGTGGGGAGCACGGTGGACCGACGAGGCTTCCAGAACACCTCCGCCAAGGTGTCCGTCTCGACTCCTCATTCTCGTCTTCTCCGGTGATTTTTTGCCGGAGCCGGCCATGGTTTTTCCTATGCAACCTCCACAACACAAAATGGCGAGCGTCGACGAGGTGGGCAATGGGCAGCGACCAAAAGGGTAGAATGCGGTGCTCCGACGATCGTCTCCGGCACAGAATGGCCGGAAAAGAGATAGAGGAAGAGAGGGAATAAGAAATGAGTTCAAGAATTCAAAATTTTCACTCGCTGGAAAGTGTGCCGGAACATATTTTCCAGCGAGTGAAAATTTTGGCACAACTTCGGTCACCTCCACCAACTCCGATCACTTTGGTCACCAGGTACGAAGTCCAATAGGTAAGCTCCGGCGATCGACGAGGTGCTCGCTGCCCATCAGCTTCGTCACCTCGCCTCTGTTTTCTAACCAGAAAACAGAGCATATGACTGATGCTCCAGCGCCATCGCCGCTGCAAGTCTCCGGCGGAGCCAAGCTTCCTCCCGGGAGTCAACCTCGCCGCCATCGTCTCTCGCCATCGCCGCCGCAGGAGGCTCTGTTTTGATGAAGTAGGAGAGTCCAATGACATTCACTTGAAAATTTGATGAATAGTTGAGGGAAATTTCGTCTTTTCACACTCTTTAAAAAATTGGGCCGATTCTCTCCATTAGACCAGGGGTAATTTCGGTATTTTGAGAATTTTAGGGGTAAATTGTCCAAAATAAAAGTATAGTATGAGAAAAGGAGAAAAAAAAAGTTAAGGTACAAAAGTGTCAAAAATGTATATTCAGGTGCACAAAAGTGTCATTTTCCCTGTCTATAACTATCCCCAATATTAGATTTTGCAGATAAAATGCAGCCATTAACCAACCAATGCAAGTCTCATCATCCATTTTCTTGCAAGACAATCTTAAGATTCTTGTATATCTGGACAACAATGCTCAATACCAAAAAAAAGAAAAAGAAAGCTGTAAATGATGAGTTCTCCATTAATGGCATCAAAAATTCCTTCTGCAACAAGTACAAATAAAAAAAAGGAGGAAACAACAAAGGTCTTTTCTCTAGAATATCAGCTTTCATCAAGATTGAGTGAACTATCCGACTCTAAATCAGCTTCTTCTTTTGGAAGTATCGCTTCAAATGCCAAATCTGCCAGGCGGAGACGGAAATGCATACGCCCAACGACATTATGCTGAACCAGGCCACCCTCGCATTTGTTTTCTCACTCACTATTCTCATATCCGCTTCTCTGCAAGGAAAGACGGACTTTCTTTGTGTTAGATAGCTTGCTTGATGTTAGCGAGAAGCAATGTGTACATTGGGATAAAATTTACCTGCTCTTGAGATATAGTAGATTCTCGTGAATTGCCTCCACCGCTCCTTCGAGCTTCCTGAGTTCAAGCTCAACGCCCTAACAGAAATAAAAACCGTACTATTATAAAGGGATCTTTAGCAATATTGGGGGGCATGTGAAAACATATTTATAATTATAACCAAAAGCAATATTAGCTACAACTTTCTCAGCTTTGGCAGTTTATGACGGGATTAGATTTTCAAAGTACAGTTCTTTTCTCACTAAGGCTTAGCGACCAGCTTTGCTGTTATTAAACCTTTAAATCACAATTAGCGTGTCAATTTAGCACAAAAGTCCGGTTTCAAGTTTCAACTATTAATTTTCCAGCCAATAAAAGTTCAAGAGCCATCAATATAAAGCACCAGACTCACTCTTAATGTTGCTACCGAGACCAGTCCAGTTTTTTTTTGTAAAAAAAGTGAACTGTAAATAAATTAGTTCTGACCTCAATCTTCTCTTTCCTTGCAACTGATTCCCAATCCTTTGCTGCGATTCCCGTTTTCCAGTCGAGGTTAACACTAACATCTCCATTTTCTGGATGACGACCATCCAACCAGAAACATGCTAGGTAATTGCCTGCCTCGGTCGTTGTGAAAGCAAACTGGCCATGTGTGGCATTCTCCTTGTTATGAAGATTGTTTCCATATGGCGAGGTCACCTAAATGAGAACAGAAACTGCTATGAACATTGCAGGCAATATATATTCATGCGTTTGCTTGGTATCTAAACTTGCTTTTTAAATACATTGTTATGACACAAGAAGCGATTAAAAGGGGATTCCCGTCTGTATTAGAAGGTATCTTGTAAAATGGGACTGAATCCAAAAGAGAAATTGAATGAGTTATATAAATTAAATATGTTTTTGTGTCAAACAAACTTCTAATGAAACAGTCAACACTATGGTGCAACTTCCCCTAAATATGCCATGTCTGTAAATAAGCAACAACCCATGAATCTTTGTATCAATGAATCTAGTGTCAAAAGCCTATATCCACCAGAGAAATACCCTTTTTACTTAAATCCTGTAATACATGTTAGCCATAAATGAAAATACTAGCTTCAACAGTTTCTGTGATAAAGAATTACATATATTAGAGTACCATTACTTGAAGCTCTTGAGTACCGAGTTATTTATTTGACTTTATTCGGGTATATAGTTAAACCATTTCAAGATTACGACTTTCCCCTTTACTCTATTTCAACTTAGGCAGCAATATTTTCAATGAACAATTGGAATGACTTAATGAGCAACTAAGGCCAATTCACCAGTTTAGACGTCATGGTTAGAAAAAGGTTTTCATTATAGTCCTCAAAATATCTCCAAAGTGGTCAAAACCATTACGAGGGCAATGGTAAGGAGAGAGATATATAACTGAGGTTAGATATCCTTATGATCTCATTCTCAAGTCAACACGTAAGTGTGAAATTTTGGGGAAATAAAAAAAGTAGGTCATTAATTATAGCAGAATAATAGCATCACTATCCAATCCATCCGTTATCATATTATTCAAAAGCTTCACAATTTTGTTTCCACCATCAATAACGTGAAAAACTTGAGTCCAACATTGCATGATCATTTCATAATTTAGAGCACATCAAGTACAACCACAAATTCACAACACAGAAAAAATAGTATCCAACCCAAACCCAATCTAGCACACAGTAAACAAACATCATCATCACATGTTGCAACAGCCCACAAGGATAAGAAATTTGGCCAACACCATATTCCGACACATGCAATCCTGATCATATGCAATTCAAACATAATGCTTTCACTTCACGCTAAAACTTACAGGAAATAAAAGTACCAAACACAAAACAACACTGAAAATTCAAACACACTTCTGTTTTCTATCTTCTACACTTTCTCAGCAACCAAACAGCACTCATGCAAACCAATAAAACATTTCACATCCCATCAATAAGCAAATATTCAAACATGCCACATCTAAATGATGAATATTGATCCCCATCAATTGTCTACTCCAGGACACCCAGCAAAGCTGAAACACTAATCATAAACATCAAAACAGGAACCTAAATTCCACAATTACTTCACAAACCAATCAAACAAATCAGACCCATCTACAAATTTCACGAAACAAACCAAAACAACATCACACCCATAAACAAACACCACCAATCTTTACAAACCCACATCGAATTCAAAGACCAACCCTAGAAAAATCCCACCTTTCCCCCAAATACCCAATCGATTCATTCAGAACAAAACGAAGAGAGAGAAAGGGTCAAAATTGGAGGCTCACCTTGACGGAGATGGTGGGGTTGAGGGTGGGATCGTCGGAGATGACGACGTAATCGGCCAAAACGACGACGTTGTTCTGGATTTCCTCGGAGACGCACTTGGTGCCGGAGGGAGGGAGGTTCAGCCATATGGCGTGGCACATCGGAGCAAGGCAAGCGGCGAAGCAAACGAGGAAGATGGGTGACAGTACACCCCGGCGCACGATAGCGGTCGTCCCCATGATAGCTATAGCTCTGCGTCGACCGTTTCTCTCTGTAGAAAATGGAGAACAGAATAGCTCTTGCTCGGATCTGTGTCTCACACGATGTCTTTCTCTCAATTTAATTTATTTTTTTTCTTGCTTAATATCAACCCGCATTAATTGCTTAATGTATAAATTAGGGGTAATTACCGTTTTTTGCCATATAGTATTATTAATTTATCATATCATTTATAATTCACGCTGTCCACGGTTCGGTTTTGAACCAAACCGACTCAAAATTGAACCAATATAATTTAATTCAGTTTGATTTTAAATCGGTCGATTTCTATTTAGGTTTTATAAACCGAATTTTATAAAATTAGCACATTTTATGCCGCTATGAATTATGTGCTTTATTTTGATTTTGAGCCAACTTTTATAAAAATCTAATATTATGAGCCGTCTTGAATTATTGTCTGATGGTCTAATAATTTTAAGCCGAATTAATAAAGATCGATGAACTATCTTCAAAATAATAAAATAAAAATTAAGATTGACGAACTTAAATGAGCTGTGTGTCCAAATCGATCGATTTACAATTCGATTTTTCATAGGTTATAATTTTAGCAACCAAATTCAAATCGATATAATTTTAACTTGTCAGTAAACTGAATCAATTCGGTTATCTTCAGTTCGATTAATTTTTCAATCGGTTTGGTCTGTTCCATTGATTTAAGGCATCCGTAATTTTCAGTAATTAACTCTAAGTGTCTTCATTCCAGTATTGTAAATGGCGCCCGCCATGGCGCCAAAAACCACATGGGCGCAACACCGTGGTATTTTGATCGTTTTGAGCCAGTTTGGAGTCGGGATTCAACTGATTTGGGCTGATTATGGGCCAATTTGAGCCAGTTCTATCCAAATTAATCATTATCATTTTTAAAAATTAAAAATATTATAACTTGTAGCATAATATGTATTTTTATTACATATGTAAATTCATTTTTATCAAAAAAATCAAAATAACAAAATGAAAATTTGTCATGGCCCGAAAGACTTATGTCTATCATCATAACACCGTGCGACATCTGCATCATTCCATTTAAACTTTATATTTGTAGTTTTCCCTCTAACAACTTTATATTTGTATAGGACTATTATTGGTTCAGTTAATTTATTAATAAAAAATATTAAAACATCTCTTAATATGTTAAAAATTACAAATTTAACATAAAGAATAAAAATTTTATTTAGGGATGAAGTAAGTTTTTTACTTTCTTGCAACTCCATGGATCACACCTCCATAGTTCATAAAATTTCTTGATCAACAATAATTCAAAGAACAATAGTATCGATACTTGAATTGAAAACAACAATCTCATACTTATTAAACGAAATCTCTACCACATTATTCACATCCTTTCGGTTCCTCGTGTAAAGCCATGAATATGCATTTCCAAATTCAATCCCAGAATAAGAGACTACCATAAGCTTGGTTCTATGAATCAAGTCACAATTTGAGACTACCATCCATAATATAGTCCAACATAGGCAATGTAATAGAAAATAGAAAGTGACAATTGACATGCCCATTTAACACAGCACAACTCTTTTCTCAAAAACATACACACACACAACACAACTCCACTTGCAATAATTAAGTCCAAAACAAGCAATGAGGTAGTCTCAAATGACATGCCCATTCAAGGCAACACAACTCAAGTAGTCTTGGCAAATTAAAGGAACACAAACAAATCCTAAACTTCACACAACATTCACAACACTCTGAAACTGAAGTAGTGCATGATTTAGGAGTTGCTTGATGAGTTGATCTCGCGCAGCTTTTGTCTGAAGTGGTGACAGTGTAGCTGCAGGATGTCTGATTTATTCACCAACCAAACAACTTTAGAGCCTCAGAATCAACTAACAACGATTTGGTGACAATGTAGCAGCATGACTTTTGTTCATTTAGACCTTCAGAATCAATTAACAACGACGAAAAATGAATTAGAAAAGCTTCAAGCTCATTGGGGGATATTTCATGCTCGTACTCAGGTAAAGATCAATGGACTGAATAGACAACTCAGTATATATCATGCAAAATGAAGCACTGAACAATTGTTAAGAATCTCAGAAGGGTGAAGAACATACATCTGAAAGCTGGACAATGGACATGTTCGGAGGGTGAGTTTTGTGACCTGAAACAGGAAAGTAGAATACACATTTGAGTACACATTTCATCAACTTAAACAACAAATGCCAAAGTTGGGTTATCAATGGACATACCTAATCCATTTCAACATTAGGGATGTGAGCTATGTGATCCCTATACTCTCCATCTATTCTCAGACAACGTTTCTCCATAAGAGGGCATCCAAATTCTGGATTCCTGAGAGTGAAAGATAAGTTATATTTGAAGGGTGTGATAAATGTATGGCATGTTCTAGACTTATATAAAGTATCGCAAATATTACATAATATTGAAATTTGTATAGAGACTTAGGTAAAGTATCGCTATAAAATAAAACAACTCTCACCTCATGCAATACTTCAACTTTAGAGCGTTCTGGACATTGTATGAATTCTTTCTACTATTCGGATATTGTGATTTTAATGGATTTAAGTGGTACCTTACTAGCTTATTTTAATAAAGAGAAGCCTACCACTTCTCATATTTATATATGTAATGTGCAATTCTATTTCAAAATAAAAATGATTGCTCATATAAAACTTGATAAGAATTGGTTCAATTGAATTCATCAACACAACCAAAATATAAAAAGGGAAGATAAAGCAACTAACACACATCCATTGAAGCTATGCACTCTAATTTCCACCACTTTTGTAAAATAAGACAGCTACTGGGTGTTAAAACAGCTCATGCTCAAACCCAAGTACATATATATGCTCTCAGCAACATAAACTCAAAGTATGTGAAATATGCATGGTATGACTGGAACAGAACAAGACCTCAAAGTTTCATAAACAATATCTTGATTACCCACTTGGAACTTTAATGCAGATCAATGGTAGTTTTATTCAAGTTTTCTATAAGCTATTAGGGATATACCTGATACGTCTCTGATCTGTTTGAACCACGGGGATGTATGCGAGGAAGGGCCAATACTCTCCTTCATCCCTTGCACAACGCTGCTGAAGCAAAGGACAATCGTGGATTGAGAGTGCACGAATTGTTGGAGGGAGGCCATCCCTCGGGAAGTACTTGAGCACGGGGCAGTTGACAATCACCAACTCTTTGAGGGACGTGAGGTCTAATAACCCGTCTCCGAGGTACTCCAAGTTTTTCATTTGCTTGACAGAGAGATTGGTAATGCTCGGAGGAAGGATGCAGAAGTAGTCCGGAAATGAGGCCATATCCGGAGGACCTACAGCTTCAATGGCGAGCACAAGCAGGGAGGAGAGCTTCTCAAGTCCCCACTCGGGAATGGGTACATGTACATTGGTACAGTTGAGAACTGAGAGGCTGGTCAGGTTAGGCGGCAGGAAACCACCTTCGGGTAGTGAACTGAGTCTTGGGCAGTTGCTGATGCGGAGAGACCGGAGAGAAGTGAGCTTGTTCATATGGTTGGGGAGAGACTTGAGCCTGTGGCAATTCTTGATTGTTAACTCTTGTAGCTTAGGGAAGGGCACACCGTTTTGTGGGAAATCTTGAAAAGACTCGAGAGAGGGACAGTCAGATATAGACAGCTGAACAAGGAACTTGAGGCCGAGGAGATACTTTGGCAAGCTTGTCAGCTTTGCATAACCATTGAAATCAATGGCTGTAAGTGAAGTGCTGAAACGAGGCATTTTCTTTGAAATGCACTCTAAATGTGAGCAGTCGTGGATTATGAATTGCTTAAGTGAAGACGTGTATATATTTCCTGTTGGGAATTTGGCGAGGGACGGGCATCCCCTGAGTTCCAGCCTTTCAAGAGGGCAGATACCTTTGTTCTTGCTCTTATCCATCATTCCTTCTGGTAACTCCCCGACGAGTTTTGGACAATTCACAATCTCCAACTCACGTAGACTAGGGAAAGATCCATTTCCGGCAACAGAAGTGGGAGGAAGCCATTCCACCCATTCTGGCATATCCTCAAATAGAAGAGTCTCCAAGCATGGAAAAGGAATGCTATCTCTGTCCCCATAGAACTCGGAACCTAAGGTTGTTACCGAGTGCAAGCCTACTATGCTCAAATCTCTGAGCAATGGTAGTCTCCCAAGTGAAGGCAGTGACCGGACTGCTCTGCAATCACGAAGCTCTGCTGATAACATGTTTGTAAACGAGGGATGCCCAATCCAAAGAGAGAATGCAGTGCCACCATAATATGTGATCCCTAGTTTTTTCAAGTTGGCATGAGGATGTAGAGAATCCATAACTTCCATATCGATCGTGCCATTTCCGGAGCCATCGAATGTGCTACTCCATTCCATCCCCAAAGAATCAAGACCATCTTTATCCTTCAAATCGGCTTTCTTTGCATCTTCCGCGTCCACCACATTGTGCAACCCTGAAATCAAAAGATCTCCTTGGAGCCATGGCAAGTTACCAATTTCTTTGATTCCAAGTCCCTTGTGCTTTCCAACCATGAATTTACTCAATTTTTGAAGACTTTCCAAACGACCAATCCCAACTGGCATCTCTTGTAACTTGGGAGTATCAAAAATGTCAAGAAACTGCAAGTTAACAAGATTGCCAATGCATTGGGGTAAGCTCATGAGATTATGACACTCTGCCAAAAGCAGTGCTCGTAGGCTAACAAGATCACCCACCCATTCAGGCAAGCATTTGATTTCAGTTCCCGACATGTTAAGGTGCCTCAAATGCTTCATCAGACGAACTGGAACGGGGAGTTCCCTTATCTTGAAGTAATTCAAAGACAGTACTCTCAAGCAAGTAACTTTATGTAACAGTTTGTGCAATGCGTCATTTGATAAGCTCGTCCTTTGACGTTTAGTGTCAGGGGAGTTAATAGCTAAAAGTGTCTGTAGACAATCTAGTTGATAATTGTGTCGGATTTGACTGAAGACGTTGGGAATGTCTGCCTTAAAGGATATGTGGCGTATCTTGTGTATCCTCCTGCTTGAAGGAGGGCCATACGTGCTTTGAAAATGACTGTGTATTTTACAACGAGGGAGTATGGGCAAGTATAAGTTCATTTCAAATAGCTTTTCATATCCATGTGATGGCTGAAACAATGACATTGATAATAGATTATCAAAGTAGATGCTTCCGTGAAGCCTCCCTTCTTTTAGAGGCAAGCGACCTTCTGACATCCATAGCTGAATCAACTCATCTCTATCAAAGAGATGACCCTGGGGAAATAAAGAACAACAGTATGCCAAACAATACACCAAATGTGAAGGGAGAAACCGAATAATGCTCCACCTCAATTTAATACTTTGACGGTCGACAATCTTAGTTTTGGACCATGCCATGGCATGAACTTGAAGTATGGCGTCCCACACATTAGGATCTTGGTTATTGCGCAAGAGGCCTCCCAAGAGCACTACTATCAAGGGGATGCCTCTGCACCTCTTCACAAATTCTCTACCCCGACTTTGAAGGCGCGGGTGTGCATAGAAACCGCTTCTATACCCAAATACGTGATGTGCAAATAGAGATAAACAATCATAATCAGACAAGGTATGCAGATGATAGAAATCATGGACGTCAGGGGGATAATGAGTTGTTGTGACTAACAATTTAGAACCAGACACTCCATTTCTAAAGGAATTGTAGAAAGTGTCCGAATAGTCATAACTCAAACGAGAAAGACCATCCAAATCCAAAACGATCAGAAATCTCTTACCGCATAATATTTGCTGGAGCTTGGTCTGAAACCCATTCAAATCCATACCACCCCAACTGCTTGGAATAATAGACTGCACAACTTTTCTGGTCAAACCCAGCGCATCCAATTTTTCAGAAGCACGAACCCATACTCTCAAATCAAAATGATCTTCCACAATGGGATCATCGTAAACAATACGAGCCAGAGTTGTCTTGCCCACTCCTTCTCTACCGTAAATTGGAATCACCGAGAATGGTTTACTTTGATCACCCAACAGCAGCTCAACAATCGCCTCCTTATCTTTATGCCTTCCTATTACCACCGCTTCAGCCGGCAATCTGGGTGATGCTTCAATTCCGGTCGTCCACTCCTCGGTGACATCACTTTCAATTTTCAAGCCCAGACCCAGACCCAGACCCTTGGATTGGTCGATGAGTACATGTAATTCTTTTCTTACCCGCTTCATCTTCCACCCCATAATCAAATTAGAACCCTTCTCAACCAGACTTGTTCTACCTGATTGCAAAGTTTCATCCACCATGTCTTCAACTTCGTAAGCCAGATCTCTGACCTTCTCGAACAACCCAACTTGGATATGGGTTTCAGAAGCATCCACAAGTGCCGAGCAGAGCCCATGAAGCTTCACCCCCAGTTTTTTTACGCTCATTGGAACCTTCTCCGTATCCAACCTCTGGCACAGCAACTCTACCGCCTCCGCCGCCGCCTCCGCCGCCTCCACCAACTCCGCCGCCGCCTCCGCCGCCTCCGCCGCCGCCTTCGCCGCCTTCGCCTCCGCCGCCAACTCCGCCAACTCCATTGAAGATTAAGGAGACGATCCTCAACAATCAAGAAATACGGAGAAGAGGGGAAAAAGGGTACTGAGATCTGGAAACGAGATTGCCTTCCACTAGTAGACAGCGAGGTTAATAGAAATGATAACGTGTACTTATAAATGTGGTTTACACCTTTTAAGTACGGTTAGGATAAAATTAGGTCTACATTTATTACATATTTAGTTGGTTTTCTTTTACTATTTCCTATTTAGTTTGATCAAAAACCAAGCTTTTTCTCTCGCGTTTACTCACCCACTCTCCCTTCTTGCGAAATCTTGACATCCAAAGGAGTCCCTTTGTCTTCGACACAATGCTCCTTTTGTTCACTGGCTGACGAATCAGCCCTCCATATTTTTTGGGAGTGTTCTTCTCTCTCCTCAATCATGCCGATGTGGACTAGGAATGGAAGGGACCTTCAATCAATTCCTCAGATTTTCGACAGCTGCTGCAACTTCAACAACAACAACCCGAACAGATCTGAGGAGTTAGCTTTCTTATGGTGGGCAATATGGAGGATGCGAAACGAGATTGTATGGAAAAACCAGAATTTAAACTTGGCCACAATTACCTTTACCTCGGCGATGTGCAGATCTGAATGGCAAATGGCGCATGCAAGGGCGCGGTCTCTACCCAGACAAAGAAACATCTAGAGGTGGTGTAAACCAAGTGAGGGTTGGGTGAAGATCAACTCAGATGCAGCGGTAGATTCCAATGGAAGAAAAATCGGGGGTGGCCTCATATGCCGGGATAGCGATGGACGATTCAAAGCAGCTCGAAGCCTTCAACGGTGTGGAAGCTTTGAGCCTCTGCTCGCAGAAGCTATTATTCTCAGAGAAGGAATGGTTTGGGCCTCAACGTTGGGAACACCCAATGTCATTTTTGAGACAAACTCTCAATATCTCTGGACACTATTATCAGCCAATTCTATTCCTCAATCTCATATTGGTCTGATAGTTAACGATTGTAATAACTTTGTAAATAGCATGTTCTCTTTTACCCCTAGATCAGGCAATCAGGTAGCACATTATCTAGCTATTAACGCTCTTACGAGCCCTGATCTTGAGACTTCTAGTGCTGATGTACCAGGCATGTTATCTCATATTATGTTGGCAGACGTTTCTTTACCCTAATGAGATCGTCTCGTTTATCCAAAAAAAAAACCTATTCAGGGCGGGGTGAGTATTATAGACCGGAACTGAACCCGTACAAATGAAAATCGCAAATAACGATTCGGGTTCTGGTTTTAAAATTGAAATAAGCATTGATTTTTTGTTCGATTCTGGTTTTTCAAACACACAACTGGTGTGTACCCGCCCATAATCGGCCGGTTCTATAAACGTTTGAGCAATCAATCATTTCTTAAGTTTTTTCTTTCATCACCGTCCACTTCGCTTATTTGACCTTAATTTAGCAAAATCAAATAAATAAGAATATTCAATTTAATCTAGTATGAGTCGAGGCAGTGAACATATAAATAATGAATTCGAGAATAAATTAAATTAAAAATATGCTTGATTCTGTTTCTACTTCATGGCGGTGACGAGAACTCATATTCTACCTAGAACCCCATCTCGGGTGAATAAATCAATAAAATGTCTTTTTCTTCATAACCAACCACGCTATCCCTAGTCAATGATGTAACCGGTTGAGAAGCATTATGATTTGTGAATTTTTTTAACTTTCGATGTATGTCACCTATGGCTATTACTACCATGTTAACTCACTAATCCCTATTGAAGATTTAAACCCAACCTTCAATTATCATTTTCATTTACTAACTCTCCTCTCGAATGAATATTAATAAACTTAATCAATCTATTCGAAATTAACGGAACGAAACATTAAATACAGATTAATTGAAATCACCTTCCTCGGCGCAACAAGCATATAAATTAATTACATAAATTTTCCTAAATCATTTTATTATTAATAAAATCATGCATTCATGTGAATAGGAAATTCAATCTCAGAATTGCAATACAAAACATAATAAACATGCATTTTAATTAAACCATTTAGGGATTAAATGTACAAAGAAGAGAAATTAGAAAGTAAAACTTGGATTTAATTACCAAACATGAGAATTAATACATAGAATTGACTTTAAAGATCTCTTGATTCTTCTCTAGTTTGAAAGGTAGACTTTTGGAATTGTTCCTGATGCTTCTGGAAACTCTCTGACATAGACGCAACTCTCAATTCTTTTTTGGAAGTGTAAATGTGGAATAATTGATGATTTTCCCAAATGCGGCGAACCCCTTTTATTGTGAAGAATTTTCCAACTTGTCATGGGGCCGTGGAGCCTTCGTGCCTTGGATTTTGTGCTTCACGATTCGTCCACGACTCAGATTGGTTGATTGATTGGATGGCCTCGTAGTTTCTCTGGGTTTCTTGCCTCAGAGCTCACCACGGGCGTGACGTGTTTCTTCGCCACATGAGACGTCGCCACGGTGTAAGTCTTGGTTGGCCTGCTTCGTTGGGTTTTTGAGGCCCAAGTTAGTGGCCACGGGCATCTGAGAAAAACTCCTAAAAATGATTCAAAATCTGCATATTCTTCTCATAATACTCGTAGATAAAATACATAATAAGTGGGTTAAATGCATCCAGCATAACGAAAATTAGGTAAAAATGTGTTAAAGTAAGGCTGAAAAAGTACCGTTTTTAACACTTATCAAAGGGTTGGTCAACGGGTTGACCAACGTCACTTTTTCCATCCAACGAAGCGTTGAGATGCTGATTTCAGATATTTTCACGTGATTTGTCCATTTTGTCACTCATTTCGTGTCTTGGTATAAAAGGGCCGAGGGCACCCAAAATTATTAGCTCTCTCACAGATTTTGGTAGCTCTCACTTAGATTTTTTAATTTTTAAAGGTAGAGAGGTAGAGAGAGAGAACTCAAAGAGAAAGAAAATAGCTTGGAAGAGAAGCTAGAGGAAGATTCTAGTGATTTTGAGGTGTTGATTAGGGGTGGGAAAAAGAGACCCCACCCGACCCATCCGCTCACCCACCCGGCTCGTAACCCACTTATACCTCACCCGTCAGGTTACGAGTTGAATACGGGTGGGAAACGTCTGACCCGTGAAGATTCTGGGTGGGTAATGGGTTCAATGTCTCAAAACCCGTTCAAACCCAACCACCCGTGTTGCGGGTCCGAATGTGACCTTGCAATTACACTTCTAACCCGCATTTGAGTACCGAATTGTCCTCATTTCGGCTTTCTAGAACCATTAATTTGGTATTTTTGATCATTTGTATGT
The DNA here is from genome assembly GCA_963920655.1 of Geranium rotundifolium. Classification (NCBI taxonomy): domain Eukaryota; kingdom Viridiplantae; phylum Streptophyta; class Magnoliopsida; order Geraniales; family Geraniaceae; genus Geranium; species Geranium rotundifolium. The sequence goes on along the minus strand of OY987313.1, from coordinate 38,241,410 downwards.
TTTTGACATTTTGTAGGTGCAAGGCACAATTAGAGCATAATTGGAGCTGAAAATCGGTTAAGTAAGTTATGCACAACAGCTGAAACTTCCCGGTGGTGTAGATTTCTCGTCCGAAGTCCGATTCGGGCCCATAATATGTCGATTTGAGCGGATTGTGAAGATCTAATCCATTGGTGAAGATTTCAAGGGGTCAAGATCGTGCCTAGGTGAGGCACGATCGTGCCTAAATTAATTTTTGGCCGAATTTTGCTCGAAACTTACAGAGGCGATGCACGATTTGAGTCACGATCGTGCCTAGGTGAGGCACGATCGTGCCTACCAAGGCAAGATCGTGACTAAGGCGCGAAACTGATAATAAAGTGCAGAAATCAGATATTTTGAAGTGTGGGGGAGTTGGGCAAAGACCAAAAATGAGTTGAGGAGGAGAGAGCTTAGTTTGAGAGCTCCAACCTCTTGTTCTTCATCTCTTCTTGACACTTTGGGAGTTTTGAAGTTGATTCCACCATAGACTCAACCTTTGGAGCTAGGAAATGAAGCTTTGGAGAGATTCCTACCATCAAATCCACCGAGCTTGAAGATCCGTCTTACTCAAGAACACCAAGAGCAATTTCTATCCCTATTTACTAGTTTATTTTGATGTTGTTGTTTACTTTTATTGATTGTATGATGATAGTTGGATTGAACACCATGGTTGAGAGCTGATGTGGTCCATTTGTGCCCCTTTCCGGACCCAAATAACCCTCATCTTAGCACGCTTTTCCCTTCGTTTCGGTCACAATAGGGATATTATTTTGATATTTTTTGATCCTTGGTGTGTTTTCGGTATTTTGTAGGAGATGGAACCAAATTGGAGCATTTTTGGAGCACGGAAGAGTGACACGGTCATGGCGCTGGCAGATCTTGCAAGGGCAATAACGTTTTTATTAGGAGTTCAAATGGAGCAAAATTATACACCACGATGAAGATATTTGAAAACTCTACAACTTTGAAGAAGGAAGCGAAGTCATCGGAGTTATATATTGCAAGATATTAGCCGGTCAAACTGGCTAACCAACGACCCATCACTCAATCCCAGCACGACCGAGCCATCTTGCAAGGGCCATATCTTTAGCATCTAACCTCCAAATGAAGACTTTCTTGAGCCTAAATTCAAGAGAAACAAAAGATCTACAACTCTTTTGAAGAAAGTTTTTCCATTTGACGACCGGAAGATGGCCAAAATGGCGCCGGAACAGTGTCACGATCGTGACACCCAATTTTTTCAAGAACAGAGCGATTGTCACGATCGCTCAAACGATCGTGACAAATCAACGTTGCAAGGGAAAAAATGGGATGCCACGATGGTGTCACGATCGTGACATGATCGTGACAAGAAGAAACAAAAATGACTGTCACCATGGTGACACCCATCGTCAAGATCGTGACACTAGCAACAAATTTCAGCAGCAGTGAGCCTTCTTGCAAGGGACATATCTTTCGCATCCGACCTCCAAATAACAACTTTCTTGAGCCTAAATTCAAGAGAAAGAAAATATATACAACTCTCGTGAAGAAAGTGTTTCCATTTGAGAACCGGAAGATGGCCAAAACGGAGCCGGAACAGGGACTGGTCGCCAAAACAGCAGCTGACTCGGAAGGGCATTTTCGTCAATTGAGCAATCCGAGTTTCACCATTATTTACCACCACACATTTTTTTAGCAAGACACTTCACTATTCATCCATCTCCTACCTTTTGAGAGCCTCCATCTTCTTCATCTTCTCCCATCCTCCATTCTTCCTCCATAATAGGCCACCCAAGAGCAAGATTTGGCAAATGCAAAGAGGAGGAGGAGGATTTCACCATCACCACACCTTGGAAGATTTTCATGTAGCCAAGATTCATCAAGAGAGTACAAGATTGAAGGGTTTTTGAGCTCCCAACCCATTTTGGGTTCTTGGGTTTGTTTAATTTCTCTTTATTTCTTGAATCTTGTATTTTTCTTTGTGGGATTTTGTATGAGCACCATGGTTTTGGGCTAAAAACCCAAGACCATGGGTGCTAGATTTTGTAGGAGATTATGACTATCTAAAGTTTGATATATATATATATATTCATGTTAAGTTTATGCTTGCGAATCTACTTGTGTGAATGTTTGATGAAAACTCAATTCTTGATGCTTGAACATGATTTAAATATACACTTGTGAGAGCTTGTGTGTGTTTGTAGTTGTGTTATAGTAGTAGCTCTCAACTTGTCCGAGAGGAAGAGTTGAAAGCGGATTTAAGTGGATTCAAAGGGTTAGAAGCAAAACTTCAACCTTTGGTTCGAAATTGGTCGCGTCTAATGCTTCCTAACATTTAATGTAACTTCCCGAGAGGGTATTTCAACGTTAGGAAAGGCTTAGTCCGAGAGGATAAGCATCTAAGACTTAGGCCGCTTGCATTGCTTGAATGTGATTAGTTGATAGCTTGGATTGGCATTTCGCCGTCGGTCTAGCACCCGTGGTTGCTAGTTGCTTGATTTTCATTCCCCCGCTTTAATATTTTGCATCTAACTTAGTGTTCCTTTAGTGTAGTTTGCTTAACTTATTTGTTTGTTAGTAATTAGTTTCTTAATCAAAAACCCCTAAAAATTGTGTATTTACTTTTTCTTCCCCGTCAAACCTAAGAGAGACCGCAAATCAACTAAGTAATCGACCCACAAGTTGATCCCCTAGTGTTCGACCCGGCAAAGCCGGAATATAAATGTACTTGGACGATTAAAGGGCCTCTTTTGCGAGGGAGCTTTTTGGCCTTTCAAGGGCTAAATCTCTTTGCCATGGGTGTTAGACATTTGAAATATGTTTATTGAGTTTATGGAGGTATTAGTTCTAGGATTGAAGACTTTGTTGTGTGGTTGCTTATTTGAATGCATGTATTGTTTAATTGACGCTATATAATATGTGTTTGAGGAGTTCTATCCGATACCGAAAGGGAATGAATAGAATCCGGACCTAGCATCCACCGAGGGTTGTAGGCTCAAGACCGTGTCTTGACACCTTGTAATAACCCTTAGCTTATTATTGTCGATCTAATGCGGTCTCGAGTTGTTCTCAATACCGAAAGGGCACGAGGAGACTCGGGATTAGGCTAACCTCATTACCGAAAGGCGAGGTCGGCACTTAAGACATAGGCTCAACATTAATTTCGATCCAAAGGAATTAAAACTCGCAAACTTATTTACATTGCTATTTGTCTAGCACCCTAGGCGATTTACTTCCATTGTTATCATGTTGTTGCTATTTACTTGTTGGTAGTTTAATAAAATAATTACAAACACTCAAAACAACCTACGACCCTCATTAGTCCATGTGGATTCGACTCGGTATCTGACCGGTTTATTTGTACTTGCCGCGACTGCGTGTTGTTGCGCGAGAAAGGGGAGACCGCTTTTCCCCCAACAACCCGCGTGGCCAGTATCTATAGCCTAAATAATTTCGTTCATCCCACCTACAGTCAAGTCCACTTGCCGTTGGCGTGGGCCGGCCTAGAAGTGTTCACGGGTGGTTGAACCTCCCGTTTGAGTTATTTTCCAACCACCCACGTCATGCGGGTTGAGAATTAGGCAACCCGTCAACTGCCAAAATAGCGCGGGTCCAACAATTAGTAATTCGCATGGTTTTGCGGGCGGATCGGTTACAGACCCGCACAACCGCAAGCATTGGGCCTCAAAAACAAGCCCATACCAAAAATAGAGAGGTTTATAAAATTTTAATAAAAATTAGAGTTTATTCAATTTATATTATTCGTCCTTATGTCTAATGCTTAAATCTTGTTAAGGTATTATTTAATCTCAACTACCAATATTTTTATTTGTAAATCATGTTCCTTTTTTTTCTTTCTAAATCTTAGTTCACAGTTTTTTCTTCAAGTCCCAATTTAACTTCTCACTCCTTGTTTACAAATCAAGTTCTTCCATGCATGAAACATGAGATACCAGAAAACAAATACACAAATAATGATTAAAATGTAATTCAACTACGAACCTGCAATAACAGCTACTGGGAAGAAATACAATATACCTAGAAAATAATCAAGTCAGATATAAAAAAAACTGCAAGTTTAGTAAATTAATTCAAATATAAAACCAGAACGGACCGGTTTAACCAGATCGAACCGATTTAACCACTACATGTTAAGTGATGAAACAACCCGGGTGGTGGAAGTGCGTGCGTGTGGTTGTTTCCCAACTTCAATTGTCGTGTGGATCTCCTCACTACACGTTAAGTGATGAAAAAAATACAAACTAGAAAAGAGAAAGAAATAAGATTAATTTTAATTCATTATATTAATTAATTTCATTTACATAGTTAAATTAAGAAGGCGCTTAGGGATTGAAAGAATGACCTGGCGAACCACAACGAGGATGGAACTCTGAAGAAGATGACCGGCGCTCAGGAGGACGAGGTCATGCGACTATCTGCCGAGCATGTTCGCCAGGTCGAGGCTGCCAAAAGAAACATTATAGAAGTCTCCCGAGAACGACACATCTGAGGTTGCAGTAGTGATTACTGTTGGGGTATATAACAACGTGGAACAATTCTCTAACAAAAGTAACCAAGAGAAATAAAGAACAATCACACAAGAACACAAAGATTTACGTGGTTCGGCAAATTGCCTACGTCCACGGTTAAACTAGTCTCTTATTATTGCTCTTAACTCATAAATAATTATGGGGTTACAAGTACATGTATTTATAGTGAAAGATTAAGGGGAATTAAGAAAGACCTAGAATTCCTAATTCTTTGTACATTAGGAATTCTTTTTTAATTCATTATCCTAATTGGCTTCCCTAAATAAATAGAAAAGTTTCCACAAACCCAACAATCTCCCACTTGGAGATTGTCTACACACGTCTTCACCATCAATCATGTATCTCCAGTAACACGCCCAACGACTCCACAATAAGGTTTAGAGTTAGTGTGACGCATTCTCTTCACTAATTGTGAAGACCAGCTGAAGCTATACATAACTTCAGCTTCTCAGTTGTAACCACCTTGGTCAACATATCTGCAGGATTTTTTGACCCAAGGACTTTCTTTAAGGACAAAGTGACATCACTCATCAACCCCCTGATGAAGTGATATCTCAACTGAATATGTTTCGTTCTAGCATGAAACACGGGATTCTTGGCAAGGTGAATAGCGCTCTGACTGTCACTATACAAAGAACTGTCCGATTGTTTCTTGCCTAACTCCTCCAAAAATTTTTTCAACCAAATCATTTCCTTCTCGGCTTCTGAAATAGCCATGTACTCTGCTTCTGTGGTTGAAAGAGCAACACTCTTCTGGAATCGTGACATCCAGCTAACTGTTGTGTCACTCAAGGTGAAGATGTACCCTGTAGTACTCTTCCTTATATCCAAGCATCCACCTAAATCTGCATCAGAAAACCCTTCTAGGATCACGTCCTTCTTCTTGAAGTGTAGTGCAACCTTTGAAGTTCCCTTCAAGTAGCGAAACAACCACTTGACCGCTTCCCAATGCTCTCTTCCTGGATTAGACATAAATCTGCTAACAACTCCCATTGCATGTGCAATGTCTGGTCTTGTGCATACCATCGCATACATCAAACTGCCTACTGCCGATGCATAAGGGACCCTAGTCATTTCTTCCGTGTCCTTATCCGTCTTAGGTGATTGCTCTCGAGTGAGTTTGAAGTGACTTCCCACTGGTGTACTCCTAACCTTGGCATCTTGGAGACTGAACTTGTTCAAAATATTCCCAATATACTTCTCTTGGGATAACTTCAAACTACCATCAGATCGATCCTTGCTAATGCTCACACCGAGTATCTGCTTCGCTTCACCTAAGTCTTTCATCTCAAACTCTTCAGACATCTGTCTTTTCAACTTGTTGATTTCCACCATGTTAGAGCCTACAATACACATACAACAATAATATGATGTATGATCCCTTAAAGTGCTTGACATAACAACAATGGTCCATGACACATCTTGTGTATCCACTCCTCATCATAAAATCGTCAAATTTCAAGTACCACTGTCTTGGTGCTTGCTTTAGACCATACAAGCTTTTACCCAGCTTGCAAACTAGACTTTCTTTCCAGCTATCCGGAAACCCTCCGGCTGTACCATGTAAATGTCTTCCTCAAGATCGTCATGTAAGAACGCAGTTTTGACATCTAGCTGCTCTAGATGAAGATTCTCTGCAGCCACGATACCCAACACAAGTCTGATAGTAGTCATCTTGACTATTGGAGAGAATATCTCGTTGTAATCAATGCCTTTTTTCTGCTGAAAACCCTTGACCACTAACCTTGCCTTGTATCTTTTGCTGCCATCATGTTCTTCCTTGACCCTGAACACCCATTTATTCAGTAAAGCCTTCTTTCCAACTGGTAACTTAGTTAACGACCAAGTTTCATTCTTTTCAAGAGACATCATCTCTTCGTTCATGGCTGACTCCCACTTAACCGAATCATCCATCTGAACCGCCTCTGTGTAGCACTAAGGCTCACCATTCTCAGTCAACATCAAATAATGTAGTGATGGAGAGAACCGTTCGGGAGGTCTCGTAACTCTGCTCGATCTCCTCACTTCAGCCACTGGGGTAGCCGGTACTATCTCCTCATTATTTATGTGCACTGAATTTCGACTGTTGCCTGCAAGATCATCTTCAGTAATGTCTTCCAACAATGCTTCTTCCTTGTCTTCTCTTTCTTTTGTGACATCTGATTCTGCCCCGTAGTGATCCTTGTGTGCATCATTCTCATAGAATATGACATCTCTACTTCTGATGACTTTTCTCTTTGATTCATCCCAGAATTTATACCCCATGTTATCAAAACCGTAGCCAATAAATACACACTTCTTTGCTTTCGGATCAAGCTTGTCTCTATCAGAATCTTTCACTCGCACATGAGAATCACAACCGAAGACTCGCAAGTGTTGAAGATTTACCTTCTTTCCACGCCATTCCTCTTCAGGGATCTTGAATCCCAAAGGAGTTGAGGGTCCACGATTTATGAGGTACGCTGTTGTACTCACTGCATCCGCCCAGAACTTCTTGGGCAATCCTGATTGAATCCTCATACTCTTCGCTCTCTCATTAAGTAATTTGTTCATCCTCTCAGCAACACCATTATGCTGAGGTGTCTCAGGCTCAGTCTTCAGCATCCGTATACCATGCTCAGCACAATAATCCTCAAACTCATCACTACTATACTCACCACCATTGTCAGACTTTAAACACTTCACTTTTAAGTCGGTTTCATTTTCAACAGCAGCTTTCCGCTTCTTAAAGGTATTAAATACTTCATCTTTGTGCTTTAGAAAGTAAACCCATACCTTTCTTGTAGAATCATCAATGAATGTGACATAGTAGTGAGATCCTCCTATCGACGGAACCTTTGTGGGTCCATACACGTTTGAATGCACCATTTCTAACTTCGTCTTCTTAAGATCATTGCTTGCGTTTGTGAAGCTTACCCGTTTTTTGTTTTTCGAACACACATGGTTCACAAAAATCAACTTTCACATTCTTCAGCTCTGGAATCTTCCCTTTTGAAGCTAGCATCTTCATCCCCTTCTCACTCATATGCCCAAGCCTTTGGTGCCATAGAGTAGAAGGATTAGCCCCATCAGTGACTGCATTAACCCTCTCCACTGGCATCTCCGCCATGTACAAAGTTCCTTTCTTCCAACCGCGAGCTGTGACCAGATTCCCTTTTGATACCTGACATCCTTCAACGTCCAAATCGTACCCATGGTAGTCTTGAGGTTCACATCTCCTATGCCCATGATATCTTCCGTCTGAATCCACGATCCATGACTCAACTGGACTCTGTACACAACATATCAAAGTATCATCTTCGAATTCCTCCGTTGCATTTACCAAGTTGTCCCGCTTGCTTTCCTTCTTCGGGTTTGGACAATGACTCTTGAAGTGACCAGTTTGTTGCCAGTTCCAACAAGTTGCGTTTGTGCCTCGCTTTTTAGACTTCGATCTTCCACGACCCTTACTCTTTCCCCCTTTCAGACTTCCTACCTCTCCCTTCTACGTTCAACACCGAGCCAAACGATTCTCCTCGATTCCTTCTTCGGATATCTTCCTCGAGAATCAAGTCTCTCACTCATTCGAACGATAGCTTAGTAGTTCCAGTTGAACTACTAACTGCTGTAACGGTTCCCTACCAACTTTCAGGAAAAGATGATAGCAACAACATAGCTTGTATCTCATCATCGAATTTAATATTCACAGACACTAATCTTGATAGTATCGTATTAAATTCGTTCACATGATCAGTAACACTAGCACCTTCGTATGAACCAATTGACGAATGAAATATACCTTGTTTGATGCAGACGGTTTTTCATACATATTTGATAGCGCCTTAATGAGTCTGTAGGTAGTTTTCTCCTTCATGACGTTGTATGCAACATTTTTTACCAATGTCAATCTCACCGCACCCAAAGCCTGCCGATCTAGCAATGTCCAGTCGCTCGGACTTATCTTCTCCGGTTTGGTCTCTGACAAAGGTTCATGTAGCCTTTTCTGGTACAAATAGTCATCTATTTGCATCTTCCAGAATCCAAAATCCCTTCCGTCAAATTTGTCGATTCGAATTTTCCCTTCTTCTGCCATTGCTCCCACTTGCCACGAACCTAGGCTCTGATACCAGTTGTTGGGGTATATAATAACGTGGAACAATTCTCTAGCAAAAGTAACCAAGAGAAATAAAGAACAATCACACAAGAACACAAGGATTCACGTGGTTCGGCAAATTGCCTACGTCCACGGTCACACTACTCTCTTATTATTGCTCTCAACTCATGAATAATTATGGGGTTACAAGTACATGTATTTATAGTGAAAGACTAAGGGGAATTAAGAAAGACCTAGAATTCCTAATTCTTTGCACATTAGGATTTCTTTTCTAATTCATTATCCTAATGCAATTAGGAAATTGTGGCTTCCCTAAATAAATAGGAAAGTCTCCACAAACCCAACAATTACGAGGCGCCGACGAGAGAGCGAAGACGTTCGACCTCTTCTGATGATGCTGCTGCGGAGATTACGGAGTTTCGGGTTGAGGTCTCCCAACAAGCAGAGGTTATATCCACTCAAGCGGAGCAGATTACAGAGCTCCAGGCTCAAAACTTACAAAACACGTAAATGATGCGATTTTTCTACGACTAGCTCAAGATTGTTAATCCGAATATGCCGATATTTGACCAGAATATGTTTAGAGGTCCTGGTCCGTCATCAAAATTTCCTGATGTAATATTTGATTGAAACATTTTTAATTTTTAATTTTTAATTATAATTATTAATTTGAATATTTATTTAAAAAAATAAAAATGGAAAAAACTAAAAACTAAATATAAATTTAATTTTCAATTTTTTTTTTCCATTTTTAATTTTTTAATATATAATTTGTAAAGGCGCAAAATATACGTGCGCCGTTACAATTGTAACAGCGTACACGGATGTGCGTCTTTACAACGTTGACGGCGCCGTACACGGACGTGCGCCGTTACAACATTGACGGCGCCGTACACGGATGTGCGCCGTTACAATTGTGACGACACACAAAATGCGTATGCCGTCTGTGTTCTAACGACGCACAATTATTGTGCGCCGTTACTATTGTGCGTCTAAGAAGCAAGACACATACACGCCGTGGAAATCCCCCTCCACCGCAAGGGTGCACCGACGACATGCTGGGGAAGAAGGAAACCAACGACTCCTCCGAAACACAATTTTCTCTCCACTAACGCAAACACTCAAGACAAAGAAACTGATGATGGACCAAAAGACGGGCAACAGAGGCGAAGGTTGACGAAGAAATTGTTGCCTCGCCTCCACATTAATTAATTAATAATATTATATAATTTAATATCTAATTGGTCCAATTTCTCATACCACATTTTAATTTTGGTTTATTACTGGTTCGATACATGTTAGGCTGAATTGATTTCAAATTAATTTAGAGTTATTTTTGTCTGTTTAAAAATTCAGCCTTTTCATCCAAATTTTAACAGTATTAAAGTAAAGTGTAAAATAAAAGATCCTAAGGTCATCTCCAATGCTATATCCATATATTCAAAAATTATTACCCAATGATTGAGTCTCTATCTTTATTTGCCTCCAATTCAATCTCCAAAATTATCTCTATCTGTCACATCAAATACTACTTTTATTATTTAATAATTTTACGTATTATATTTATATAATTCTAATTCTAATAAATTATTTAAATATATACATTAATTTACTAAAAATAAATGTCATATAATAATCAAAATTTTATATAATAAAATATTAAAAATAACACATTGAATAAAACACAATTAATTCTACGAGTTAGTATACTCGTTCCAACGGGTAATTTTAGTCAATATTTCGATCTTTTTAGTGAATAAGACAAATAATCGTGTTCGTTTATTTATTATTGTAATTGAAAATCTATGTTTGTTGTCGAATTTTTATTTAAAATCCTTATTTGTCGTCGATTCTAATTAAAGGTATATTTTGCAAAATAAATTACAAACGATACCCATAAATTAATTAATTTCTTTTAAAAAAACAATACACATAAATTACACTCATAAATAAAAATAAATTTAGATACCCATTTATTACACTCATAAATAATAATAACCTTTCACTTAACACTCATTTATTCATTTTTGGATATTGTTATAGTGTGTATTCAAATTTGAAGACTTACTGTAGCAAATATGCATATTTAGATATGCATGTGCATATTTGAATACCTGTGTTGGAGAAAATAGTCTCCAAATATGTAAAAATTTTGCATATTTGGAGACATGGTTGGAGATGCTCTAACAAACTTGAGGTCAAACATTTTATTATAAATGTAGTAAAGTTAAAATCTATAATTGTAACACGGATAAATTGTAAATAACTCTAATATATATACACATGTTTGATGTTTGGTAGCAACCGAGTGGTTGAGGGTAAACATGTCATTTTATTTTTAAAGTTATTGTACACCCATGTGAAGTAGTAGCTGGCCGGCCCACGCCAATGGCAAGTGGCGTACGTTTCTATCACATCATTAATTTTAGGGAAAAACAGTGTCGGTCACGCCATTTATAGTCAACTAACTTATTTATGACACCCTATTGTTGTTTTTTTAAGGGAATGATACCCTATTGTTTGATTTCATTTGATATCGTTGAAATTTTTATTATTAAAATTATATGAAACAACTATTTACTTTTATATTTTTATTTCATTCAATTTTATTAGAGCAAGTAAGTTGTGTTTGATAATACACTCCAACGAGAACTCCGGTGAGATGATGTTGCTCCTAAGACATTGTGAGTGTGAAACGCTTCTTTTTCACCAATTGAGACTATTTCTCTTGAAGCATAGGCCTCTTGACTCGATCTCAAAAAAATTACTAAAACATATTTGGAATTATATATATATATATAATCTGAAATTATATATTTTTGCGGAGCGAAGTAGATGATGACACGTGTAACCACGCGGATTGGAAGGAAGATAATAGTCGCTGACGGAGCCGTTAGAGTGTTGGTACGTAATATACTTGTTTTGCATGTGTAACCATTATACAATTCTGCACTTAAACAGATTAATTATAGTTTTACGTTATATGTGAATGGTTATACAATTATATTGTAGGTGTTATACACTACCAAGGTACCGGTTACACGTTCATAAAACCGAACACATGTACGCACTATTTGAAGGAGTTACATAGTAACAACTGGTCAGTTACACACACACATAATGGTTACACACGCGGAATAAGTATGTTACACACCAACACCCTAACGGCTCTGTCAGCCCCATTATCTCCCTCCCAATCCGCGTGGTTACAATTGACATCATTTTCTTCGCTCCGCGCAAATCAGACGGTTGAGAGATGGTTTGGACGTTTTGACACCAAATGAGAGGTTTTTAGCTTATACCTTCTCTCTCTCTCTCTCTCTCTCTCTCTATATATATATATATATATATATATATATATATATATATAGAATGTTGGTACTTTGCTAAGCCTAACTATAAAGAAATGACACTTTAATACTTTAACTACGTTTCTCTTTTTAGTACACTGACAATTTTTATGTGACAACCTACCTCTAAAATGTCTAATATACCTAAAATACTCATGATTCATTTGAAAAAAAAATAGAATTTAACTAATGGTGAAATCTATCTAGTTTAAATTGGGCCGGTTCAAAATAGATTTATTGATCCGACCGGTTCAAAACCTTAATTAATATAATAATATTACAAATAATTAATAAAATTAAAAGGAAAACTTCGAAACCTCTTCCTCCTTGGACCAGACCCAGCTCCGATGTTGCCTTTGACCTCGTCTCCAGCCTCGACACCCGCATCGTGGCCCATAAGGTTGAAGCAATGGCATAGGTTGACATTTTAATGACCCATAAGGGTATTTTAGTCATTACAAATTGAAATTGAACAAGTTCAATTATGATTTAATAAAACAAATTGAACCGGTTTTATTTTGGTTTTATAAATTAAATTGGACTGGTTCAATTTTAGTTTTTTTTTTAAATAAGAGTATTTTAGTCATTTTAACGTAAGATTGTCACAAGAAAATTGTCAAGGTACTAAAAAAGAGAAAAAAATTTAGGGTATGAAAGTGTCATTTTGTTATAGTTAAGTGTAACTAAGTGTCACTGTCTTTTATATATATATATATATAATTTGGTGCGAACCAGACCATGTCATGTAAACCAGCTGGATGGCGACACATGCACACATATTTCCATTATAACCCCTCGTTACACCCAGAGACCTCTCGTTACACTCGGGAACTCTTCGTTACACCATTCCTCTGACAGGGTTCATTAATTTCCTATTGAAAAGTACCCGCCCTTCTCCTTATACCCAGAGACCCCTCGTTACACCATCACCGACAAGATTCATTGATTTCCTATTAAAATATATTCGCCCCCTCGTTAAACCCGGGGACCTCTCCTTACACCATTTCCCCTTCATGGTTCAATAATTTCATATATAATAATACTCGTCTCCCTTGTTACACCCGTGGACCCGTCGTTACACAATTCCCCCGATGAATCCTATTGGGAAATAAGTGTAATGAGGGGGCCGGGAACACGATCCCCTCGTTACGGTCAGGACCCTCTTCACTTATAGGGTATATATTCCCCCAATAAGGTTGCACATTAACCAAAATTTGGATGTCATGCAAATACATGTCATAATAAAGAAAACACCGACCGACTGTTTTATGGAAAAATATGAAATGATAATGGAAACACTGGTACGCCTGAACGCTACACGAAAAAATATGCGGGTCCTATTTCGGACTCCTGACAGTGTACCGCTTGCAAATAATACAAGCTAGTGAATTACGACCCTGAGTTTAGCGAACCAAAGGACAAAAAATATTTATCAAACTTTAAACATCCTGATTAAATTTCATGATTAATCTTGATCGATCGAAAGGTTTGATTTGTGAAAATGAAAATAACAAAAATAAAGATGGGCATGCAAGATTATAAAATAATGAGATTCAATAACGTAGACATCGTTTGAGGCCAATAAAAAATCTCCCTACTCGACGCTACGAAAACAAATAAATAAATACCTAAATTTCTTTAATTTATTTAATTTATTTAATTAATTAATTCATCACCTCAATTTCAAAATGAACTTCGCCTAACATGTTTATGATCATACACGAAATAGACACATTGATATGGAATTCTATTCACATGTGTGAGATTAATTCATGTGATAATTAATTTAATATTAATTAAATAGGCAAAGTATTGACATGCATAATTAAATATATACACAAAATAATTAAATTTATAGACGGTAAACATATGAATTAAGATTTATTCATTTGGAGAAAATAATAAACATACGAGACTTCTAATTAACAACAAGCACCAATGGAAATTACTTTTTATAGTAAATATAGAATGACTATCTTGTTAGAATTCTGGTGATTTTTCTATCCAAAGTGCATGTCTTATTTTTTGTGCAAAAAGATTTTCTTAGTGACTAATTACACAATACTGACTGAAGCAATTTCTTGATAGAAATAGAATGTCGACGGCCCTGACTACGAGTAAATTCTTGAATTATGTGGTTCACACCCTCATAAAACCGAGGTTTAAGTTTCCAAATACACGAAATAGTCCTCTATTTTTTATATTGTATAACTTGTTTTTAATAAATGTTCATATGAGAAGTACAAACGATTAAAAGAAATTAATTATTTTTTTGAGTTAAACTCGAACATAACTAATTAAGCTCGTGTGAGTTTGAGGCAAAGTGACAAACACATCTTCAACTGAACTCTGAAAAATCTTTAGCTGAACTCTGAAAAATATGAGCATGATTGAACTCGTTTCCATTCATAATCTGTAGAAAAACAGAATTGTTTGTGTTGATTTTATTTCATGAGAATGTGCCTATTTATACAAGATTACGAGACTAATTTAGAAAGCCATATTACACCATAAAGACAGAATTAAATATATGCACAAATAAGATAACAAATAAATCAGAACAAATAAATCATGATGGTCAATGCAATTAATCGAGAAATCAGGTATGATTTCTTTCCTAATTTGCATCAATCACAATACTCCCCCTCAAGTTGGAGCATGTATGTTTGCAATGCCCAACTTGACAAGAAGTTCATGGAAGCGGTCTCGTCCGAGTCCCTTGGTGAAGATGTCTGCAAGTTGGTGTTTGCTGGTGACCGCTCGAGGTTCTAATACTTTGGCTTGTAATTGTTGGCGAACAAAATGACAATCAATTTCTATATGTTTGGTGCGCTCGTGGAAGACCAGATTCGAAGCAATGTGGATGGCTGAGCGATTGTCACAAAAGAGGGGAACTTGTTGCTTTTGCGGGACATGAAGATCTTGCAGGAGTTGTCGAAGCCAAACGATTTCTCTGCTAGTGGCGGCCATTGCTCTATATTCTGCTTCAGCGGAGGAGCATGAGACCACACTTTGTTTCTTTGACCGCCATGAAACTGGAGAGGAACCTAGGTAGATAATGAACCCAGTAGTGGATCGTCGAGTGTTTGGGCAACCAGCCCAGTCGGCGTCACAATATGCAACTATAGAAAGTGAGTTGGAGGTTGGTAGCAGTATTCCCTGTTCTGGACTACTCTTGAGATAGCGGAGTACATGATGAGCGGCATCTAGATGCGGTTGTTTGGGGTGTTGCATAAACTGGCTAAGTATGTGGACGACATAGCTAATGTCGGGGCGTGTGATGGTTAGATATAATAGCCTCCCCACGATTCTGCGATATTGACCTGGATCAGGGCAGTCATCCCCTGTGTTGGCCGAGAGTCTGTGTTGCTGCGGAAGAGGAAAGGATACTGGCTTACATCCTGTAAAACCACTATCAGCCAAGATGTCAAGGGTGTATTTTCTTTGGGTGAGAACAATCCACGTTGATGATCGTGCAACTTCCAGTCCCAAGAAGTACTTCAATGTTCATAAGTCTTTTATTTTGAATTGTGCATCCAAGTGCTCCTTAATTTCTTGTATGCGTATGGGGTCCGATCTTGTGACGATCACGTCATCCACATAAATAAGGATTGCAACGAATGATGTACCTTTTGTGAGGGTGAATAAGGAATGATCTGCTGTTGAAGGCTTGTACCCAAGAGACTTGATGGATTCAGTGAATTTGTGGTACCAATTGCGAGATGCCTGTCGCAGGCCATACAACGACTTTTGCAATCGACATACTCGAGACTCCCCCTGTTTAGCGAACCCCTTTGGTATCTTCATGTAAACCTCCTCATTCGGGTCTCAATGTAAAAATGTGTTGTTTACATCTAGTTGGTGCAACGGCCAATTTTTTACAACATCAATAGCTAAAAGGCAACGGACAGTAACCATTTTAGCAACCGGAGCAAATGTGTCTGTGAAGTCTATCCCTTCAATTTGTGTGTAGCCTTTAGCAACAAGGCGTACCTTAAAACGTTCAACGGAGCCATCCGGGAGATACTTGATCTTGTAAACCCATTTAGAGTCAATGACTCTTTTTCCAGGTGGTAAGGTGACTAATTCCCATGTTTGATTAGCCTCTAAAGCAGCAATCTCTTGCTTCATGGCGTCCCTCCAATGGTCATGTTTCATTGCCTGGAGAAAAGTTCTAGGCTCATCCATGGAGGAAATGGCCGCTAAAAATGCACGGTGAGCTGGTGAAAATCTGTTATACGAAATAGTTTGAGTGAGAGGATATACCGTCGAGTTCGATGAAGGCGGTGTAGGAAGTGAAATGGACTCAGATGCTGAAATCAAAGGTGGTAAAGTATATTCATAACCACTGAGTCGCTTTGACATAGTGCGAATCTGCTTCCCAAGAACTGGCTCTGACGGCTCCTGTGCTTGTAGTGTGATATTGGAGTTGTCTGGCTCAGGATCTTCAAGGTTTTGATCCAGGGTGGATGTATTGGGAGCAGGGTGTATATTATCATTGTCATTATTGTGAACGAATGTGTCAATAGCCCAACCTGGTGATTCGGTGTTAGGGGCCATGCATCGATCTCCAGGATACACGTTTTCCCAGAATTGGACATCACGTGATATCACGATGGTGGATGATTCCAAATCGTAGACGCGATACCCCTTTTGCCCTTTTGGATAGCCCACAAAAATTCCTGGAGATGATCGAGCGTCGAACTTATCTCGAGTTTGGTTATGTGTATAACATAGACATCCGAAACTTCTCAAGTTGTCATAAATGGGTTGCTTTCCGAACAATACTTCAAATGGTGTCTTGTTCTGTATGATTTGGAGAGGTATCCTATTAATCAGGTATGCTGCAGTGAGAACACATTCTCCCCAAAATTTCTTTGAGAGTCTTGATTGGAAACGAAGTGCTCGGGCGACTTCGAGCAGGTAACGGTGTTTTCTCTCCACGACCCCATTTTGTTGGGGTGTACCAACACAACTTGTCTGCAACTCCATTCCGGTGGTGCTATAGTGTGTTAGTAGGTCATGGTGTTGAAATTTGCCCCCCCCCTTGTCCGTGCGTAGGCATTTAACTTGTTTCTCAAACTGTGTGTGCACCCAATGGAAGAATTGGAGGAGATGAGTTCTCGTTTCAGATTTGTTTTTCATTCAAAATACCCATGTTGCCCTGCTAAAGTCATCCACAATAGAAAAAAAATAATGGCATCCAGACAACGAAGGAGTGTGATACGATCCCCATATGTCACAATGTATTAACTCAAATATATGTGTAGTCTTATTCGTTCGGATTGGAAAAACTGAACGAGTGTGTCTTGCCTTACAACATGCATCACACACCGATAATCCGTGTTTATTCGTAAAAAGCAATAAACTAGGAATTAGAGACAACCGATTGACCGGAATATGCCCCAAGCGTCGATGCCATAACTGAATATTATCTCGCCCATGAGTCATCAAAGCCTTTCCTGTCGTCGTTGGTTCCAAATAGTAGAGTCTGTTTCGCATCCTACCCGTCCCAATCAGCATCCTCGATTGTAAGTCCTGAATCACACAACAAGTCGAATAAAATATTAGTGCACATTCAAGATCTCGAGTAATCTGACTGACCGACATAAGGTTGAAGCAAAATCGTGGAACCAATAATACTTCTTTAAGTCCCAAATTTTTGTCAAATTTTATTTCTCCAGTAGCAATGACGGGGGCATGATCACCATTTGGCATCTCGACAGGTGATAAATTCGAGTTGGCTAAAATATTTAATAATGTACTCTTGTCAGGTGTAATGTGATTTGTGGCCCCCGAGTCAATAACCTAAGGTGTGTGAATGTTACCAGAAAAATTGTTGTTCACGTGATTAATGGATGCACCAGCAAATGGAGTTGAGTCACTGGCGAGCCTGGACAACAAATTTAATAAATGGGCTCGGTTGGCATGTGTTAGTTCATTTGGAAAATGGACCATGGATTGATGGGAGGTTGCAATTGGGCCTTGCTGGTTCGGCCCACCTGTGCCAAGATGAGAGATTATATGGCTCTGTGCATCAGATGCAACAATTGACCCCACAGAGCCTTGTCCTCCTTCTTTGTCAATTCCAGGAGGTAGGTAGCGCAAATCTCCAACAGCCATGGCCGCAATTATTGCTCCTCGATTCGCCGGCTTGCCTCCTCGCCCGTGGCCTCTACCTCCTCGTGAACCTCTGATGCCGCCGCCGGGGACCTTCCATTGAGTCGGATATCCGACAAGGGCAAAGCACGACTCAATCTCGTGCCCTGATTTGCCACAGTGGATGCAGCGTCGGGAGCTCCGGTCACGCCTCTCCTCGCCTGTGTGTCGACCGCCTCCACCACTCTGGTGGCTCACCAACGCCACAGATTCGAACGGAGCATCTCGTCTGGTCATCGCGCCTCTCTGCACCTCGTCTTGTGCTGCCACCGAATAGGCACAGCCGATCCCCGACACTGGATCCATGCTCAGGATGTGAGAGCGCACAGTCCCGAACTCCTCGTCGAGCCCCATGAGAAAGTCGCAAACTCTCTCTTCGTCCTTCATGGCCCTGTTCCGTCCATTAACATCACATGTACATTTCCCGCAAAAGCACATCGGTAGTGGGCAAAGTCCTTGTAGCTCTGACCAAGCTTTCTTTAACTTACCGTAATACACAGAGACTGCTTGCCTCTCTTGCTGGAGCAGAGCTATGGTGCGTCTGAGTGTGTACACCCTTGGAGCCACCCCTTGCGTGAAGCGCTGTTCTAGGTCCACCTAGATTTCTCGGGCCGTAGTCGCGTGGATCGCTCCGTCTCTCAGCTCCTTACACAACGAGTTCACCATCCAGGATTTTACCATGGCATTGCACTGTATCCAACTTTGATGGTTTGGATCATCGGTTGCAGGCTCAGGTAGGGTTCCATTCACAAATCCCATTTTATGCTTGCATTCTAGTGCGTTCATCACTTGATGTCTCCAGGTGTAGTAATTCTCACCGGAATCACTCAATGATTCTGACGCGAAGGATAATGCCGGGTGATCTGATGAATGTAGAAGATATGGATTTGATGGTTGCATGGTAGTTCCTGTTGTGTGAACGACTGTTCCATCACTTTTCCCCCTACTGTTTCCACCATTTTAATTTTAGAACGAAATAGATTTTAAGATGAAATGGTATAGATGATTTCCTCTTATACCATGTAGAAAAACAAAATTGTTTGTGTTGATTTTATTTCATGAGAATGTGCCTATTTATACAAGATTACAAGAGGCTAATTTAGGAAGCCATATTACACCATAAAGACAGAATTAAAGATATGTACAAATAAGGTAGCAAATAAATCAAGACACATAAATTATGATGGTCAATGCAATTAATCGAGAAATCAGGTATGATTTATTTCCTAATTTGCATCAATCACAATATAATCATACTAAAAATCATGTGTCCGTCGACTTGAGCGCAAAATAAGTTAAGTAATATATTACTATTAGTTAAAAAAATTCAATATCCAAAGTAATTATTTACTCTTTAGAAATAAATAATAATTCGCGTGATCGTCTTCAACTATTACCTTACTGAAGATGGAGACATAACAAAGTCATATGGAGGAGAAATTGAAGATTATACAAACCATTCAGGAAACCATGTTCGTGGTCATAAAAAACAAGCATGCCCGGGAGATTATGGAGATGAAGAAGTCAGAAAAATCTACCAAAAACATTGAAGAGGAAAATGTTGCACAAGAGAAAGTTCAAGCATAATGTTGTTTATTTGCAGGATGTCAATGCAATAACCACCGGAAGTGGTAAAATGACAGGTACACGATCGCGCGAAAGTACACGCAGTCGCTACAAGTAATAACTAGAAAATCTGGATCGAATTCACAAAAACCAATTAGGGTTCAAAAGAATTATCTAGAGATGCTGCAAATAAAACGTAAAAGTAAACAATCAGAGAGAAATATCATGGGTGCTAGGCAACTAGCGAAACAAAATTTAACAATTATCATTAAAATTGAAAGACCTCAAGTGAATAAATATATCTCAATGCACATATTTGATATTGAAATGTAATTCAGTCCATTTTTGTGCAATTACCCATGTAAGCAACGTATTTTATGGAAAATTGCAAAAAGTTTTTTGAACATGAGCGAGAGAGTTTTGCAAAAATATAGTGAATGGAGGGTTTGTGCAAAAAAATAAAACAATTATAAGGGGACTTTTGCAATTTTCCCTGCATTTTATCCTATTACATAAACAGTAGGCTAGTGGAGAAGATTAAAATTTAAAAATTAGAGATAATTCATGTTCACTACGGTAAACTATGACATATTTTCATGTCACTGCGGTGAACTTTTATAAGAATCACTTCAATACGGCGAACTATTTATATGTGTCACCGTTCAAAACTCTGTTAAATTTAGTATGAAATGTCCATATTACTCTTGTATTAGAATTCTAAAATAAATCTAAACAAAATAAATCGCTAACTTTTTTTTAAAAATATTTTTTTTATGAAATAAATAATTAAAAACTGATTTCATTATTATTACTTTTTTAGAAAAAAACATTAAACATAAAAAACGAATTTGAAAACCGTTTTTTATTTTAAGGGTAAATTTCACATGACCCCCCTTAACTATACGCGTGTCTCACATGACCCCCATTAACTACAAAATCAATCTGTGAGGTGCCTTAACTATCCAAAAATCCCACTTTACCTTTTTTTGTTGACTTTTTTCAAAATTCTGTTATGTTTTTGTGAAATGACGAAAATACCCTTATATCTGAAAAATGAAAATAAATAAATAAAAATGATTTTGAACTTTTTTTTCAATTTTCTCGTTGTACAAAATAAAGAATAAAAATAATATTTTAGTATTAATTTTTTATTTTTAAAAATTTTAATAAATATAAAAAACGATGTTTAAAAGTAATTTTTTATTTTAAAACTTTTTTTGTGAGAAAAACTTTTTAAAAATTATTTTTACTATTAACAAAATTTTATTCTTAATTTTGTACAACGAGAAAATTAGAAAAAAAAGTTCAAAATCATTTTTTTTATTTTAATTTTTCAGGTAGAAGGGTATTTTCATCATTTCACAAAAACTTAACAGATTTTTGAAAAAAGTCAACAAAAAAAGGTAGAGTAGGATTTTTGGATAGTTAAGGCACCTCACAAATTGATTTTGTAGTTAAGGGGGGCATGTGAGACACGCGTATAGTTAAGGGGGGTCATGTGGAATTTACCCTTATTTTTAATATTTTTTCAAAAAATAAAAAGTAAAAATAAATAAATAATATTCAAATAAGTTTTTATTATTTATTATAATAAAAAATATTTTGTAAAATATAATATTTTTTATTTTTTTAAATACAGTGGTATTTTCGACATTTAATAAAATTTGAAAGTTGAACAGTAGATTTTCCATCTGTATTAACGGCATTAGGATAAAATAATTCATAAATAGTTGAACATGAAAATGTGTGTCATAGTTGAGTGTAGTGAATAAGAATTATCTCTAACAATTATAATAAATAAAAGGGAAAACTACACCTAGCCACACCCAACTATTGCCAAAAGACACATAGTTATTCCCAACTTTAAAATTGGACACCTAGCTACACCCATAAATTGTAAATGGACAATCAGCTAGAAGTGTTATAACATAGTTATGTTTTCGTGTGAATAGACTGATTTACCCCTAAGAAGATGAAGTAAATTGAATGACTGTTGATTATCGTCATTCATAGCTAAAACAAGCTGAGTGTTTGAGTACTCTCAACTCTGAAGCGAGAACAAAGTTTGAGACGGTGAGGACACTGATGAAGAAGTCGCCGGTGAAGAAGACGGCAAAAATGAAGGCTCCGATGATGCAGCCGGCGAAAGCCAAGACGAAGAAGACGCTCTCACCGAGTGCACCGAGTGAATCCATAGAGAAAGTCCATCGGTCTCCTCCGAAAATAAGTGAGATAAATGATAATCCATATTTAATTTTATATGTGACTGTGTTACTGGGTAGGAAATTTTAGTTCGAATCCTTTGCATGTCAGTAGTTAAGGTTTCATTTAGGGAATGGGTTAGGGTTTAGGTTTGATAGTCTGAAATGGGTGATAGTGCAAGGGTTTATTTGATTGAGTATGACCTTAATTATGCAAAAAAAGATAAAGCCTGGATGTGTGAAGGAATCTGACTTTAGGTATTTTGAGGTGCACCATAGGGGGAAATTTTTGCTTAATAGTATGAAGTATGAAGGGGGAAATATAGAGATTATGGGGTTTGCTGAAGATGCTTGCTCAATGGTGAAGATGAGTAGCATGATCCAAAAATTAGGGTATGAGCCTGGTTGCAGATTTTTTTTGTGATTTCCCTTATATAAATGGAGCAGAGTCCATAGAAGAACTGATAGATGATGAGACGTTTGAACAAATCTTTACCTTGTATGACTATGACCAAGCTATACCTATTTACATAGTTCATGGAGAGGGACATATACATGTGTCAACTCCAATTGGTGAGATTGTTTATTCGAAGCTGAAGAAAAGACTCGTCTCAAAAAAGAAGGTCAGAAAAGAAAAATGTAAGTTCTCGTATGTTAACCAAGAGGAGTGGGATAATATTCAACAATCGGGTTATAATATGGAGGAGAAGCTAGTTGATGGGACAACTATGAAAGTTGTGGACATTGTTGACATTGATGAAGATAAAGTACAAGAAATCTATGAAGGAGAGGGTGATGAACTGAAATGGGGAAAAAGATGTGCAAGGGCGAGGAGAAGTGGAGATGACAATGAGGGGGATGATGGTGATGACAGTGAGGGTGATGACAGTGGGGTGAAGAGGGTGATGATGATTTAGTTGATGGGGAAGACATTGATGTAGAGGTTGAGGATGAAGTTCATGCTGAAAACATACCTACTGTTGATTGTAGTGGTGAATATGAACTTCCAGAATGGTTGAGAGAGGTTAGATTTGACATGAAAAGGGAAAGAGTGGTTGATGATGATATCCCTCTACAACAACCTCAGCCTGAGGTGACAGAAGAAGGTTCTGCTTCCGGGCCTCCAGAACAACCATTGCCCAAAGGTTGTGAGGATGACAAACAGTACGACATATTTGATGGCATTGAAGATATTGATGATGTTTGTGATTAGCGGATGCCAAGTGTGTTTGATCGTAAGAGCGTGAAGGGGAAGGGGAAGTTTGCAAGTCGGGCAATTTGAGAGTGGGAATCAGATGTGGAAAAAGACGTGGAAATTGGGCTATACTCCCTATTTCGGGACGTTTATGTGTTCCGGTACATATTTAAGACATATGCTGTCTTATTAGGATTTGACTACTATTTTGTGCAAAATGGCAACTCAAGGTGGGAATCATGTGTAGAGGCCACAAATGTAAGTTTTGGTGTTGGTGTAGCAGCACGAGAGGAGGGTCAGTTATGCATATTCGTGCCTTCCGAGGAGAACACAATTGTGTTCGACCATTACGAATTCAAATTGCGACATCTGATTTCATCGCAAGGAGGTATTTGTTAAATTCACTTCTCTTTTCTTAATTTGAATAATTTACAAAACTAATAATATACTATTTTTACATGATATTGTAGGTACATGGAAATGTAAGGATGTGACCTAAGTTAACTGTTAAAAGCCTCAAGGAAATAGTGTTGAAGGAGGTGAAAATGCAATCGGGCCATAAACAAATTTACAGAGCATTAGTAAAGGCGCGAGAGATGATTGATGGAGACTTAGCAAAACAGTATGAACTATTGTTTGCTTATTGTCATATGATAGAGACGACCAACCCGGGAAGCAAGACAAAAATAGAACTGGAGTATTACTTCATCCCACCGAGCAAAGAACCACACGCAGGATTTCAAAGACTTTATATTCGCTATGCTGCACAAAAGACGGGATGGTTAAATGGATGTCGACCATTTATCGGGATTGATGGTTGCCATCTCAAAGGACGTTTCGGTGGCCAGTTGTTAGCTGTTGTAGGATGGGACGTTAACGACGGTATGTTCCCACTAGCGTTCGCCATTGTCGAGCAAGAGAACAAAGAGACATGGCGATGGTTTCTCGGGGAATTTTTTGAAGACTACGGTATAGAAGCTCTCAACTGTGTGCTAATGTCTGATAAACATAAGGTATGATTTTTTTTTTGAGCATATGCACTTCATTTCTTAGCAAAACAGTATGATTACTAATTTCCTCACATCTTCTTTCATAGGGTTTGGTGAAGTTATACAAGGACTGGATACCTGAGGTGGAACATCGATATTGCATGCGCCACCTGTACGAGAATTGGTACAAAAAATTCAAGGGTGAGGACCTCAAGGCAATGCTCTGGCAGTGTGCTTTTACTACATCAAAGGAGTTGTTTGAGAAAGAAATGGCTAAGCTGCAAGCTGTGAATCCCAACGTTGAGGAATGGTTGCCACGACCTCCCTCGACATGGTGTAAGGCTTTCTTCTCTGATCTAGCTAAAACAAGCATTTAGACAAATAACATGTCTGAATGCTTTATTAAGTGGATATTAGAAGCTAGAGATAAGCCCATCTATGAGTTATGTGAGTACATTAGGTTGAGGATGATGAACATGTTTTATGAGAGGAATAAGATGTTCGATGGGTATTATCCTAGGATATGCGGGAAAATACATAAACGGTTTGAGAAAATTAAGACCAAACATAGACATTGCACCCCATATCCTAGTGGGGATGGTATATTTCAAGTATGGGAGGGTAGCATATCATACGAGATAGATGTGAGCCACAAAACCTGCAGTTGTAAGGATTGGCAGCTTAATGGTATACCTTGTAGGCATGGTGTTAGTGCTATTGCATTTCTGAGGCAAGAGGCCGAAGATTACGTAGATAGTTGCTATGAAGTTTCAACTTACAAGAATATATACTCTGCCTTCATTCGTCCTGTTCCAAGCATGGACAAGTGGTTGAAGGTCACCTCTCCAGCACTAGCTCCACCATTAATACACAGACCACCAGGAAGACCAAGGAAGCGGAGAATCAAGAATCCTACAGAGAATGAAGGAAAAAATACATCAGCTTATAGGGCCAGCAAGTTAGATGTGGTGGTTAATTGTGGAAAATGTGGAAAGGAAGGACACAATATGCGAAGCTGCTTAGCCAAAGACCATGGGGTCAATGTGAAGCCTAAACCTAAGGCTGCTGGAAAGAAGAAGGTGACTGACCCTCGAGCCCAATCGGGCTATTTTGCCACAAAAGAAGATGTAGAACACCTCATGAATTGTAGGCTTGAGACTGTGAATACAAGGTTGAACAGACAGAGAAAATGCACTTCTAAGGAAATTGTAGAGAAGAAGAAAATTGCAGAAGTTAGGTTGGAACAAACGAAAGCCAACAGAAAGAGGCAGAATACATCAGCATCCACTTCCCAGCAGGTAAGAATTTTGATTTGTATTGTTGCATCCATTTTCATTTTCTACTAACCATAATCCCTTTCCCCGCAGCAACCTACAAACCCTCAAACTACAAAGAGGCAGAAGTTACATGTTATAAAGAAGAAGTCTGCATCCCAACAACCTGTATGTTTTGTATGAGTTTCTGTTATTTGTGAAAATAATATTGTACATTTTCTGTTTTTTGTTTCAAATTTACAATTCTGTTTCTCGATTTACAATTAAGTTCATAAAATTCTTTACACTAATTGAGTTTATGGTTATTAACAGCAAGGAAATGTGAACTTATCTGGGAACATCACTGCAGCTTCAAACAACCAGCAAGTAGAGGCTTCTGTTGAAGATGGAGGAAGGAAGAATGATGCTTTTGTGGAGATAAGGTCTGCCTATCCCCAACCACCAAATTGAAGACATGAAGATGTAGAGAACAACTAGATTTTTTGTGGGGTTCCCAAAGTGATGCACATGAGTGTACTTTGGTTTTATGTGTTTTTTTGGACTTTAGCACCATATTTAATGTCAAAAGGTGCAAGTTGTACATGTGAATGTGATGAGACATTAGATTCTTTATCTAATTGTTTCTTCACTTTTGCTTGGACAAACTTTGAATTGTAATGTTGGCAAGGCCTTTTGTGTTATTACTTTCTTGAAAATTATCTGCATTTTATCATCTGCATTTTATGAGAATTGCTCACAGTGGCCTTTTCGGTTTGGTTGGATTGCTCACAGTGGTCTTTTGTGCCTTTAGTTTCTGGTGTTTAATATGGTTATGGTTAATATTGAATGCAATAATATACACACCCTCTATATACAGGTTATGGTTATGGACAAGTTGGAAACCCTCTATATACAGACCAACTATGCTCAAAATTTCCCACAACATCAACACTTAAAACCACAATATTATCAATCTTCCACAACATCAACACTTAAAACCACAATATTACCAATCTTCCACAACATCAACACTTAAAACCACAATATTACCAATCTTTTAACACTATTGCCAAACATTTTCAATTACATTCCCACAATCACAATCAATAGTATTTCATACATATCAGTGCACCATTATCAATCTAAAACTAACACAAACATTTTCATTTCATTCTAATATTGGGAAAAACCAGAACATAACAACTAAAACTACAATTAACACAAACATTTTATGATAATTTCCATTACATTTTCTCTGCTTCTCACACTTACACTCTAATTCATCAATCTTCTTCTGTTTTTGTTGAAGCTCCCTCTCGAACTTCAAATTCTTCCTCTCCGCTGCTTCTTTTTTTTTAGTTAAGCACAAATTTTCTTCATCCAGAGTTCGAATGGTAGCTTCATTACACCTTGATCTCTCATACATACCAGGTAATACCCTCTTCCCATATTCACATGTTTCTGGATCAATCCATTGAAAGAACTTGCACTTCGATACACTCTGTTACACTCTGTTACAGTCCACAGAAAAATCATTTTAGTTTCTCAACATATTGTACCTAAAATCCACAGAAATTGATACCAAGATCAAATATCCAAGGGCAGTTCCCATATCATACCGTTGAAGAAAATTTATAATCAACCTTTTTATGAATCAAATATAAAAAATCCAGACCAAGAACTCAAATTATAATTTCTTAAAATGCATACATTTCAAACCTAAATTCTCCGCATAGACATTGCATTATCAGGATTTTGACATCACAATCCCAAATTTTTAAAGCCTAACCATAATCGGGATTGTGACATCAAAATCCCCAATTTTTTAACCTAACCCTAAAATTCGAAATTGATTTGTCTGACCTACAATCCCTACTTTCATTCCAAATTACATGAAGCTACCCCAAATTACTTCCCTTGATTCCATATTCGAAGAAAAACTTACCCCAAACTTTTCACATCCAATGAATCTTCTACCAGGATTCTTGAATGTCCTTGATGTTCGCACCGGAGCTTCCACTCCACAATCGCACAGAACATCCTTCATTGTCACCATCTTTTCTAATTTCAACTCTGTCTCCGATCTTGTCTATGTCTATCGTCTCTGTCTCCGATTTTTGTCTATCCCCACAGCCGAGTCGAATATTATGAGGTCCAAGGACAAGAAGACGAAAGATTAAGGCTTCAACATGAATAAGGGTATTTCAGTATTTTAGAAAAAAAATAGTATCCACGTGCGGACACGTGATCGTTTTTGACGGTATAATTAGACATAATGTTAACATTTGTCCATTTACAATTTACGGATGTAGGTAGGTGTCCAGTTTCAAAGTTGGGGATAGATATGTATTTTTTTGACAATAGTTGAGTTTGGCTGGGTGTAGTTTCCCTAAATAAAAAAAACTAATCTAAGGGCACTTCCAATTGACCACCAATAATTCAAATGAATTTTTCTGTTTAGTCTACAACTTCCGATTGGTGTAATTTACCAATAATTCAAAGAATCATCCCATTTACATCCGACGACCAGACCAGACCATTTTCTGCATTTGTGGATCCATGGCCATCCTAGAGATCATCTTATCCGGTCTCCTTCCGGTGCTGTTCGAGAGACTTTTGTCTGAGGAATTGTTCAAGTTTTCAAAAAGGCAGGAGATCGAAGTGCACGTCAAGAAATGGAAGGACATTTTAGGCGATATCCAGCAAGTAGTTGCCCATGCCGAGACGGAGGGTCTCAAGAATCGAGAGGTGAAGCGCTGGCTGGGCGACCTCACTGCCTTTGCTTACGACGCTGAGGATTTGCTCGATGAGATAGTCACCGATGTTTCGACTTCAAATCACCCCAAGCTGAAGAACCAGGTGTTTCGTGTCGTTGACAAAGCAGTGAAGATTGTCAATCCAGCTTCGGGTCTCGCACCTATGCTCAGTATAGAGTCGAAAATGGACGATTTGACCCGCAGGTTGGAAGTTATCAGCAAGAGAAAGAGGGAGCTGCTGTGTTTACACAATGGCGGTAACAGCAACGTCGCGGTGAGGGAGTCTAGCTTTTTGGTTGACACGCCAAGCATTCGCGGCAGGGAAGAAGATGAAAGAGCAATTCTCGGAAGGTTGTTCAATGATAAAGAAGGGGATGATGTGATTCCCATAGTAGGCATGGCTGGGATTGGTAAGACCACTCTCGCTCAGATTGTTTATGATAATGCCCAAGTCAAAGAGCATTTTAACATGAGGGTTTGGGTTTGTGTTGCTCTCCATTTTGATATTAAGAGCTTAACTAAGAAGATTCTGCAGTTCATTATTAAGAGTAGTTGTGAGGGCATGGATTTGCCTTGGTTACACGAGAAACTTAAGGATGTGTTGTTGGACAAGAAGTTTTTGATTGTCCTAGATGATGTTTGGGACGGGTTCGCTGATAGCTGGTCTGATTTTTTTCTTCCCTTTAAGACTGGAGTACCTGGGTGTAAATTCATAGTCACAACTCGTAACTCAAATGTTGCCTCGAGAATGTCAGGCGGCAGACCTCATTACCCTCTGCGGCAGTTGTCAAATGATGATTGCTTGTCTCTACTTGCATATCATGCATTTGAAACTCATGATTTTGATGAACACTCGCATTTCCAAAGCATGGGTGAGCAGATAGCTGTAAAGTGTAGGGGTTGTCCCTTGTCAGCTATGGTTTTGGGGAAGGCATTGCGCGAGAAGAATCTCACAGTCTGGGAAAGCATACGGGATGCTGAGGTGTGGGATTCACTCAAGGAAAATAGTGACAAGTCTGCAGGTTTGATGTTGAGCTACCAGTTGCTCCCTGTTCACTTAAAGCCTTGTTTTGCATATTGCTATCTATTTCCAAAGGGGAATCTCTTTGACAAGGAAGAATTGGTTATGTTATGGATGGCAGAAGGTTTTTTGTCGGCAGAAGAAGGGAAGCAAGTTAAAGATGTTGGAGGCGCATATTTTGATGATCTGGTGTCCAGGTCATTTTTCAAGAAATCAAGTAGAGAGGAAAAGTTATTTGAAATGCACGACTTGATTTCAGACCTATCTCGGGTTGCTGCTGCTGACTTGTTCCTTCATTTGGGTAACAAATTGGAAAACTTTGACCGAAAAGGCTTTCCTCCCGAGGTGCGCCATGTATCATTCCTCCGAGACACTGCTAATGTGTTTGATAGAATCCAACATTTCAAGCAAATGAGTTGTTTTCGAACACTTCTAGCTCTTGCCTCGCCTGGCGCAAAACGTCGTGGAGTGAGCTTATCTAATGGTATACTGCTTAAGTTGCTAGACGAAGTACATCGTTTGCGCGTATTTTCTTTGAATAGCTACCTGATAAAAGAGCTTCCAACTCGAGTTTCCTACCTGAGGCATTTGAGATACCTTAATCTGTCTAATACACCATTGAAATCCTTACCCGAATCAGTTACATCTCTCGTCAACTTACAAGCCTTGCTACTCAACAATTGTCATCTCCTCATGCAGTTGCCACGGGACATTGAGAACTTGGATAAGTTATGCGAGCTCGATATTGCTGATACTCCCATGTTGCAAGTGTTACCGGCAGGGATTGGTAAGCTGACAAGTCTCCAGAAACTGTGTAAATTTATTGTTGGGAAAGACAAGGGCCCTGGACTCAAAGAACTGGCGAACTTGTCCAAACTTCAAGGAGATCTTTCTATCTCAGGTTTGCACAATGTAGTGAATGAGGAAGATGCAATGAAAGCCAACTTGAAAGATAAAGAAGGTCTTGATGATTTAAGCATGGTATGGAGCCGCACATTTGATGACTTCAGACACAAACACGGTGAAGTTGAGATGGAAGTGATGAAATCTCTAGAGCCTCATGTGAATTTGAAAAGGCTCAAGGTAGAATATTATGGAGGGGCTGAATTTGGATCATGGGTTGGGCATCGCTCGTATGTAAGCATGGTCTCTGTAGAACTCTATGACTGTATAAAAGTGAGCTCACTTCCTTCGCTTGGGCTTCTACCATTGCTGACAGACTTGCGTATAAGAGGCTTGCACGGAGTAGAAATTGTGGGTTGTGAGTTCTATGGGGATGGAAATGATAATCCTTTTCCAAGCTTGCAAACTCTAAGGTTTGAGGACATGCCTGAATGGATTGAATGGCTTCCTCCTACTAGTGGTGCAAGAAAGGGAGCAATTAAAAGGGACTTCCCTCGTCTCCGCGTGCTGCAGATGCTGAACTGTCCAAAGTTGACCGGGAAATTACCAGAAGGAATGATGAATAGCACCAAGACCGACTCATCTCCTCTCAAAAGCCTAGAACTGAAGGACTGTCCATCACTCGTGCACTTCCCTTCAGGGAAATCAATGTCCACGCCTAAGCTTCAGAGACTCGTAGTCAGTGGCAGCTCGCAGCTGGAGTGCATCGCCATGAAAATGCCTGACTCAAGTATCTCCCTCGAAACAATTGATCTCACCGGATACTCAAATATTCAGAGATTTCCTTGGTCAGTGCACAGCCTCATCAACCTCAAAGACTTAACGATCGACAACTTCAGTATTCTCAAGTCTCTGCCTGATCAGATGAGCAAGCTCACTTCACTTCAGCATCTTTGCATCAAGAATTGCCAACAACTTGATTTCTTTCCCAAAAGAGGCTTCCCCCCGAACCTAACCTCCCTTTCCATTTCGGAGTGTGCTAATATCCGACAGCCCGTGTCTGAATGGGGCTTGCAGAAGCTCACCTCTCTCAAGAGCTTGTCCCTCCATGAAATGTGTCATTATGAGTATCAGTTTCCGGATGGTGATCAAATCCTTCCTCCAAATATAACCCATCTTTCACTCTCAAGATTCCAGAACTTGGTACGCCTCACACAGGAGATCCAAGAGCTCATGTCCCTTGAAAGCTTGTCGATCGAGAACTGTCGTATATTCCAGTTCATGGAAGGTCTGCCCGCAAATCTTAATCGCTTTAACATCCACGGATGCCCTCTTATGCAAAGACGCTGTCGGAGAATAGATGGAGAGTATAAAGACCACATTCAATACATCCCTATTGTTGAAATGGATTAGGTATGTCCATTTGTAACCCGACTTTGAAATTTGTTATTTAAGTTGATGAATGTACCCAAAAATGTATTCTACTTTCCTGTTTCAGGTCACAAAACCCGCCCGCCGAGCATGTTCAGTGTCCTTCACCCTTTTGAGACTCTTGACTATTATTCAATGTTTCATTTTGCATAACATGTATTGTTTTGTCTTCACTCCATTGATCCATAACTGAGTACAAGCATGAAATATCCCTCGATGAGCTTGAAGTTTTTCTAATTCGTGTTGTGTCGTTGTTAGTTGATTCTGAAGGTGTAAATGAACA
This sequence comes from Geranium rotundifolium, assembly GCA_963920655.1. Lineage (NCBI taxonomy): Eukaryota > Viridiplantae > Streptophyta > Magnoliopsida > Geraniales > Geraniaceae > Geranium > Geranium rotundifolium. The sequence continues at coordinate 38,209,717 of OY987313.1, read as the reverse complement.
AAAGTCACGCGGCTACACTGTCACCAGATCGTTGTTAGTTGGTTCTGAGGCTCTAAAGCTGTTTGGTTGGTGAATAAGGTTGACGTCGTGCAGCAACATTGTCACCACCTCAGACAAGAGATGCGCGAGATCGACTCATCAAGCAACTCCTAAGTTATGCAGTACTTTAGTTTCAGAGTGTTGTATGAAGTTTAAGGTTTGTTTGTGTTCCTTCAATTTTCCAAGAGGACCTGAGTTGTGTTGCCTTAAATGGGCATGTCAATGTATTGTGTTATCTTCCCATTTCATTGCTTGTTTTGGACTTCATTATTGCAAATGGAGTTATGTTGTGTTGAATGGGCATGTGATCAATGTATTGTTTGTTATCTTCTATTCCATTGCTTATGTTGAACTATATATTATGGTAGTCTCAAATTGTGACTTGATTCATAAAAACAAGCTTCAGCTTTTATAAACTGGTCGAGTTTCAACCATCCACACAATCGATCAGAAATAGAGCAAAATGGTTGATACTAGCCATTTTAGGCATGCACAACTCAAATTTCTAAAACCACATTTTTTTATTCTTTTTCTTGGATAGAATTCAGGAAATGCATGTTCATGGCCTTACACGAGCGACCAAAAAATTGTGAATGAAGTGATAGAGATTCCATATAGTAAGCATGAGATAATTTGGTTACAATTCTCATGCGGTAATATTGTTATAACTGTTGTTGATAAATAAAATGGGTTATTACGAGGGAGTGAGAAGATATCTATGAATCCATCGTCAAGAAATGGACTTGCCGCGAATAAAGTATTACAAAAAATTAACATGATATCAAAGCGGCGATATTCGAATTCATCGTCACTTTGAATCAGAGATCAAATTCAACCACTTCGTGACCTCTATATTATGCTTACCTTTAGCGCGTCGGTACTTAGTGCATCGTTCGTGGCCATTCTGCTCTAGGTTTGGTGATGCGTGTGTATTTTACCTGCCGCCCAATTTGAAGTTTTTTTAAATTGACTTTTCCGCCTCACTTTCTCCTCCATTCCGGTATTTCTTTTATGGCTTTACTTACATGTTGTGGGTCTAAGAGATGTCCAGTTTTCTTCATGATAGAACATTTTCGCGTTATGTCACATAAAATATATGGGCTCCTATAGAGAAAAAAGACTTGACTAATGATGATTTCAATGATCGCTTTGAAGAACGAGATTATAAGAACTATCAAATTCGTACTGGGTTTAGAAATACATGTAGTACATTTTTAAAGCTCACTTTGGTCGTCATGATACCAGGAGAAGATTTGGAAGCTCCTTGAGAACCTATATTTTATATCAGATGTTACTCACAAATGTCATTTTTTGTCTGATGTAAAGTCATTTTGGAACTATTTACTATCTTAGAACCCAAGCAAAATTTTTAAAAAAATATCTTTTAGCTAAAATTTATATAACCAAAATTTGTAGTTTATCACCGTCCTCGACAATCTCAGGAGCAAGGAAGCAAGTGTTGGAAGATAATCACTCCTAATTAGGGTGGTTCAAAATCGAATTAATTTAAAATTGAACCGATCAATTTGAATTTTAAGAAATAAAAGTCAAAACTGAATTAATAGAATTTGATTCGGTTTAACTTTAAACCGTAATATTTTGGTTTGGTTTGATTTTTTATGAACCAAACTTCATAAAACTGATGCAATTTAGGCCGTTTTGACTTAACGGTTTTATAATTGATTTTTTTATATCAAATTTTATGAAATTCTCACATTTTGAGATGATCTTGATTATTATTTTTTGCATATATGTTTAAACCTAATTATTAAGAACTGATGACCTAACACGAGTCATATGCTCAAATCGATCAGTTTCAAGTTTGATTCGGTTTTTATCTTACTGATTTCACAAACTGAAATCAAGCCAATTGAAAATTTAGTTCAGTCTACGATAAAATCGAAACATCTCGGTTTTTTCATTTCGGTTCGGTTCGACTATTTTTAGCATCCATACTCCTAAAAGTTAGGCTTTTATTAGGCCCGTCCTACAAAACATATTTACCGTATGGATGAGTGCTCTTTGCTTTTGACCTGCAAACTTTCAATTTTCGGGCTTTTTTCATGAATAAAATTTCATGAAATTGCATTGCTCTGTGCCGTTTTGGCTTAACGATTTTTAGATTGGTTTTCTTTATACAAAATTTTATGAAATTCTCACATTTTGTGACGTTCTTTATTATTATTCTTTGTCTAATATTTTTAGACCCAATCGAAATGAGTGTTCAAATAAAACAGCTTCCAATTTGGCTCGGTTCGTTTTGGTTCGGTTCGATTATTTTTGGGCAGCCCTACTCCTATAAGTTTTGGGCTTTTTTTATTTTAGCAGGCCCGCGTCGGAAAGCCCATAGATCCAATAATCGAAAACTCGGAGTCAACTCAAGCGAGTCCACCACAAGGTACGCATCGTTGTCTCCTACAGCAGACCTGACCCTCCCTCACTGACACATCTATTCATCATTAACACATCATTGCCCTCCAACTGGGTCCCACACCCAATAGCCACCCAATCCTGTCCCTCCACGTGTCACGACACTCTTGTCTCGTCCCTTCTCCGAACAGTGACTGCACGAACCGCGCATTGAATCGCTGCACGTGGTGCCCGCAGAGGCGCCGGCCATTATTGGCCGTCCGATTTCCGCGCGTCGATTACGATGCGCTTTTTGCTTTGACTTCGGTTTGTCAGGTGTTCTTGCCTTCACCCACGCGCTGGGGAGGGGCGTGGGTCTCACTCTGTTTGTGTTTGAGAATTATTATGGTGGCGTGGGCTTGCACGCGCCGGGTGAGAAGGTGGGGATGGGAGGGGCGCCGATTAAACAGGGCGTTGTGTGAAGTCGACGTCGCCGATTCAAGTCGAGTCCCTCGGATAGTGTGTGTGAGCCTCATGGACTTCAGTGGACCTCAGTCAATCTTGACCGTTTATTTCAAGGAAAACAAAATTCTGATTATTGTTATTTTATCATCATTATGGTTTTATTTGGCTTTGATCCAAATCTTCAACAACGGAAAAATTAAGCTCTTTCTAAGTAAAAATGTGATAGTAATGTTGGAAATTTTGCTTAAGTACTTATGGAACATATATAATATTCAGAGATTAATCAAGAGATTGATTGATCGAGTGTTTATTTTTATATTTCTACTAAATAAACTAATATTCATATATTATGAAATTTAATGAATAGAATTAGTGTGAGTAAATATTTAACAAACAGGGATACATATATTTTAATATAAATAGATTATTACTAGAAGTATCATTTAGCATATATATATATGTACATTATCATTATTATTTTTTGGTTATTGTACGAATGAGAATTTCTCGCTGTATGGTAAATTATTTTATTTGTTATTTTTATTGTTCAGTTTTATTTCTATTTAATATTTTAGATGTCAGTGGCTAATTAAGAGACAATATGGAGGGGCCAAATTCCTTAAAAATGGGTACGTCATAAACTAATTAAGCAAATAAATTAAAACTATATAAATAATTGGTAGACTTATTTAGGAAATACCTATTACCAAACCGAATATTAATCAATAAATCTTAAAACATAAATTAAGACAAAGACCACAGTTAAAATTAGATGTAAAATGCATATAGTTTAAAATTAGATGTAAAATAATTTTGATGGGCTATTTATTTATTTAATCAATGATAGATATAAAGAGAATCTTGATTTAACCAATGTAAAAGCATGGAAATCACCCAAATTAACTCTAACCAATGATTAAAGCCTTTTGGCTTTGAATTTGATGCTCATGTTTTTGGAAATATATTTTGAGTACTGAAAAGCAGAATTTGAAAACATTCTGACTGTTCAGAGTACTCCAAAACTGCATTAAATGCATGCTTGAAAACAACTTCATCAGGACGGTCCATTCTTGTACTGAAAACCAAATCTGATCAAGAGTCAATCTCAACGGCCGAGATTGCATGTTTGAATAGTGCCACTGCAGAGAATTCAACACCCATTTCCACTTATTTGTGACTATAAAAAGTTCAAAACCATATGGGTTATATACTTATTTGAGTCTTCAATCTTCATGTTGAAGACAATATATATATATATATATAGTTCTCATTCTTGTTCCAAAGTTTTGTATATGAATCTGGTTCGATTCGTAACGAAATGTTGTGTTAGTTGATTTCACTGAGGTTTTTGTTGATGGGAATGTTGTTTGGCTCGAGACCATTTGATGATTATCGGGTTTTTAAAACCCGAGACATGTCAAAATAGTTTTGGATGAACTCGGACCAGGCTTCATTCCTGCCAACCACTACCCTTCTCGTTCTTCAATTCGTCTTTCAACGAAACAATGCCAAGAAACAGCTCAGGTAATAATGGCAATGGTGAGTTTCTTTTTATAGTTCCATGAAACATCATGAATTGGCACAAAAACAAAACATGTTTTTTCTCTGTTCTTTGTGTTTGAAAGATTCTTTCATCTCTGTTCAAATTGGGACAAACAACCATTTCCGAATCTCTCATTTTCTATGCACAGTTTTGTATTATTTTCTTGCAGGTTAATTAATGATTTTATGCAGTTTCTTGTTGTTCTTGTATTGCCAATTTCCCATTGAAATTGTATTGATGATGAAACTCAAGAAGAATATGGGTTTAACATTTCAGGCTCTAACTCATATTTTTTCAATAGAAAAAAAATGAGTTCGTAATGTGTATGAATATGGTATTTAAAGTATCTGTTTTGTAGTGACACTTAATATCTTTGAGTTAATGTCATGGATGTGAAATTCAAACAAAATGGTGATGAAGATTCTCTATATGATTTTCTGTAACCATTTAAAGCTATAAAGCAAATGAAGGAATTGAGTTTTTGAGAAGACTCATTTATGAAGGTTTTATGATAATTAAAAGATGAAGAAGAAAGGTACTGATAAATGTATCTGGCAAAGTTCTCAGTGGTTCTGTACAATCACAAGCAACACAGTACCTTTTCTTCTCCACAGAGAAACATGTTCACCCAGCAGTTAATTGAACACAATCAAATTCAAAATGATGTTTTTTTTGTTTCAAAATACTCACAAGTTTTTGAGTTTTGCTCCCACATATGTTTACAGCAAGTCATTCACCAAGTTTTTTGAGATATTTGTAAAATCTATTGCAAAATTTTAGTGAACCTGTCTCCTTTTTAACATAACTAATATTAGGGTTAAAAATAATTAAAAAGACAAAAAATACCCTTCACATTATAAAAAGTATCTATTTTTTAAAAAAAAATACTCCAAAGGCAAATTTGAAAAAAAAGAAGAGAGGCCACATGACCCATTTTCCGTGTGATTTGACAAATTTTGACCAATGTTTTAAAATCTATTCGATTAATCTTTTATTAGTCTCCAATTATCATATCTTGACTATCCTCCAAAAAGACTATATCCGCCCAAATAGCGTCGTATATTTACCAGCAATAACTGCATATAGATATTAAAACCAGCAAGCTTGTTTATCACATGAAATTTTCACTTCACCCACAAAATAGTAGTGAGTTTTAATTTTTTATTCCAGTATGTGAAGTTAAAAACATCACTTTTAATGTCTCTTCAGAACCAAAATGGCATAACCACAGAATCCAAACTAAATCTACATAATTTACCAAAATGGGCATCAATTCAACCACTTACAGTCTACATATACAATTACTTAAGATACAATAATCTATATCAGTTAAACAACAATTTATCGGTTCATAACAGAGTCACTGCTAAAGAATCATAACATTGAATATAAAGCAAAACGTTCTATACGAAACAAGGATACATTGTTCACGACGGCCGGTCGGGGAAAACCTTCTCCAAGAACTTGCAGAAGCGTTTGGCGTAAAGCTTTGGCTCGACGACTGAGATCAGCTGAGGGTCAGATTTCAGCGACTTGCATGCATGCTCGACTTTCTTTTTCATGTTGTACTGCTGCAGAATATCAATGACGCCCATGTAGAGGACAACGTCGTAGACCTCAAAGAGCTCGACTTCCGTTGAATCAACCTCTTCTTGCCGGAGCTTGTGATTCGCCTGAGCTGGCATGTTCACTCCTAATTGTACCGGCAACCTTATAATTCATGAAAAGGGTTCAGTGAAATAATTTATGGTTTAATTTGGGAAAATTCACTGATAATACATCTTTCCATTTACAAAGAAAATCACTAAGATGGGATTGAATTGACACACTTTTAAGGGTATTAGCAAAAAATGTGAGTATACTATTCTGTTTTAGCGTTTTATAGCTTTGAACTTCGTTTATTGATAAAAAGTAGAGGTGAATTTAATTTTTAAAAATTCTGCAAAACAACTGATTTTTATTTCTGAAAATGACGAAATACCCTCGAAAATAAAATTGCCCGACCATACAGAAAAATATTTTGGCAAAATTTTCTTGAAGAAATATTCTGGCACCACTGTAATTTCTGGAAAAAATCTCTTATTTTGTTATCGAGTTGCAATTTGAGGATGGAGAAGAAGAAAACCGAGGAGCTCGAGTTGGAAAATAATGAATTTAATTATTTTCTTACCTTTTTAATTCCATGTCCATTTTTGGAAAAATGCACTTGTTTTGCATAAAATATATATGAAAAGTTCACCGCTACAAATTATAAAAACGAATTAGTACACATCAACTTTATGTGATTAACCCTGATACTAGATGGGTCGTATTCTCATGGTTCATGACCATTTTGTTACTTATTTCTTAAATTTATGCATGAAAAGGGTAGAAATATATGAGTTACCTTGCGGTGCCAGGCAAAATGAGATCGACTTCCTTTTCGCCAACAGAATACGCTCGGAGGGCGTTCCCTCTGATGTGGGGACCCGGTGTACGCCTCACAAAGCCTGGTTCGTGGGTTACTAGGAGGAGCCCTTTCGGAGGAATAGTAAGCTCTCCTTGAGAAGATGCATTGTCTGATAAAAGGCTTAGCATTAGCTGAACTATTTTACTTAAAAGGCGCGATTTTGAACAAATGTAGGTAAGCAACATGAACGCTTACCATCGCTGCCCGAGAAACTGTCATGTTTGCTCGAGCCAGAAGATTCTAATAGGCCTTTCAGATGCTCGGGAGCTCTGAAATGTAACCCCAACAGAAGGCTGTAGTCGATTATTTGCTGTGATTCCAAGAACGTGCAATCCCGAGAAATTTGTCTGCAAGAAATAAGAGAAGTACAATTCTGTTAAATCATTGATAGCCAGAAACTATATTTAATTCCATGGTCGACGCGTTTTGGAAATGAAGCGCTTACTCAAGAAGCGTTTTTCGCAATAGCCTGTCCATGTGAAGTTCATAATTCAGATCAAGATCTTTCAATGTGGTATTCTCGTGAATTTTCTCTTTATCTGTGAATCTTCCGATTGTTGATCCCTTCAGATCATAGCGGCGATGAATCCTCAGTTCCGTGCAAAACATATTCCCCATGACCACAAAGCGCACCTTTAAACAAACAAACAAACAAAAGCAAGCATTCATACAAGGATACATCATCTACGCATAATCAAGGTTCTAAACCTTGGAACTGGGAAGAACTCGGCGAGGCACAAAAAAAGGAGTTCCGAGAACTCAAGGGAGAAATCGGCAAAACTCTTTCTATATTAAATAAATATCATATATACATGAAAAACAAAAACAACAATATTTTAGTAAAATAAGATACTTTCAAACAACTTAATACGTTAAAATAAAATCACATATTATTGAACAGTTTCAAAGCATATATTAAAAAAAAATTGACCAATTTTGACTGAGTAAAAACTCAGTAAAGGTGAACCACCGAGAACGAGTTCTAAATCTCAGTCAATTCGATTTTACCGAATTCTCAGAGAGAACTCAAGAGCTTTAGAACAATGTGCATAATACAAGAAAAAAATAAGGATACCTTTTTTCTGCCTCTCAACGTTATGCGGTGAAGCCCAAAGAATTTTGTAATGAGAGTGTTCTCGTATTCTCGAACATGGTTAAAGTAGTTAGGCAACATCTTGAGGAGAACCTAGGCAGCAAAAGAAAAAAGGTAAAATTGATACAGAATGAAAGTATGCCATAATAGCGGTTTTATAACACAAATTCAATTTCAAACCTTGAGCTCGGATTTTTTCACCGTCTTGATAACAAATTTACCATCGTGAGAAAGATAGAAGATACTCCCGCTTTTCCCCGGGGAAGAAATCTCTTTCAATCCGTCATCTCCACAAATGGACATCATATACTCTGCAGCGTCTAACTTGAACATCTCCCTTAAATTCCTGAAAACATGACAGATTGGTAAAAATACACAAATATGGCGTTTACGTAGTTTCTTGCAAGTCAAGCAACCGAACCTGAAAACCATAGGGCAATAGTCCTTCCAGTAGAAATCAATAGAATAATGCGGAGGTGTTAACCGCGAACCCTTCCTCGGGAAGCACATTCTTATCCTCGCCCGCTCTCCAAAATCTGAAGCTCGAACATCACGAACAGGCACAGGAGTAATTTTTCCAACAGTGTATCGGATCCCGAGTTGCAAATTGAGCATCAAGAAATAGCTTCTCCGGCCATCAAAAATACTCACACAAGACCTTTTCTTCTCTTGTTCAACGCGAAGTTTATTGCATTGTTTGCTTTTATCCGATAGCTGAGCGCTTCTTCTAATTCTCTCAGTAATCAGAACGCCTTGCATATACTCCCTGTCATAAACCACGGAGCCAACATCAGATGGGCACGAGAATGTGCACGAGTTTTCATCGCAGGTAACATCTCTGGCACGATCGCTATAGCTCGATTTTTCATCTAACAGATTGTTCCTGCTTGATATTCTCCCCGAAAATGATAGGATTCTTCCAACAGAGATTTTCTCAGAGAGGCTACGCTTCACGTTTGGTTTTGAAGTTTTGCTGCAGTCTGAATCCATCGACGAGCTGTGAGATAATACTTTTTTACCATCTTCGTATCCAAGAGAGCTGCACAATTTCTGTAGAGACGGATCCTCGCTTCCTGCAGGATAGTAAGTTCCTTTCCCGTCTTTTAGATCCTTAGACCATGTTCCGAAATAATATCCTCCGTCAGTAAACCTATAAACTCCCGAGCCGTGCCTAAACCCGTTTAACCAAAGGCCATCGAAGAGATCACCTTTGGCCCATTTCATGACCCCTCTACCACACATTTTACCCGCCTTCCAATTTCCCGTATATGTATTTCCGCTATTCCAAGAGTACCTACCGTTACCTTCGTGCACCCCTTCCTTCCAAGAACCTTCATAAACGTCCGAGTTGGAGTACTCCTTTCTTCCCAGCCCGTGCTGGATGTTCATCCTCCATGCCCCAGCGTAAGCGGATCCTTCGGGTTCGGTGAAGGTGCCAAAGCCATGGAGGTAGCCTCCAGAGAAATCGCCATCGTAGCTTGCTCCCGATGACCATGATATCTTCCCTTTTCCCGTCATGTTCCCTTCTTCCCAGTTGCCCTCATAGACCGTTCCATCCGACCACGTGTATTTTCCCTTCCCGTGAGGAGCGGTTCCCTTGTAATCACCGACATAAACGTCTCCATTCAGAAACGTCTTCTCATCGAGCCTGGAAACACAAAGCACGTAGGGAAAAATATATTAGTCGATGAACGATAAACTGAACATGGAAAGAATCCGATCAGCAAATATAACCTCTTGGACCCATCCGTGTCCGGTGCACGCTCAAAGTGATCTGAAAGTCTCATCCTCGGTTCCTCGCCTATAACTCTAAGCGAGTCTTTATGCAAGAGCAATGAGGAACGTCATTTTTCACCACATAAGTATAGAAGGGCCAGTAAAGTACAATACGACGAGTAAAATATCAAAAATGTTTCACTTGTTCTTTGTGATGTCAAGGGAATTCAGTTCTCGTCAGATTCTCTCCATCTCTCTCCCTCCCCCGGGAAATTGGATTCCTGGACAGAAGCAGAATAACACGATAAGATAAATGTTAAATATTACCGACATAAACCAGACACACTCTTATTAATGAGTTCTGTTTTAGCTGAAGAGCGCTTATTTATCTCAAGCATTTTTTCCTTCAGAAGGCATTGCCTCTGCATTAGGATTAAGAGAACTATTAGATTCTTTTCTTCTAATTTAAGTGATGCTGTAACATAACATGCTGAAGGTAAGCTTTTTCATATCATACTTAGATTGTGGTGATCAACAACTAACTTGCATTTAATACTATAAAGAAAATCACTTTGCTATTCATAATCGGTTTTTTCAGCAAAATCACCATCACTTTACCCAACAAAAGTTCAGCATCCCCTCTTGAGGGTAATCAGTATGATTCCTTATCACTAACGGGGGAGAACATATTTCTTTTCCCAACACAATCATCGGTGAAAAGAATTTTGTAAAGCAAAGTATAGAAACTACACATTTCTTCATTCATGGTAATATTAGGGGGGTAAATTGTTTCCTGTGATTTAATTAGGTTTTTATTGAATTTCCACTCAGCAATTCAGAAACATTTTTACTATTCAATCTATATCATCAATGATTCTTTTATGTCTCATTAAAACCAACATGAATCTCCACCTTAGAGATTTTCCATCATAACAAGCTGTGAACAAATGAGTACAGATGAAACACACACAGAGACGCCCACAAAAATACACGAAAGTTCGAATCTTTATCGATCCATGAATTTCCCTTCATCAATTTCCTAAAGTCTTAAAGACCCTTTTCTCAATTTTCAACTACCCACGATTATTTTTTTTCCATCAGAAGGCCTTGCCTCTGCATTGGGATTAAACACACTATTAGATTCTTTTCTTCTAATTTAAGTGATGCCACAACATCCTAAAGCCTTTTCATATTGCACACTGATTGTGATGAACAAGTAACTTGCATATGAAAGAAAATTAACTTGTCGTTCATAATCTGCTTTTCCAACTAACCCGTCTACTCTAACAGAAAAACGCTCAACAGCTCCTCTTAAGTAATCAAAGGGAATAACTCTTCAAGCTAAATATTTGTTAACAATTAAGTTACAATTCCGTATCCCTCTCGGGAAGGAGAGAACGTTCCTTTTCCCGAGCATGGAGAAATAGAATCTTCTAGACAAAGCACCCAACAACTACCCATTCTCTCATTCATGGTAATGTTTAAAGGGGGTATTGTTTCCTTTCCTCCAAATTAATTAGGTCTTATGGAATTTTGTATTCAGCAAATCAAATACCTTTTTTACTATTCACTCTATCATCATTGATTGATTCATGAGTCAACAAACCCAGTAATGAGAATTTCTTTACTCCACCATACATACCCTTCTCACAACCACTGGTTATAAACACCAAGACTGAAAAATTCAATCGTCACAAGATGTGAACAGATGAGTACAGATAACAAAAGAACCCACAAAACACGACAAAGCTTGAATCTTTAACATTCCATAAACTGCCCTTTATCAAATCCACAAGCCCTAACACCCCTTTTCCCCCAACTTCCAACAACTACCCACCATAAAGCAAATACAGCCAAACAGAACAAAAACACTAAATTTACCCATTTCAGTGCCCATATCGTAGTTTCCATCATGGGTCACTCAAAAGAAGAAGAATTTGCAGAATCAACTGTAAAACCAAACACAGCAATGAACCCAGAACAACACCTTCAATAAGGAAATGGCAAAACAATCATAATTAGAGAAGTACAGATAAAACCCACATAGAAAACACCCAGAAAACAGCATAAAGCTTGAATCTTTATCAATCCCATAAACTCCCCCTTTTCAATTTCCACAAATCCTAAACACCCTTTCCTCTAATTTCCAACAACTACCCACAATAAAGCAAAAACAGCCCAACAAAACAAAAACACTAAATTTACCCATTTCCTATTTTTCTATCTTGGGTCACTCAAAAGAAAAGAAATTTGCAGAATCAACTGCAAAACACAGTACATCAATGAACCCAGAACAACAAATTGAATGCAGAAATGGCAAAACTATCATAAACACACACCTGCTCATCATGGCTTGGTGAAAGGAACCAAAGGTGGGATTGGGAAGAGGAAACCCAGAAAGAACCCTAGAAGTTAGCACCAAAATAGAAATCAATGAGCAGGCACAAGGTATATATGTACACAGAAGCAAACAGGAAATGCCTTTTTTTCAGCCACCACAAAGAGCTCAGAGATGCTCTACTTCAGCTGAAAAGTTTGGTCCTTTAGGAATTTTTTGTGTATGGAAAATGGGAGAGAAGCTCCTCCTCTCTCACTCCTCCCTCTCCACCTGACAATCTGACATGACAATATGGATACTCATTCCTCATCTTCTCTTGCCACAGAATCTTGCCATGTCACCCATTTACCCCTCACTTGGTCGACCCACCATTATTTTTCTTCTATTTAAAGAATTGAATGTGATATTCTTGTAAATTATTAAAGTTTTGTTTGGTGTAGTTTTAAGTTGAATTTCTAATCACTGATTTGGATGTAGTTTATGTTGTCATTGCTTAAAACATACTGTGTGGATTATTCTCTTGGTCTAATGATGAGACTTGAAATTCTAATCAATGAGTTTTATACCAAAAACATCCACTATAAAATAATTGGGACATAAAAAATATGGAAAACAATAAAAATATTAAACTCCTATGTGTTTGTTTGTAATTTTAAAGAATTATTAAGTGATCACTATTTCCAACAAAAAAATTTTAACGCGGGTTCAAAATATAGATATTTTCGTTGATAGTTTGAGATTTAAACCGTACGATATCTTATTGGGAATAAAAAATCTTAACGTATTAGTTATTGAAAATAACTTATCTTTTTTATGGAAATGGAGATAGAACAAAAAAATATTTTTTTTAGAAAAGTTATTAATTCATAATTTATTAATTTATGAAAGTTCTATAGTAATTGTGTTTTTTATGCAAAGTTTGGATTTGCTCACAAAAGCTGTAGATATGATTCCTATTCTCCTGTGTGGAAGCTACTAATACTTAACATGATTTGAGCAAAAATTATATATAAAAATCTCTTTCAATATTTATTTCTATACTTTTGAAAATAAATTTAAAACAAAAAAAAACGATTCCACTTATTTTATTTTTAAATAATTTTATATTTCTTGGAAATGGGTGCTAGTAGTGGCTTCTAAATATGATCACGTGGGCTTAGTTGGCCATTTGATATCTTTGTCGGGCCCACGAAACCGACGGCTCTGATTGATGACAGCTTGGAAAAGTGTGTTCGTGAGTTGTTTCCTCTGTTTTCTGCCACGTGTCCTTAAAAGACAAACATGTGGGGCCTACCACACGTTGGACTGATATGAAGTGTGTCGTTGTTTAAGGTTTGTGTGTATGATCGAAAGAGCCATGTTCCGGTGGGTGAGTCCTCAGGTTATTAATCATGCACGTTGCTTTTCATTCAAACGCACCGTTTTTGCATTGATCACTTCAATCGAATCACAATGCCACAAACCAATAAATAAATATTAGTTTCTTTAAATGTTTTTGTATTTTGAGCAATAAATATTAACTGTAATTATTTATTTGTTTGGTAAGTGCATAAAATGACAAAGGTTTAGTATTTGAAATATTATTTTAAATTTATTGGAATTTGTTAACTACGAGAGCCAGCCAAGTTTGACCATTGTTTTTATCTGAAATAATTATCTATTAAATTAATGGTAATATTCTTGGGTAATATAAAATTATGTATTTAATATCGAAATTCGAGCATCTCGTTAAAGTGAGTGATTCTATACACAAAATAGAAGATATAAATAAGATATTAAATCTTGATAGCATATGTCTCATGTGCACCTTAATTAAATAAAATCAAGTGGTTCAAATTTTTTATTATAAAACAAGAAATTCCTTGACCTGTATTGCTGTTAAACTGGGATTATTTGATTCCATGATAAATGTTGTAGAAAAATTCAAATGGACGGTGGAATTATTTTTTGACAGTTTTTAAAAAACATTTTAATTCAAAAGGTTAAATTGATAAATAAGTTGTACCGTATTTATAATTTTATACTCATTTTCAAATCATTTCAATTCAAAAGTTAAATTGGTAAATAATGACCTAATATTTATATTTTCATTTCTAATTGACCTTTGTAAAACAAATATAACATATATGAATTTATTTAAAACAATATAACATATATGAATTGAATACTCGTATAGAGAAAATTAGATAATAAATTTTGCAGAATTTTCTAAATTTTGGATCTTCACTGAAGCTAGTGAAAACCCACGTCAAATGTGCGCTCGCAGATGAGCAAGAAATTAGGACCCGATTTGTAAATGTTTATGACAAGTAGAGGCAATTTGGAGAAACTCATTTTACAATCATATTCTCAACTTTTCATTTTTGTCAAACACACAATGGTAATTTTTGTCGCAGATTGTCGGTGATCACAGTGCCGGCCCAATCTTTGAGGGCTTAAAGAGAAGTAAATTAAAAAAGAAAAATACTCAAAAGTTATGTGCTTTTAATATTTTGGGGCTTAAAACTTAAATATCAAGAGAATGTTTTGAATTTTGAGAAATGTGTTATTTGTATTAATTCAGTTTAAGAAAAAGTTACGTACAAGTTAAATAAGGGTTTCAAAATACAATTTATTTTCATTTATAGAGAGATTATACACTTAAAATACATGTACGGGCCTTGTAAACTTGGGGCCTAATGATCGCATAAATTTTCATAGGGTAGAGTCGACCATGTGTGATCATCAAGTGTTCACTAAGGCTCACACAGTGAAGAGCTATGCAAAAGACAATGTGAAGTCGTGCAACATATTTTTGATTCATAAATAAAATATAGACATATATATGTGCCCGAAAGTATGCTTATTGTCGTGAACCATACATGATGTGAAGTGATAGAAATGTGAAATTAATTTGCAATTTTGATTATATATTATATTTGGTTCACCTAAAAATTTAAGTTGATAGATTAAAGAAAACTCAATTTTCATTTTTGCTCAACTTCAATTCAAGTGTTCAAAAATGTTCTCAATTGTCACGTCAATACTCATTTTAAATATTTAAATATTATATTATTTAAACAATTGAATTCATTCATTTGCAAAAGAATGAGTAGAGAAGTTAGGAATGAGTAGAATAAAAAGTTATTAAAATCATAGGGACTAGCTTTAGCGAGTACTTATATTTGGGAACTCACATTAGAAGTATAGGGATACGGACGAGGGTTTGGGCTTGTGTTGGAGTTCAAAATCTCTTATACCCAAAAAATATATATGATTTCAGGATTAGTTAGAGTTGCTCTTAGTGTTTAGACTTTTATTTAAAGGAAAAAGAGTAGTTCAACATGCTCAATATCATTTATTTTCATTTTTCTATTGACTATACCTAATTTTGTTAGTTTGTATAGTACCTTAACTATTTTTTTTTCAATTTAGTAAACTTTGTTAGTTTTTAGCACATTTTGTTAGATATTTTAAAAAATGACAAAAATATTTCTCATAAAAAATCAAATATTGATTTATCATGAAATGTCACTTGTACCCCCAAACTAATATTAAAACTCTAGGAAAAATTTGTCTCGCTAACCCCTAAATAATAGTAATAAAATTTTTTTTATATCACAAATGATTCTTTTATCCCATTTAAATAGTAATTTAAATACAATATGAGGGCACACGTGTCTTTTGAAAAATGGTCGACTTTGTTGCTCGACGATAACAAAGTAGTCTTTGGCGTTTGCTGCTCACCGATGACGGGGACGGACAAGCAAACGAACGACTGGTTGGGCTCAGAAACGGAGGGTGATACAAGACGAGACATATTGCGATTTTTCCCGACGAGCCCACAAAGACGCCATAAACGACCGCCACGATTGAATCTCCAAGATGTATCTTGGTTCGCGACAGTCGTCTTTGGTGTTCGCCTCTTCCTCTTTCCGTTTATGGGTCGCAATGGAGTGCAGGATTGAGATTTTCCGATTCCCTATATTGAATTTTAGAAAAAATTTAAAAATACCTTAAATATTTAATTATTTACATTAAGAGTTGAAAAATATTATTCTTTGAAAATACTTTGATTTTAAGGGTATAAACTTTTTTTTAATGAAAATGAAAATTCATTTTTTTTTTTTGTAAAATTTAAATGATTCATTATTATTTTTTTGTAATTTACCCTTGTTTGAAATTGATATTTTTAGTATGGTATATATCTAAGAAAACTAAAAGGTGCCTTTTCGAAAGAAAAAAAAACTAGTACAGTAGAGTGAACTGAGGGTTTAGTGTGGAGTGTGGAGTTGGAGCTCTTCTCCGTCACAGAGTCACTTCACAGCTCTCTCGAATTCTTCTTCTCCTCCGCCATGGGAACTCCATACCCAACACCCATCACTCCCTCTCATACCCGTATCGGCTGGATCGGCATCGGCGTCATGGGCTCCGCCATGGCTTCCCGCCTCCTCGCCGCCGGCTACTCCGTCTCCGTCTTCTCTCGCGACCCCTCTAAGTCCCTCCCCCTCCAATCCCTAGGCGCCTCCGTCGCCGACTCCCCTCAGTCCCTCGCCCAACGCTCCGACGTCGTCTTCACCATGGTTGGCCACCCCTCCGACGTCAGATCCGTCGTCCTCGGCGGCGTCCTCGCCGGACTCAGCCCCAGCTCCGTCGTCGTCGACCACACCAGCAGCAGCCCCGCCCTCGCGCGCGAGATCCACGCGGCGGCGCGTGGGATCGGCGCCTGGGCGGTCGACGCGCCCGTCTCCGGCGGGGACGTGGGTGCCAGGGAGGGGAGATTGGCGATCTTCGCCGGCGGAGACCGCGGCGTCGCGCGGTGGCTCGATCCGATTTTTGGGGTTCTGGGGAAGGCGACGTATATGGGTCCGGCGGGTTCTGGGCAGAGCTGCAAGATCGCGAACCAGATCGTGGTGGGTGCGAATTTGGTTGGGCTGAGCGAAGGTATGGTGTTTGCGGAGAGGGCTGGGCTCGATGTGAGGCAGTTTCTGGAGGCGGTGAGGGGCGGCGCCGCCGGGTCGATGGTGATGGAGTTGTTTGGGGAGAGGGTGATTGAGAGGGACTTTAGGGCAGGTGGGTTTGCTGAGTACATGGTGAAGGACTTGGGGATGGGTGTGGATGTGGTGGAGGAAGGTGATGCTGAGGTTCTGGCTCTTCCTGGGGCTGCATTGTCGAAGCAGCTCTTCGCCGGAATGGTGGCTAATGGGGACGGGAAGCTTGGTACTCAAGGTCTCATCACCGTCATCGAGAGGCTCAATGGCAGGTGAGACCAGCTCTCCTCTTGATCCTCAACAATGATTTGTGCTTTGAATGCTGAATCTCTAGACTCTAGAGTAATGGCATTGTTTGAGGAATTGAGTAAGGACTTGTAGTTGATTGTGTATGTTTCAGATGTTTTTGTTGTGGCATTTATGTGCTTACATGATGAATAAAAGTTGTTGGGTTTGGGCTACTATTCTGTATTTAGAAGCGATTGGTATAGTAAATGATTCCTTTTATTGATATCATTAGCAAAAGTTATATTCTTGGTGACGGTAAAGATTGGCCTGTTCTGAGTTTCTCCATCTTCTCAATTATTTATTGTTTCTGTTCCTTAACATGTTGATTCCAACTGGTTTTAGCTTATGGGAAAGCATGTTTCATAGCATACCTAACTCTTGAGGCTATTTCATCTTATTCTTTCTTTGTATAGTCACACCCTTTTCGTGGAAGCTTATCAAGATTCATTTTCGAATCCATATTAACCTACTCAATTAGCATAACTAGTTGAGACTTGAGTGTATGAGTCAACGACAATATTGATACAGGATTGCTGTGAGTTTAAGAATAGAGAGTGTAGAACGACTGAGAGCCACTTAGTCGGGTATAAGCTAAGATAATTCTAAAAGGAGAAAATAAACCCTTAAGCTATGAACTTTCCTACATCTGCATAAAATCTTATAAGGAAACAAAATTAGAAATCCCAAGTGAGATAGAACTGAGTCACTCAATCTCTTGTGATCTTCTTTTTCTAGACCAACTCAACACCTTCTCAATTTTGTGGGCCTCCCTCCTCGCTCCAAGCTTCTGGCATTAGACCCTTCCGCAGGACACCATATCCCACCACCAATCAGTGAGCTTAGCTATAAACCACCAGTATTAGTCTCGAGTTCCCCCACTACTAATTCCAATTCACATGCTCCTACATCAAGCATATATGCTGGGAACATAGTAATTGAACTCTCTGATGTATCAATGTAGAGATTAGCAAATGGTGCTTAAGAAAATTTCATTTTTTTTGGCAGCTGAGGTTAAGATTAGAGTAGCTACACTTTTGCTAAATTTGAGAAACCTATTGAAGAAGTAATAGATATTTTTACCACATAACTACTGGCTGACTTTCTAAAAACCACAACGAAAACAATACATCAACTGCTAGAAGATATAGGTAAGGCCGACACACTTCTGCATTTTAGTAAAGCAGATGACACTTGACAGAAACATGTAGTTAGCCAATAGGGGAGCATGCCAGCCCACTAACAATAGTAAGGCATTCGTCAATGAGTCGATGGACAGAAATATCTAGTTAGTCGATAACAGCAAGTAGCTGCTTTGGACCTTTTATAATTGAGGATAGGGTATGGACACTCAATAAGGGGTTCTGAAGGGAAATATGTTTTTTTTCTTGACATGGAGTAACTGAAATCTGTGGTCCAAACTTGAACTATGCTCCATTTGTACCCAGAATTCAACCAAAGAGACCTGCCCTCACCCGACTCACCTTTCACGCCAAGCCAAAGACGTATAGGAATTAGGAACGCCACCAGGACGCAGGACCACCACTGCGGACACAAGTACAATGATGAGAAATTCAAGCTGTATGCGATATGGAATTCACGAAACAAGCATGGGTTCGTCTAGTGCGAGATAAGATGATGATATATTTGCACACATTATTTTGTAATGCATGCATTGCTAGTATGTAAAGAGTAGCATCTTCTGATCTATAAATAAGAGCTTATTTCTTCATGTTCATATCCTCTCCTTCATTCTCAAGGTTCAGACTTGACATGACCTGTTTTTTTCATGATTATTAATAGAGTTATAGTACTAACTTCACCTATTTCACGCTGCTGACAGTTCTTGTTTTCGAAACTTGCCACAAGTTGTGAAAAACTGAAAATGAGCCATTGCCAAAAAGTGCAGTGCTTGACAATCGACACAACCCCACTGGGTTGAGACATTTTGAGGTATGGTGGTTAAACACAAGTTTAAAAGCTAGTTTTTCGTGTTTGGAAAGTCACTGTCATCTGACAGTGAATTCTGGCATTGCCAATGTGATAGTTATTGATTTTGCATCTGTATTTGGCTAAGTGTTTTTTCTATCAACAAAGTCGTCTTCTTTCCAGTGGAAATCAAGAATTGGTTACTACTACATTTTTTATCGCGAGATATTTCATTGAAACGGTTCCTATATGTGATGCATGTAAATAAGAGCCTATTTCTCCTTCATTCTTAAGGTTTATTCTTATTACGGCGTGTTTTAAAGATTATTAGAGTTATGGTACTAACTTCACCCATTTCACGTAGTTGGCAGTTCTAGTTTGGAACTTGCTGCAGGTAGTGAAATATGAATATGGACTTATCATCCAGATTCGCCACCAAGAAGAACATTGATGGAGAGCTCGGATCGTACTACAGTTGGTCGAGTTCTGATTTTCCACTGCTTGCTGAGGCCAAGGTTGGCGGTGGCAAGCTCAGTCTGCAACCCCGCTGCTGGCCCTCCCACACTATGCTGATTGCTCCAAAGTTGGTTATGTTCTTCAAGGTACCGTAAATCAGATTAATCAGTGCTCTAAAACTCATGAGTTATCGGGTAGAATTGAGTTGGCCGAGTTCTGGATCAAGTTTCAAAACTCGTTCCTAGTGGTTCACTTTGACTGAGTTTTCACTTTTCACCGGGTCAACTTGGTCAAAGTTGATAAGATTTTATTTGTATTTCTTACGTATGCTTTGAAATTATTCTGTAATTGAGTCTATTTTTTATTTTCATGTGAATTATATTGTTTTAAAAATCTCCAATTTGTCTGATTAATCATATGTTAATCCCTCAATTAATCTTGTAATCTGATTATTTCGATTAATCTCTGACTAATTCTAGAAATTTCTTTTCGCCCGACTAGCGCCTGGTGTTTTTTAGAACATTGATTATGTATGAAATGCATGTATATATTTATATAATTTATGCAATACAAAGCGAGTGTTGCCAATTTCTCCCTGATTTTTCAGAACTCCTTATTTTCATCTTGACGAGTTCTCTCTACAAAACTTGGAAAAAGGGTTCAAACAGATTAGTATTCCAATAACAACGCATACCTGCCTGCAGGTACCGGAGGACTAACCAGAATGGTATTTCCTGGGGAATCAAAAGAGAACGTAGTGAAGCTTGTCAAAGGAGACGTCATACCAGTGCCAACGGGAGTAGTGTCTTGGTGGTTCAACAATGTAGACACCGAGCTTGTCATCGTATTCCTCGGCGAAACTTCCATAGCCTACATTCCCGGCGAATTCACCTATTTCTTCGTAGCCGGCGTTCGAAGCGTGCTGAGTGGGTTCTCCGATGAATTGATCACTAACATTCACAATGTGAGCAAAGAAGATGCAACCAAGCTTCTCAAGAACCAAACAGACGTCCTACTGACCAAGATAGAGGATGAACTAACCTTCCCCAAGCCCACCAACGATGTTGACATCATCAAACTTGCTTCCAGCATCAGCAAGGCGCAACCTGACGTATATGTCAAGAACGGAGGCAGCATTACTATAATAGGTGTCTCGAAAATGGCCTTCTTCGACCAAGTCGGGCTAAGCGCTGCTTACATCAACCAAGCTTCTTCGCCGGTGAACATGGAATGGAGTGCTTCTCTGTCGTCACAAGCTCTCGGTAAGCACTAGTTTCTTTGTCAGCTCCACAAATCTGCGCCACCATCCTAATAGTGTCTAGGCAGGAATTTTTAGGACACCTACCCGATTTCATATAAACTGGCCGATTTAGTCGGTTGGGCGAGTCTTAGCAGATTTATATGATTAATCTCCGGTTAGTCCATATCCATCCGATATATGTCTAGCGTTTTTCTAGAACACTGGTCCTAATATCTATTTTTTATTGTTAAGATTTTATTAGTACTGTTGCTAGTACTCTGTTGTGGAGTTGATCGATCGAGAGCAGATTGACGGAAAAAGGGATCGATTCGAGGGACATGCAGATCGAGTCTTGGGGTGCAGGGAAGCAAAGGAAAAAAAGGCTTTTCATTAGTCACAATCGTGGCCACATTAGGCACGATTGAATATCCGGAGAGAAATATTTTGCCAACTTACGGATAGTTCCCGCGATCTCAGTCACGATTAGGGCACGATCGTGACCAAGAGGAAGACACGATTGTAACTCCCCAATCACGATCGTGACTCGAGTCAAAGCTAGAGACGATCATGCCCATGAAGAGAAGACAGTGGCTCGTGAATGGTCTCCACAACCTCGAGTCACGATCATGGCATGCCAAGGGACGATCATGACCCAGACTAAGTCACGGTACCTAGGCACGATCGTGACCAAGGCAAAAGTTAGAGAGTATAGAAGGTCTTTTGACTTAGTGATGGGACACATTCTCACCTACAACAATCTCCAACAGCTTTCACATCACCCTTCAACACATTCCCTTTGTTCTTCATCTTCTCTACACATTCCCAAGCTTAAAGAAGAAGACTTCCTCCATTGTCTTTCAAGTTTGAGTTGGGGAAAAAGAAATTGAAGTCATTTCCACCATTCCATCTTCAAGAAGATAGCATTCAACCAAGCACAAGACTCTTTCTACTTCAAGAACTATTAGAGCACTTTCTCAACTCTATTATTCATTTATGTTATTGTTCTTGTCTAGCTTTGTAGTTTGTGTGATAATGTTTAACTTGAGCCCCATGGTTAAGGGCTAAAACCCTTAGCCATGGGTGCTAAATATTGTATGAAGTGATTTCTATGGTTAAACGAGACATTGGTTCTAGAGTTTGATGAATTGTTGTGTAGTATGCTTGAGTTAATGCTTGTGTTCTTAGTTGGCCACTTTAAATGCATGTTTAGGAGACTAAGCCGAGGCTGAGAGGGACGGATAGTCTCGGAGCTAGCAACTACCGAGGGTTGGAGGCTCGAGGCTCGAGACCGGGTCTTGACACCTCAAATCAACCCTTAGCCTAGTATTGTCTGACCATTACGGTCTCTAGTCGATCACGAACCCGAGAGGGCAAGGGGTGACTCGAGATTAGGTCAATCTTAATGTCGAGAAGCGAGATTGGTATTTAGGACATAGGTTCAACAGTAGACTCGATCTTGATGAATCAATACTCATGATCATTATCACTAAAATGCATGTTTAGCACCCCAGACATTTATTCCATTATAGTCTTAAATCGTCAATTAACTATTAAAACACCAAAAATAGCAATCTCGCACATTTAAATCATTCGACTTAACAATCAATGACCCTAATTAGTTCATGTGGATTCGACCCGGTATTTACCGGTTTATTACTTGTCCGTGTATACTTGCACGAGAATTTCGGGAAGTGACGTTTGCACGACACTTTTAGGCCTAACATACTCGAACTCTAGTTTCGTGACCAGAAGCGCTTTACCACTGGTATATGCAAGCCTTTGCAAATTGCACCACTATTGAATCTAAAAACATAACAACGACCAATCTGAAAATTTCACACATGTTTGCAGGATGGTTGTGCAGGAATTTGTGAGCAAGGCATCGATTTTCGCTGCTTTTTCTCCGCAAGTCGTTCGAGCATCTCTGGATCTGAGTCCAGAGCTGGAGAAGCAATTGGAGTTGAGTGTTAAGGCCAATGCAGTTCTCATCCCTCCGAAGAATTAGGTCTTCAGGTAGCAGTTTGAAAGCTGGTTGGGTTGCTTGCTTCCCAAGTCTCTTTCTTCTTTCAGCTTCTTTAGCTGAAGCTCGATTCTGTTTCTGGTATTGTGATAATGATGTTATAGTGTATTGTATCTATGTTTTGTATTTGGGCAAGTGTTGGAGAATATGAATATGCTTTATAATCAATAAAGTTCTGTTAATTTTCAAAATCACAAATCTCTAAGAATGATCGGATATGAACATAAGGGTCTTGACTCTTGAGGGATTTGATCATCTCGGAACCGTTCTTGAAAGTCTTCATTACGCTCAGTGCCTCTTCCCCTTCTACTTCTTGGCTCTACAATGAGCAAAAGGCAATTTCACCAATAATGATGTTCAATATGCTCAAATGTTACAAAAACACAAATGAAAATCCTAAATCTTGGTGGTCTTTTAGAAAATGGGTAAGTGTTAATCACTATCTCTACGATACAACTTTTGCATGTCATTACTCTCTACTTTTTAGTTGCACGTTTTATTGAGTTGGAGCGTCCATCGTAGAATTAAGTTTCATGTAAAATGTCCATAATACATACATACTAAAAAAATTCAAAAGTTAAAAAATACATGTTTTGAATTTTTAAAAAATATATATATTTATCAGATAAATAATAAAACACTGATTTCAAAATTATTTCTTTTAGAAAATGAGGGTTTTGAAAAAAATTATTAGAAAATAAAAAACCACTTTTAACAACGTTTTTATAAAAAAATATTCAAATCAGTTTTTTATTATTTATTTCATAATTTTTTTTTAAAGAAATGAGTTAAACAAATGAATTTTTTTCATCTTTTTCATTTTCTAAATACAATGGTATTTTTGTCATTTAATAAAATTTTAAAGTGAAATATTTAAATCACTAAAATATCCTTGTATTTAAAAAATAAAAAAAAATTCATTTGCTTAACTTATTTTTTATGAAATAAATGATAAAATTGATTTGAATATAACTTTTTTTATAAAAATAACTCTTTAAAAAATATTAAAAATAGAAAATGTTGTTATAAGTGGTTTTTTATTTTTAATATTTTTTGTAAAACCATTTTTAAAAAAATAATTTTGAATGGTATTTCCTGGGGAATCAAAAGAGAACATTTTTTTATATCAGATAAATAATAAAACACTGATTTTAAAATTATTTCTTTTAAAAAATGGAGTTTTCAAAAAAAATATTAAAAAATAAAAAACCATTTTTAACAACTTTTTTTAAAAAAGTATTCAAATCAGTTTTTTATTATTTATTTCATAATTACTTTTTTAAAGAAATGAGTTAAACAAATGATTTTTTTTCATCTTTTTCATTTTCTAAATACCAGAGTATTTTTGTCATTTAATAAAATTTTAAAGTGAAATATTTAAATGACTAAAATATCCTTGTATTTAAAAAATGAAAAAAAATTCATTTGTTTAACTTATTTTTTAAATGTTTTTTTTATGAAATAAATGATAAAATTGATTTGAATATAATTTTTTTATAAAAATAACTCTTTAAAAATGTTTAAAATAGAAAATTTTGTTAAAAGTGGTTTTTTATTTTTAATATTTTTTTGAAAAAACCATTTTAAAAAAAATAATTTTGAAATTATTGTTTTATTTTTTTTTAAAAGTTCGATATATATATTTTTTTAATTTTTGATTTTTTTTAATATAGAAGTATTATAGACATTTTAAATCAAATTTAACTCTGTGATAGACGGTGCAACTAAATGAAACCCTACAGTGATGACGTGCAACTAAAAAAGTAGATGACAGTGACATGCAAAAATTTCATAGTAGAGGGTAGTGATTGGAATTTCCCCCTTAAAATCATAATAAAACAATTTAAATGCTCAAATAACAATCATAGACAATTTAGTCTAGGATCATTAGAAGATATTTAGCAATCCCCAAGGAGGGAGTGTTAAGAATATAGAATAAAGAAAATTACAAAAAGTCTCTTTATAATTACTTTTTTTGCACACGCTCTCCCTTAACAATATTTTTGCAAAAACTTTCACTCACTCATGTTCAAATTTGTATAGTATGTACAAATATATGAAAATTAACGGAAGTTTCATGTAAGTATTGGGCGTTTGAGTTATCACGTTCAGAGGTGGGCATAGGTCTAGGAGCGAACCGGTCAAGAATCAGACCAGACTTCCCGGGTCTTCATTTTAAAAATCATAACCGGAATTGTTACTAGCGGTTTTCGGTTCTCCAGTCCTGATCCTGATTCGGTTAGAATTCGGTCTACCCTTTCAATGTCAAAGTGCCCACCCCTAATAAGTTTGAGTTAAGTGACACTTCTATTAATTTGTATGAACAGTGCAAAAACAAACATGAGTATGAGAGAATTTTTGTAAAAATATAGTGAATGGAGAGTTTATGCAAAAAAAACAAAATTATAAAAAGTTTTTTTTTGCGATTTTCCTTTTATAATATAAAGTCCCACACAAGAAAATTGTGAAATATAATTGTTGTTTATATAAAAAAATTAGAAACAATCAAGTTTGAATTTTTAGTTGAGCTGATTTTCTAATAGATTTGACTATTGTGGATCTGCCCCTTCCCTGGACGCATAATTGTTTAACTTTCACAACTTATTATACATACTTAAAAAAATTGTTCAGTTCCTTTAAATTTAACCGTGTTGCTCTTTAATTTTTTCAAAATAACGAAAATACCTTCTATTATTTTTCATTTAAAATTGAATTTTCAAATTTCTTGGGCGATTCTCGATTCACGTCTCCAACGTTGATTTCTACTGCATTTTCTCCAGAGATGTGGTGTGGCGAGGAGCCTAGATCGAATCGCACAGATCGATCGGGTCCAAATCTCATTTTGCATAGATGTGATACACACAGATCGATAGGGTCCAAATCTCGTTTTTGTTCTTACTAGACACATCCCCAGCAAGCTCTCTGGTTTCTGGTTTCTTTATGTGAATCATCTTAACTGCCTCTGTGTTTTATCCATTTATGGGAATCATGAATTGGGTTTGAGACATAACTCCATTTGTGATGCAGCGTACGTGGTTAAGAAGAACTCTTTATCAAAATTCGTTGATTCTTGCGAATACCGAAGGTGATAGATTTGAGGGAAATCTCGATTTTTTATTAACTTCAAAACTAATTAACAAGAAAAGTATAAGAATACTTAAATAGCCAAAACCTAGCCAAACTCTATTTGTAGAAAAGGAAATCCTAAACTTATTGGAAAATGAAACAAATTATTAAAATTGAAAAGGCTGCCTGAAACTTAAGAAACTGCGATTTTGACTCTCTAGATGATCTTCGATGGCCAAATTTTGTCGTACCTCATGGCATAATACAAATCCTGCCTGTGATTTGAAATCATCAGGATCTGTCTGAAAACTAGCATCAACATATCCTTTGACTGCTAGTTCTTCATCCTTCCCACCATACACTAGGAATGCGTCTTTAGTTCTCCTTAGATATTTAAGGATACTCTTGACAGCAGTCCAGTGCTCCTGGCCTGGGTTAGATTGATATCTGCTGGTATAGCTTAACGCGAACGAAATGGCTGGTCTCGTGCAAATCATAACATACATGATGGATCCCACAGCCGAAGCATATGGGATCTTACTCATTTTGCTTAGCTCATCAGGAGTCTTAGTTTGACTCATATCGTCGTTTCTGCCCGAAAAACACTAGTTTTTTGTCCAAATCTGACACTTTCATGATAATTTTGAGTGTTCCAGCTTCTGCATATCGACTTCTTCGACCACACCACATCATTCTCTCCTGGATGGAGAAGATTCGACCTCGAATCTGGACCCACAACATCATTCTTAGAAAAAGAATCACCCCGGGATCCCATATTTTTGTAGCACTTCCTACCGAATTTTCAGTTGTATCAAGTACTCCCACCTGGCTCGCAAGCTGGATCGTAAATGTGTAGCACTTCATCTCGTGTTCCATGTTGAATTTCTGGACTTTCCTTATCAAAGTACACGTCCCTTGATCGATTACCCAACCTTGGAATTCGAGCCTTTTATCGTTGATACATGATGCTGGTATTAAGTTCTCGTTGCTGATTAAGGCAACAATATACATGTAAGGCTTCCAATAATTTTCGGCTACTCTTGCAAGATTTTCAGTCACGCCTTCATCGTACAAGCTCTCGATGCCCTCCAAAAACTGTTCGTAACTATTGTTGTATGAATCAGCTAAGAACAAGTATTTAACGCAACATAAAGTTTCATCACTAGCTAATAAAGCATCTCTTCCTCGAATATTTTGCTCGTGTTGACTCAATTGTGCTTCTACAATTTCAGCTTCTGCATCTGGTTCAACAAATCATCATAAATCGGGGGTGATAGCCAATCTATGAACTCCTCTGGTTTAAGATTGCTATTGAATTGTGGAATTTCCACCTTGAAACCATGTTCCCATCGTTGGTTAGGGCGTTCGGGCGAACGATTCTGGTAACCGGCGAAAGGACGCAATTCATCCATTCGTCGTGTCAATAATTCAACCTGCCGCCTCAAATCGTCGTTCTCACGTCGAAATTCAGCGTTTTCACGTCGTAACTCAGCTTGATCATCATCAGCACCTTGAGGAGCGGCTCGCTGTTGTCTACAGGGTGGCATACCTCAGGATCGACTAGCTCTGATACCAACTGATGCAGCGTACGTGGCTAGGAAGAATTCTTTATCAAAATTCATTAATTTTTGCGAATACCGAAGGTGATAGATTTGAAGGAAACCTCGATTTTTTTATTAACTTCAAAACTAATTAACAAGAAAAGTATAAGAATACTTAAATAGCCAAAACCTAGCCAAACCCTAATTGTAGAAAAGGAAATCCTAAATTTATTGGAAAATGAAACAAATTATTAAAATTGAAAAAGCTGCCTGAAACTTAAGAAACTGCGATTTTGACTCTCTAGATGATATTCGATGGCCAAATTTCGTCGTACCTCATGGAATAGCCATAAGTTTGACTCAGATCGTCGTTTCTGCCCGAAAAACACTAGTTTTTTGTCAAAATCTGACACTTTCATGATAATTTCGGGTGTTCCAGTTTCTAGATATCGACTTCTTCGACCACACCACATCAATTTGTACATTAATCCTGATATTTAGTGATTCTGTGAACTTTTTTCTCCTTCTGGATAATATACCCACATTCTAGTTGATTGATCAGTATATATAGCCCTTGCTGGCTGCTATTAATATATAGATGCAGATTAGGGGTGAACACTTTTTACCCAAAATAAAAACCGAACTGGGATTCAAACCGAATCCGAACCGAAGAATCGAGAACCGTGGGAATCAGATTGAATTTGGATATAAAAATCAAGGACCGAATTGATTTGGTTCGGTTCCGGTTCCGGTTCTGACAGTAAAAACCGTCGGTTAATCGGCTCAGAACCGAACTAGTTGAGAATACGTTAACAGGTCGCTGCCTTTGACTCTCTGCGTGCCACCACACACTGACTAAGTTACTAACAACAACTTTATACACGTGAATAATACTACTTTTTAGACCATTTTGACCTTATATAATTTATATTATACTATAATACCCTCTTGCTCTCTTCTCTCTCTCTTTTGAAAGTGAAATACACCGAATAGTCAAATACGTTCTAGAGTTCCACAACCTCAAAAAATTTCATTTCAATTCACTTCACTTCATCAATTGCTCTCGGATCCTCAACTCGTCATCGCAGGCTCGCATCTCCTCCATTGATTCTGATTCCCTCTTGTCGAGTGATCGCACCTTCCCTCTCATTTTAATTTCTTCTAGTTTTATTTTGTTTGGAAACTATTAATTTCGTTGGAGTTGTATTAAATAAATTTAACATTTTTCATTTGGTTTTGAGACATTATTCTGATTTAATATTTCGATTGATTGATCAGTATAGCCCTCGCTGGCTGCTATTAATATATAGATGCAGAGACTAGCAAGCGGTGGTAGAATTATTATTTTTTTCCCTTCCCTGTTTTGGGATGTGTAGAAATGTCTAGTTATAGTCGACAGCACCATGTTGCTGCCGCTTCGGATTGTTTATGTAATCGAGCCTCAATTATTGAAGATAAGTTATGGAAACATTGTTGCATTTGATATGTGGTCCTGCAGGGAGATTAGATGATGACATATTTGCACGTGTTAGTTCATTAATGCACGCAGCATCTTCCGATCTATACATATATATAATAAGAGCATCACCTGTTTCTTTTAACTTCACCTATTCTTGTTTGGAACACTTGCTGCAGGTGGTGCAACATGACGACTATGGACTTGTCACCCAGTTTCCCCACCAAGAAGATCATTGATGGCGAGTTCGGCTCGTACTACAGCTGGTCGAGTTCTGATTTCCCTCTGCTCGCCGACGCCAAGGTTGGGGGCGGCAAGCTCAGCCTGCAGCCCCGCTGCTTGGCTCTCCCACACTATTCAGATTGCTCCAAAGTTGGTTATGTTCTTCAAGGTACTGTCTAAAACTAATTTAACCGAATTTAAGAACTTGTTTTCAGTAGTTCAGTTTTATCGAGTTTTTTCACTAATCAAAGTTTGTAAGAGTTTGTTTTTACTTATGACATATAATTTCTAAAATTCTGCACTTATTTTACTGACATATTATTATAATTGTTTTTCAAGTGAGTTACCTACAATTCTCCGACTTGTCTTTAATTAATACAATGCTAATCACTGATTGTTCAATCCGCAAGAATTTCTCTCTGCTCAACTAGCGACTAGCCTTAAAAGAAAAATTGATTATATGTAAACATACGTTAAAATAATATTTTCCTTTTATAAGAACTAGTTCTGCTAAATTTCTCGAGTTTTCAGCGGATTTGGATTCCAATGACTTCCTGCAGGTACCGGAGGACTGACCGGTATGGTATTTCCCGGGGAATCAAAAGAGAACGTCGTGAAGCTCGTCGAAGGAGACGTCATACCGGTGCCAATGGGAGTAGTCTCTTGGTGGTTCAACAATGGAGACACCGAGCTTGTAATCGTATTCCTAGGCGAAACTTCCACAGCCTACGTTCCCGGCGAATTCTCCTATTTCTTCGCAGCCGGCGTTCTAAGCATGATGGGTGGATTCTCCGACGAATTCACCACTAGAATTCTCAATGTGGGCAAAGAAGACGCAACCAAGCTTCTCAACAACCAAACCGACGCCCTGCTGACCAAGGTAGACGACGGACTGACCTTCCCCGAGCCAGCCAACGACGCTCACATCGTCAAACTCGCCTCCAGCATCAGCAGGGCGCCGCCTGACGTCTGTGTCGAGAAGGGCGGAAGCGTTACTACCATGGGAGTCTCGAAAATGGCATTCTTCGGCCAAGTCGGGCTGAGCGCCGCTTATATCGTGCTCGCCCCGAATGCAGTGTACTCGCCGGCGTATCTCGCAGACGGCGCGGTGAACATGATCTATGTGATCAGGGGAAGCGGCCGCGTGCAGGTCGTGGGTCTCGGTGGGAAACAGGTCATGGACAGCCAAGTGAAGGCCGGGGAGATGTTTGTGGTGCCGAGGCTGTTCGTGGTCGCCAAACTCGCCGGCGAAGAAGGAATGGAGTGCTTCTCCGTCGTCACAAGCTCTCAGTAAGCACTAGTTTATGTCTCATCTCTCCTAATTAGTGCCTTGGCAAGAATTTTTTTAGAACACCGACCCGATTTCATATAACTAAGTCGATTAAGTTGGCTCCGGGTTTAAATGGGCCTAGGCAGATTTGGGTTATTTTAAAATAAAATTTTCAAAACCAAAGTAATTTTTATCGATTAACTGTATATATTATAATAGTTTATTTAATAAGATGTGTATCACATATTCGTACTTTTGAAATGTTAAGTATCATGAAATGAAAAAAAAATGACATGAGTTTAAAAATTGGAAAGTCGACGAGGGGCATTTTAGTTTCTTTTGTACTGAAAATGAGGCATCTTGAAGATATCTGTGGTTAAGTGATAATCGTGTTAACTTAACTGTACTAAAACAAGATTATCTCTTGAATATAATAATCTAAAATTTTCACATATATTTGCAGGATAGTACTGCAGGAGTTTGTGAGCAAGGCGTCGACTTTCGCTGCTTTTTCTCCGCAAGTCGTTCGAGCATCTCTGGATGTGAGTCGAGAGTTGGAGGAGGGATTGAAATTGAGTGTTGAATCAAATGCACTTCTCATCCCTCCCAAGAAATAGGTTGGGTTGCTTGCTTCCCAAGTCTCTTTCTTCTTTTAGTATTTTCAGTTGAAGATCGATTCTGTCTCTGGTATTGTAATAATGATGTTATATTGTATCTGTATTTCGTATTTGGGCAAGTGTTGGAGAATATGAGTATTCTCATGACTGACTAGTCGACAAGAATCCAAGTTGTTTTGATGGATAATTCCACCCATCACCCCTTAGAATAAGTCAAATCTCACACAACACCCCCTAAAATTATTTATTTCATTAAAATAGACGAAAATCTAAGTTGAGCTTTTCCCTTTTTTTTACTCATCTCTTTCATGCGTAAGCGAGTTTGGTACTGTTATACTATAGTAGATGAGGAGACAAGATATCTTAATTCAATAGTCGGTCCAAATTATTGTCATACTATATCCTTAGTAATATTATAATCGATCCAATGTCAACGAATCTTGATGAGGATCTCTGATCCATTCCTAATTGGTGCGGTTAACTTGATTGAAGGAGACATTGCTTCATTTGGAGAGATCTTGCTTGATTTAAAAAAGACTTGCTTGATTTGGGGAGATTTTGTTTTGAATAGGAAGATCCTTAACTTGATGCTCAATCGCATTGGTGTCTCGATGATGGAAGTCTTGACAAAAATTTGGTGGACGGGCTGATTCTTGGCGGGCTTCAGCGATGATGGGCCGACGTTGAGTGGTTGCCCCGACGAGATCTTCGGTGGTGTGCGTGGGCGATGGCCAGGCGTTGTTGGGCAAGACGCGGGCGAGGAAATGAGGACGTCTTAGTAGGATCGTCTGGTGATTATTGAGGAAAGTGATTGAAATTCATTGAGCCCGCCAAGGTTTTCGAAAAAAAAAACAGAGGCATGGAAAGTGAGGTTACATAATAGCAACAAAAAGTTGAAATTGAAATGCAGACACAACTGCTTACAATGAAGATGATCAAAGTTGAAGTGCAAGGAAACAAATGCAGGCTGAACCTAGAAATCTCTTATCAGAACCCGACCTTCGGGACTTTCAATGTATGTGGGAAGCTACCCCTTTGTTAGTAGTCCAAGAAAAAATTCAAGCGTCACACCATCCACTTCTAGCCCAGCCCAACAAATGAGAGCAGTTGGTTATAGGCAAGTGTGAGGCCCACAACCAAACCTAGATCTGCTGGTTGGGCACACAACCCAACAGACATGAAATGGTCGCACCGAATCAGGAAGGGGAAACGTGGCACCGAATCACAGACCACGAGGTCTCGAATTCAAAACGCCACCCTTCGCAAGCCGAGAGGTCACCGGATGGAGCCCAAAGCCGGTGGCAGCGAGTTCTTGCTTAACCTTGGTGGAATGAGTTTGTTCGGGGACGAGCACGTTAAGGGTGCGATTGTAGTGGAGGGAGAACCTGCCATGAGCGTGGCGAGAGCACGAGCATTGCTCCTTGGTCGACCCGCATGGGCGGGGAAAGCAGGGCGTGACACTTATGCTCTTTTAGGAAATGGGGTCGTGTGAAAATCGTAAGAAGAATTTATTATTAGACAAAAGATAAAGTATGTGAAATAAAATATAAGGAATCAAAGTTATTTTCCTTATAAACATTCAATTTTATTATACAAACAAGATTAGCTACATGACGAGAATAATAAGGACAAGATTCAATGTGACAATATTGCACCTGAATCTCTGAAACATGAAGCTAACTACACATTTGGCTAACATCGTATCAGAGTACGATTCAGTAGCAAACATGGTAGTAATAAAGCGCTAAACTAAAAAATCACATATTGGAGACAAAACGACTCGATCCATTTAGCATCATGCAGAATCAGGGCCTCCACCTCGACTGGATGGAGAAACCGTGTGATCTCGCTGCATAACGCTTTAAACAGGGTTTCTTGATAACCCCAGAGACAAATCGACTCGAACCAGTTAGTATTATGCAGAGCCATATACTCAACCTCGAATGGTCGAAAAAACCTTGTGGTCTCACTACATAACGCATTAAACAAGCTTCCTCGATCAATCATGCAATCAATATCATTACTCCAACGATGACAATTGACATCCCTAGAGAAATCACGAATATTTAATAATTCATGTCCTACAAGCTCTAGGTGTTTACCAGGATCAGCCCATCAACGCTAGAGCTATCTCAATATCGATCCATAAAGTAAAGATTAAATACCGAGAAATCAAACAAATTGAACTTGATAAAAAAACCAGCCGGACAAGCAAAGCTGTCTCGTCCATAAGGCAAATTAGGCAACTTGCCTTAGGCTCCCCATGAAGAAGGCCCCGAAATTTATTTGAAACCTTCAATCTTTAAAAAATTAATTTACATTTTATTACTCAAATATTTTTATAGTTTGAAAATAGAATTCAAAACTTAAATTTAAAAATAAAAAAAAAACTATATTGAGGACCTTCACATTTTTGAGGTTCGGGAGCCTATTTTTAGCTTAGATATAATTTTTTTTTGAAAATTATCCACAATTCACCACATATAGTGTAATAAGTAGGGCGTATTAATTGAGACTCGAACTCTAATAGTAAGACTAGAAAGAGTAATTCTTAACTACTGGGACACTTTAGTTGGTAGCTTAGATATAAATTAAGCCCAATTTAAAATAAAACTCACATTTTCATTTGTTGAAATCTAAATATAGATTAATATAAAACAATCCCAAATTTAAAATAAAACATATTTTGGATCAAAACAAAATCCTATAGATAATGTATTGGAGTTCGTATTTTATGATAAAATTAACTTAAAATTCAAAATTAATCATATTTTTAGTTTATAAAACTCTTTTTGAAATAATTTTTAAGTTTTAGTCGTATATTTATTTATTTCTATGAATAATTTAAAGTACAAAACTAAATTACAACTCGCACAACGGCACAAGTAATTCAACTCTCCACCATTTTCAAATAAAAGAATATACACAAAGGCCTCACATAAAAATCTCGCCTTAGGCTTCTAGTATACTAGGGTCGGCCTTGAACCTCTATCTCCCAAGACCCCGAACCACCCGATCCTCAAAAAACAGCACCCTCCCGATCCCCTAAGTCAATTTGCCTGCGAAACCCCACACACGAACCTTTGATCTCCCGCTAAACCCTCTGCTCCCCAAACTTGGATGAGACGATCCCAACCGCAGACTACTGCCACCAATCCTCAGTTTGTAAACTCACAGCGTGCAGCTCGTCACTTGGACGAGAAACCCTAACCCATAGAGAGAGGTTGCATTTACCATCGTTGAAAATGGATTTTTTTTAATATTTATAAACAATATTACATATTTTATATACATACGTGAAAGTGATAAATCCCCTTTATGATTTGTGTGTCATTGTATTAGCATTTATAGGGTACAATAATAATAATAAACACGTCCTTGCAATCAGAGTAAGAGTAGGTTGAATACTTAGAATGGGACGAAAGTTTTCAAAGAAGAAGCCTTTGGTCAATATATCTTAAATTTTGGAAAAATTGTGGCACATGAACCACAAGAATTTGAAATGCAATAACTTGAACCATAATATAAAATATGAAAAAGACGAGAATTTGGAGAGGGACTTAGAATTAAACAAAATTTAAGTAAAAAATATAAAAAGAGATGAGAACAATATAAATAATTTACCGTAAATAGATTCAATAGAAGATGATAAAGAGTGATAGAAGAGCGATCAAGAGAAAATCATAATATTTTTTTTGATAAACTAAGGAATTTTATTACAATAAGAAAGCAATTACAATAAAAAAAGAGAAAATGAGAATAAAGCTAGTACAAAACTATCCAAAGCCCGAAGGGTGCCAACCCTGAAACTAATGAAAAGAAAAGGTTAAGAGTAGCGGATAGCAGTCCAAACAATTATAAGAGGTGTTGAAATGCTTCTGGGTCAAAACCAAGAGAAGACCGATTCCAAGCCTGAATCGTCACCTGCAACCTACTAGGGGATCATATGCTTGATCTTGACGAAGACGATTGATGGGTCGCTAATGCGAATTATTAGAGCATTCCTATCCAACCGGATAATGCTGAATAAGGGATATGCCAATTAGAGGTGCCTTTTGGAGGGGATAAAATGTGACCGCATCTTCTGGAGCTACGAGATCTTCCCTTGGAGTGTTACATGAAGACCATAAAGACCATCCCACCTAAAAATAGAATGCCAGATAAGTCGAGTCCGGTGACAATGAAGCAAGAGATGCCACGAGTCCTCAAAAGCTCCAGGTGAATTTTTGGCATGATAAGGGAGATTGATAAAACAAGCTGGATTTAAAAACCTACCGAAGCTTAAATATCCAAATCAGTTCGAGATTGCCCAGGCCACTTCGAAGGATCACAAACGAACAAACGACAGTGAAATCACCAAAAAAAGAACTTGAAGTAGATATGTCCACAATTGATTCCTGAGAATGACGCCACTATTGAATGACGAGGTTCTAGTCATGGAGAATATGGCCTTGAGCCAAGCCGAGAGTGTGCCTCCTGAGTTCCTAGAGGATGCAATAAAGGAAGAATCTCAATCTCGTGAGAAGCCACAAGCTTTGATTTTGGTTTGGGAAAACTCTTCTCACTTAGATTCTTGATTAGGAGAAATGGGGAGGGTGGCAATGGCACAGTGCTTTTGGGTAGCAGACACTTCTCTAGAATACTAAGAGATGATACTCATAGCGAGGATCAAATCTTTAGTCACTAGATTCTAGAGCGAAAGAGAGGTCTGAATTCAATTGTTCAATGTGGGAGATGATATCCTACTCGGTATCCTTGACTTTGAAACCTAAAGATTTGCAATACGCCCAAGTTTGTTGAGCCAGAAGTTTTGATTCAGCTGTTGAGGTGGAGGTTGTACTTTTAGCCCTTCGAGATTTTCTGATTTTTGCATCTGAGGGTCCTAAAGGAGGGATATTAGTATGCATTGACACTGAATTGGAGGCTGCATATGATGCTTTTGAAGTCGCTTTGGTCTTAATTGACTCAGCTGGGCTCGACTCACACATCTCTTGAATGGGTTGCAGCCTCTGGGATGAAGGTATCTGTCGTCGCATTTGGGTTCTTAAGATGAAGTCTCCATTTGGGTTCACAGGCCAGGGAACTGGAAATTAAAAGTCACAGTCAAGGGCGACGCACTTTATATGTCAGTCGCCCGCAACCCTTAACTTGATTACCAGTACACGAACATCAACTATGCCCATCGCCGGTAAATATCAACATCACATTGATTACGCCTATCACCAGTAATCAAATTAAGGGTCGCGGACGTTCGAGTGAGCTGCCCGCAACCCTTAACTTAATACAACTAAGTCACTCAACCTCTTGTGATCTCCTTTTCGTGATTGATTTCTAAACCATCTCAACACCTCATATGACCTTCCGTAGGACACCACATATATAATTGTCTTGTGGTCCAAATAGCCATTTTTAGCCAAAAATATATCAAACCTCGCCCGAGTCACCCAAAAAGAGCTCTCTGTTATATCAATACAAATGTCTTGTTAGTTAGTTTCACGTGGAAACTAAAGAATTAGGTATGATGACATTAACTTGCACGAAAGATATTGCATTGAAATCATTCTTTAATTATACGTGATGCATCTATAAATAAATAAGAGCCTATTTCTCCTTCATTCTTCAGAACTTGTTGAAGTATGGATATGGACTTATCACCCAGATTTCCCACCAAGAAGATCATTGATGGCGAGCTCGGGTCGTACTACAGCTGGTCGACTTCTGATTTCCCTCTGCTCGCCGAAGCCAAGGTTGGGGGCGGCAAGCTCAGGCTGCAGCCCCGCTGCCTGGCTCTCCCACACTACGCAGATTGCTCCAAAGTTGGTTATGTTCTTCAAGGTACGTAAATCAGGTTTATTTGTGCTCTAAAACTCTCAAGTTTTGAGTAGAAATTGGGTTGACCGAGTTTTAAAACTCGTTCCAGGTAATTTAGTTTTACCGAGTTTTCACTTGGTCAAAGTTGATCAGATTTTTTTTTAATATTTTATATAAATGTTTTGAAACTGTTAATATAATTGAGTTTATTTCTTTATATTCATGTGAATTATACACAGAGTTCCAACAATCTTCAACTAGTATGATTAATTCTCGACTAGTCTCTAGTTAATTGATAATTAATCTTATGTTAATTCCCGATCAATTATGTAATTTGATTAATTTCTTATTAATCTTCGTTAGAGTACCACGTCTGAACGGGAGTATGCACAGTTTTTAGTCAACGTCACGCTCCGTCCCTGATTTCTTTTCATTGTCTCCCATGTTGCCTTTGTTTAATCTCGAGCTTGGTCTATTTAGAACATGATCCTCATATGCTATATGTTTCGGGTTTAAGACCCATAAATTGAACGATGTTCCCATACTTTGCTCATTTGTTTTTACGTGCATTTGCACGTAAGAGAAGGTGTTAGAGTATCACATCTGAAAATGTGAATCTGTACATCAGGTTAAATAACGATTTAGGCCTTCACTTATCAGTTTAAACTTTTAAATTAGTTGAGAATCTGACAATACCGACTAATCCCCAAAAACTCGAAAAAGGGTTCAAAGGTATTAATTTAACATTCCAATAACAACACATGACTGCTTGCAGGTACCGGGGGATTAATCGGAATGGTATTTCCCGGGGAATCAAAAGAGAACGTCGTGAAGCTCGTCGAAGGAGACGTCATACCGGTGCCAATGGGAGTAGTCTCTTGGTGGTTCAACAATGGAGACACCGAGCTTGTCATCGTATTCCTAGGAGAAACTTCCACAGCCTACGTTCCCGGCGAGTTCTCCTATTTCTTCACAGCCGGCGTTCTAAGCATGCTGGGTGGATTCTCCGACGAATTCACCACTAGAATTCTCAATGTGGGCAAAGAAGACGCAACCAAGCTTCTCAACAACCAAACCGACGCCCTGCTGACCAAGGTAGACGACGGACTGACCTTCCCCGAGCCAGCCAACGACGCTCACATCGTCAAACTCGCCTCCAGCATCAGCAGGGCGCGGCCTGACGTCTATGTCGAGAAGGGCGGAAGCGTTACTACCATGGGAGTCTCAAAAATGGCCTTCTTCGGCCAAGTCGGGCTGAGCGCAGCTTACATCGTGCTCGCCCCGAACGCAGTGTACTCGCCGGCGTATCTTGCAGACGGCGCGGTGAACATGATCTATGTTATGAGGGGAAGCGGCCGCGTGCAGGTCGTGGGTCTCAGCGGGAAACAGGTCATGGACAGCCAAGTGAAGGCCGGAGAGATGTTTGTCGTGCCGAGGCTGTTCGTGGTCGCCAAGCTCGCCGGTGAAGAAGGAATGGAGTGCTTCTCCGTCGTCACAAGCTCTCAGTAAGCACTAGTTTCTGTCTCATCTCTGAATACATGCGCCACTGTCCTAATCAATGTCTTAGAAATAGGCTTAGGCGATGTCTAGGCTGGGATTTTTAGAACACGTATATCATTTCACATAATAGCAGAGATTAAGTTGACTAGGCGATTTGCGATTTTTCTTAAAATATAAATTGAAAAATGCCAAGAACTAAAATAATGTTTAGTAACAGGTATTTATTGTTAGGTCACATGTGAGTTCAAAGCACACGTCGCAAGATTACTGAATATAAAGAGAGTTTATATACACATTAGACTCGAAACACATTTAAGCTAGTCTTTTAGGTACGACGTGGATCTTCCTAACAGTGGTATCAGATGATCGACTCCTCTCAAGATGAGGCTCATATAAGATGGAAATGACTCTTGTGGGATTTTGAGTAGATCAAGTAAAGTTTGGGCTTAGGGGAGCCAACCCGATGTGATGTTATTTAATGTGGAGGGGGATATTGTTAGGTCTATATGTGAATTCAGTATCCTACGTTGAAAGATTACTTGAGAATTTATATACACATAAGATTCAAAATCCGTTAAAGGTTAGTTTTTGGGTCAAATGTGTGTGTATATGGGCTTTCTGATGGATGCTACTCTTAAGTACGGCCCGGATCTCCTCAACACTTTTACCAGACTGTTAAAATATCTTTCCTAATTATATATGTCTCTTGCCTATATGTCTATTGTCTATTCTTTGTAACCCTAATACTATAAATATAGGGTCTTGTACATTAGATTAAATTATCGAATACAATACCAATTGTCTCTCTTCTAATATGGTATCAGAGGACTCTAGGTCCTAACCTACAACTATCCCTCTAGCTGCCGCAATCTCTCTCACCAATCTGAGTATTCGATCAATCTCCCCAATCTCTCTCACGCAATCCCTCAAATCTCAAAACAAATCAAGCAAACTCAAGCTCGAACCAACCCAACACAGAAACGGTGCTCGGTTTTGGGTTCGAATCAACCAGAAACTCATCGGCAAAAACGGAGCTCGGTTTAAATGTATTTGATTTTTCTTCCAAATTTTCCTCTCCTTTTTTTTCACTGTTATAATGGAAAAATTAGAGATTTCTAGGCCAATTTATGTGGTTTTCGATGGTTTTAACTATATGCTTTGGGCCAAGGAGATGTCCAGCTTTCTTCGTGGCAGAAAATTATGGAAATATGTATCTGGTGACGAGATAGCACCCGTTCATGCACCAGACGAGGCTAAAGCAGTATTCAATGAACGCTTTGAAGAATGGGACAACAAGAATCATCAAATCCTCACATGGTTCCGAAACACCTCCACTTCTTTTGTCAAAACTCATATGAATCGCTTTGATACTGTCAGGGAGGTTTGGTTGAATCTCGAACATCTCTATTCTACCAAGGACACAATTCATCAATTCCAGCTGTGGAACCGTCTTAGTCAGATGAAACAAAACCCTGGACAGTCTATAGATGGGTTCTTCACCCAGATGCAAGCTATATGGGATCAACAGGCTGCCTCCGAACCCAAATGGACTGATGCACATAATTTTTCTATCTTTTCTCATTGGTATGATCGTCTCAAGGTTTACCAATTTCTTACTGGTCTACAAGCTGAGTATGAGCCTGTTCGCAGCTCACTGCTACACAGGAATCCTTTCCCATGCTTCAAGTGGTTGTCTCTAAGCTACTTTCTGAAGAGGCCCGCCTTATCAGTATCACACATCACCGCCCCACTGATTCTGTTCTTGCTGTCTCTACTGGTGGTCCACTTCAAGACAAGAAAAAGAGCTTCAAACCACTAAAATTAACATCAAGACCTGAATCACATAACTGACCGACCGATGCAAGATTTAGTGATAGCTTAGGGACAAGTAATGTGTTTGGTAACATCACATGAGGGGTGGACACAGTACCAGAATGAGAGGCAGTAATAACAGAATTATCAGCAGTGGCAGGTGACTGTATAATGGGGGTGAGATGTGAAAACAATGATGAAGATGGACTCATATGGTTAAAGCATGCAGAGTCAAGATATCATGATTTGAAAATACCTGGCGCGACAGTGGGGGGTGAGGTATTACCAGTGGAGGGGAATATTGTTAGGTCTATATGTGAATTCAGTATCCTACGTTGAAAGATTACTTGAGAATTTATATACACATAAGATTCAAAATCCGTTAAAGGTTAGTTTTTGGGTCAAATGTGTGTGTATATGGGCTTTCTGATGGATGCTCCTCTTAAGTACGGCCCGAATTTCCTCAACACTTTTACCAGACGGTTAATATCTTATAAATATAGTTTCTAGGACTCAAACTCTAGTTTTGTAAGCTGAAGTTGAAGCTTTAGATACCACCATTCTAATATCATTAACTGTTGATATGAAATTTTCATATGTGTTTGCAGGATAAAACTGCAGGAGTTTGTGAGCAAGGCATCGATTTTCGCGGCTTTTTCTCCGCAAGTCGTTCGAGCATCTCTGGATGTGAGTCCAGAGTTGGAGGAGGGATTGGGATTGAGTGTTGAATCAAATGCACTTCTCATCCCTCCCAAGCATTAGGTCTTCAGCTACAATTCCAAAAGCTGGTTTGGTTGCTTGCTTTCCAAGTCTCTCTCTTTCTTTTCATTTTTTATACATTAGCAATAAGCTTATTAACCGCGACCATGATTGCTACGTAGTTGAAGGAAGCTAAAGATCGATTGTATTTATGGTATTGTGATAATGATGTTATGTTGTATCTGTATTTGGGCAATTGCAAGCAAGCTTTGGAGAATTAATATGCTTTATCATTATCATCAATAAAGTTGTGTTATAGTCATTTGAATCTAATTGTAATTTTGTTAGTTCGCTTTATAAAGTTAGAACCAATAAAATACTTAGCTAAGGTGAAAAATCAACCGGTTTAGACATCTAACTCATTTGAAGTAATATATTCGTTAAATAAACTAAAATATTGAGCCAAGAAATAATATTAAATAATAAGTCAAAATTAGTTTAATTATAAAAGTTTTATGAAATTCAAGTCAAAGAAATTGAAACCCGTAACTCCAATAATTAGTTAAACCGGCAAAAAACGTGAGAATTACATGGAATTCAGTTAAAAATCAAATCGAACATATAACCGATCAATCCAAAACTATACTTAATCGAATTTCAACAATTTGATTGAACCGCCAAAATTCTTTCATTAGGGAAATTACATTTCACTAAAGTGTACATGATATGATTTTCGCTTCACTGCATAGCAAATATCAACATCCAAAACATAGTTAGATATTACCATGAAGTGTGTAAAATATCATGAATTCAAAATTGAGATTAATTAATTAATCACACATTAAATATTAATTGAATAAAAAATAATAAAGTAAATTGTCATGAATTATATTGTTAAATTTTAATAAATTTCATAACAAAGACATTATAGTCATTTAAGCTTGGGTTGCGACGACGGAGCCTAGAGGGCTAGGGAGTTTTACTTTTGATTGATTGGTAGGTCGGTACTGGAAGAGAACCAGAATTATCTAGCGTCGGTGAGCAGACTCATGCAAGCATACCAAACTAGGGAGGCTCGGCTTGCTAAAGATTTAATACGGGTCTTATTGGGATCGGTATCGAAAGGAAACGAGGGGTCCCTGGTGTCGATGAGTTATCCATTATCAAATCTTCTGTGCTTTATTTTTTTCATAATCAAATGACTTACGAATTGGTCATGTTTGTTGTAACTTTCAATAACTGAGATTATGGTGAGGAGTCTGTCCCACCATCTGTAGCTTCGGTTGTCCGCTTGATGTCGGGTTAGTTGCTATTTAATTAATAAAATTCTCTTTTTCTTAAAAAAAAAAAGATAAAAAAGTTAAACAATAGTAGTTTATTTATTTTAATATAAAATGTTAAAATTTCAATCTCTACCGTTCATTCACACTCGGTCTCTCTGAGGACTGAGGAGCTTCACTTGGAGCTCTACACTACACAATCTCCAAAATCTGTAGGTGAAGCTTGATCTGGAGGAAGAGGA
This sequence comes from Geranium rotundifolium, assembly GCA_963920655.1. Classification (NCBI taxonomy): domain Eukaryota; kingdom Viridiplantae; phylum Streptophyta; class Magnoliopsida; order Geraniales; family Geraniaceae; genus Geranium; species Geranium rotundifolium. The sequence continues at coordinate 38,167,309 of OY987313.1, read as the reverse complement.
CGATACAGAGAGATGCAGAAACGTCGCAGTTCGAGTACCCGCAGCTTTCTCGGTCGGAGATTGTGGCGATTCTGGCTGAGTTGCAGATCACATTCATGTCGGAGCCGATTTTGGGGGGTTTTGGGGAAGGTGACCTATATGGGTCGGCGGGTTGTGGGCAGATCTGCAAGATCGCAAACCAGATCGTGGTGGGTGCGAATTTAGTTGGGTTGAACGAATCGATGGTGTTTGCGGAGAGTACTGGGCTCGATGCCAGGCGGTTTCTGGAGGCGGCGGCGGCGCCGGGTCGGTGGTGATGAAGAGGGACTTTAGGGCAGGTGGGTTTGCTGAGTACTTGGTGAAGGACTTGGGGATGGTTGTGGATTTGGTGGAGGAAGGTGATGGTGATGTTGTGGCTCTTCCCTGAGCTGCATTATCCAAGCAGCTCTTCGCCGGGATGGTGGCTAACGGGGAAGGGAAGCTTGGTACTCAAGGTCTCATCGCCGTCATCGAGAGGCTTAATTGCAGGTGAGGCCAGCTCTCCTCTTGATCCTCAACAATGATTTGTGCTTTGAATGTTGAATTGAATCTCTAGAGTAATGCCATTGTTTGAGGAATCGAGTAAGGACTTGTAGTTGATTGTGCATGTTTTGGTTGTAGCATTTGTGCTTACATTATGAATAAAAAATGTTGGGTTTATGCTACTATTCTGCGTTTAGAAGCTTTTGCATAGTTATTGATTGCTTTTAATGTTGTCGCAAGCAAAAGTTTTATTCTTGGTGATGCTATAGATTGGCCTTGTTGATTTTCAATGATTCTCCAAATGGTTTTGGCTTATGGGAAAGCATGTTTCATAGCAATTGTATGTGTTGCATGTAATGGTTGCGGATATTTTTTGCACACTCTACTATTTCATTGAAATGATTCCCATATGTGATGCATGTAAAGAGCAACATCTTCTGACCTATAAATAAGAGCCTATTTTTCCTTCATTTTTCATATCCTCTCCTTCATTCTTAAGGTTTATTCTAGATACGGCCATCTTTTTCATAATATTTTAGAGTTATGGCACTGACTTCACGTATTTGACAGTTCTTGTATGAAACATGGTGCAGGTGGTGAAATATGAATATGGACTTATCACCCAGATTCGCCACCAAGAAGAGCGTTGATGGAGAGTTCGGATCATACTACACAGCTGGTCGAGTTCTGATTTCCCTCTGCTCGCTGACGCCAAGGTTGGCGGTGGCAAGCTCAGTCTGCAACCACGCTGCTTGGCTCTCCCACAGTATGCTGATTGCTCCAAAGTTGGTTATGTTCTTCAAGGTACCGTAAATCATATTCAGTGCTCTAAAACTAAGTTGTCTGAGTTTTAAAACTTATTCTCAATGGTTAAATTGGTTTGAGTTTTATTTTTATTTTTATTTTTTATATATGCATAATCTCGCAATCAAGCTTAGACGAGCCAGTTTCAAGCTGTGACTTGTCTATTTTCTTTTGAGGCGAACTCGAGCTTACTTGCATAATCTCGTTTGGGCCCGAGCTGAGCTAGAGCCGAACATTTCTTTTCACGAGTCGAGCACTGCCAGATGGAGGCTCGATTCGACTTGTTTACACCAATAATATCTATTTTTGATGGTTAAGGTTTTATTAGTACTGTTGCTTGCTGTTATGACTCAAAACTCTAAGTCTCGTGACCGGAAGTTCAAGCGCGTTATTTTACCAATCAAACATGCAACGACGAGTCTGAAATCTTCATTTATATATTTGCAGGATGGTTCTGCAGGAGTTTGTGAGCAAGGCGTCGATATTCGCTGCTATTTCTCTAGAAGTCGTTCGAGCATCTCTGGATGTGAGTCCAGATTTGGGGGAAGCATTGAAGTTGAGTGTCAAGAGTCAAATGCACTTCTCATACCTCCCGAATTAGATGTTAAGGTATAGGTTTCAAAGCCGGTTGGGTTGCTTGCTTCCCAAGTCTCTTCTTTTTAGAAACTACCAATAACCTAACCTTAATTAGGTGTGGAAACTGAGAACAATCAACAATCGGACCTCATGCTTGTTATGTGAAACATCTGTCAGTTTACTCACAACCTTCGGTTGACGGATTTTTCTTCTTCTTGTGAGGTTGCAAGAACCTAAATATCGATTATGTTTATGGTATTGTGATAATGATGTTGTATCGTATCTGTATTTTGTCAAGTGTTGGAGAACATGAATATGCTTTATTATACATAAAGTTGTGTTGTACTTTTCAAATGATGAATAAACTCTTGTGTTTTTCGTCATTTCAACTCGGCGACAAGACAATGTGTTGATTACGCCTACACCTAGTGAAGAATAACTTTTAAAAGAGAAAATCATAATAAGAATCACCAGTAAATGAGTTCGGTGCTAGTACATCAAATCCTGATAAAAAAAGAAAGAACTTTTAAACCTTAATACAATATGTGGTTCAAATTAATCAAATAATAAACAACTAGCGGTATCACGATTGATACAAGTCATAACGAAACTCAAGTTAAAAATACATGTTTGATTTTCTTCTTCTATCTACTTACATATAACAAATATACGTTAGGTATTACGGTAGAAATCTTTTGGAATAATTTATATAAAAAGAGTCAATTACGCATAAATAATATTAAAACATTTGATATAAAGCGCCCCTCCCAGTCATTATAACCACATGTTAATGAGTGAGAAAAAATACAGTTTGAATGTCAATTAGTGAAGAATCGACACGATTAACTCTTATCCCATGTGAAAATATAAAAAGATCGTAGAACAAAGGAAAATTTTCACTTACGACCCCTTAATTATAATTTATATCACATCTTGACTTAACTCTCCTTAAGTTTAAAAACTTTTTGCGGAGTCATCTAAGTTTTAAAATGTTCACTTTACTTTTTATACTTATTTTTAGAGAAATACGAAAATAATCTTGTATTAAAAAATTAAAATAAATAAATAAATCTATTACAAAATGAATTCTCCATTGCTTAAATACGCGAGAACATTGTGCGTGACACGTCAGCATAAATATGGGCCGGGCTTCGAGGCCCAGTCCGTTTGAACCAAAACGAGACCCTTCTGGCGGGAAAAGCAAAACTCAATCTCCACCGTTGGTTCACACTACTAGGCCTCTCTGACTCTGACTGAGGAGCTTCAGTTCAAGCTCCACGAACACTGAACACACACACAAGCTCCATCTCCATTCTCCGTAGCCTGTAGGTGAAGCTTGCTTGATTTGGAGGAAGAGGACGATACAGAAATGTCGCAGTTCGAGTACCCTCAGCTGTCTCGGTCGGAGATCGCCGCGATTCTGGCGGAGTTGCAGATCGCAACCGTGTCGGAGCGCGATCTCCTCCACCCAAACCCGGATTTGGTCTCCGGTCTCTACACTCGCCTCCTCATCCACCTCGATTCCTTCCTCGAGTACGTTACGTTACCCACTCCTCTCTCTGTGTCTTGCACCAAAACCCTAACCAGGGTTTTCTGTTTGTTTCCCGAGAAAAATGAAATCAGACAGGAACTTTACTTTAACTGAGGTTTGGTTGAGTAACAGCATTACATCCTGTTTGGAATTCCTAGAATTTGTTGTTAAATTGAGGAAATTCAAGATTTTTGGGATTTGGGGTTGTTTCTGTTTTGGGTTTTGTAAGTTTAATTTATGTGTTTGTGATGGACTAGTTAACGAGTATTCTCTCTCTATGCTCGCTGCCAAAACGCTAATTGGGGGTTTCTGTTTGTTTTCCTAGAAAATACAAAATCAGATAGAAACTTCACTTTGAGTGGTTTTGTTGAGTTACAGCATTATATCCTGTTAGGAATTCCTAGAATTTGTTGTTAAATTGAGGAACTTCAAGATTTGGGGTTATTTCTGTTTTTGGTTTTGTGGTGTTTGTAAGTTTAATTTATGTGTTCGTGATGGGTTAATTAACAAGTACCCTCTCTCTATGCTCGCTACCAAAACAATAACTGGGGTTTTCTGTTTGTTTCCCGAGAAAATATAAAATCAGATAGAAACTTCACTTTGAGTGGGGTTTTGTTGTCCACTTCAGTTGCAGCCTTATATCCTGTTTGGAATTCCTAGAAGAGGAAATTCAAGATTTTGGGATTCGGGGTTATTTCTGTTTTTGATTTTGTAGTCTTTATATGGTCTTTGATAGTAAGTTTTATTTCTGAGTTTGTGATGAGTTTGTTAACAAGCATTCTCCATCTCCAGTTACAGGATTGTTTTCTGTTTGGGTTTCCTAGAATTTACTAAATTTAATGAAATTCAGGATTTTTGGATTTGGGGTTATTTCTGTTTTTTGGTTTTGTGATGTTTGTAAGTTTAATGTATGGTTTCTGATGGGTTAACTAACAAGCATTCTCCATCTATTTGTAGAGGAAAATGATTAGATTGTCATTTGCTTCAGTTTGATCTTGTGTGTTGCTAGCTAATACCTAAATTTCCTGTTTGCTTTTCTAGAATTTGTGAGAAAAGAAAGGAATATCAAATTTTGAGTTTTTTCCCTGTCTTGTATATCATTTTTGGGTTTGTGGATGATACAGAGAAGATAATGGGCAAGTTGAGTTTGCTGATTTGGAGAGGCTGGACAATCCTGACTTTCATGTGGACTCATTTCGGATTATGAGGCTATTTAACAGGATTAAAGCTGTGATTGCTGCGATAATTTGCCCCAAAAAGTTCATGCTCAGAGATCTGATAAAGCCAGATGCTGACCGCACGGAACTATTTCTCAGTGCCTTGATCAACTTTTGTCTTCACAAGTAAGTTTTGTTGATTTGCTCTATCTCAATTAATGCCCAACTCCCTTTTTAGTATAAACAAAATGGATTGTTATCATAGAAAGGTTAAGATATTTCCTTTTTATATATGGTCGATCTGTCTTGCAGAATGAAGATTAATGTTTTCATCTAACTGTATGTAACTTTGAGTTGCGTTACGACTAATATAATAATCTATGCATCCCGTATATTAATTTACTGTATATTCAATTTTGCTGAATTGTCAGAGATTCAAAAATGTTGCTCCAACAACCAATTGTAGAGGAACTGACTGCTTTTGATGAGCAGAAAAGTGAGCAGCAGGCTAAGATTAATCAGGTACTGCTAATAGAAGAGAATTTTGTGAAATTTTATATAAGAATTCCAATGGAAGAGAACATTTTGTTGTGCAAACTGTAGGTTTTGATCAACTACTAAAATTCCATCTTTCAGTTGAATGCAGAGATCGCATTTTACAATGAAGCAAAAGAAAGGGAATTACCACTCATCCAAGAGGTAGATTTAAAAGTGAAGGAATTGCGTCAGGTCATCGTGGACCTCAACAATCAGCAGATGTCACTAAGAGCTTCTTTTCGCAAAGCAAAGGATAAGGCTGGAGAAATAGATGAAAAGGTTGGTCACTAACATATAAATTATTGTAGCTAGTTAACATACAAGTATGAAAAAATATTTATTCTGTTAAAGCTCACTTCATATTTGTTATTTGATACCTTTGGGTTGAATGAAATCATTGGCTATCTGTATCTTTGTAATATTGTTTAACCTTTTCAGATTTCAAGTGCTGAGTTTGCCCTGGTAAACAGTGTACGAGAAAATGCAGATTTACGTGACAAAATTGTTCAATCGCCAGACAAGCTGCAGGTAGTTTTTTATTCATATTTGTCTTATATGGTAGACCACATTGTGCCATATGACTACAAATTTATTTTATTCATGAACTAAGTGTATCTCATCATATTCATGAGTAAAAGTTCCTTACGAATTGAAGGCATAGCTTGCAAGAACACAAACCTATTTGATGTTTGAAGCTTTGTGTGTATTTCTGGCGGTACGGTTTTGATGTACAATTTGGTACTGTAACTGGGAATGAGACTATTGGTGAAAACAGTACTGCAAATATTCTATATGACGTGCTCTAGCATAGATGGAATAATATATCTGATTTTTACGCATATCCCTACATATGGGGTACTTGAACACTATGAAAAGCCTATTTCCGCTTACCCCTAAATTATTGCCAATGGTTCCTTAAAAATTCTATATCATCACAGCTATGTAGGAACAATAATCCTTCGTATCTTCATAGTTGGTGCCTTCTTATCATTATAATAACTGAGGACTGCAATTTTCGGTGCCCGACCATAACAATAACATTTTTATTAAAACTATAGCCGGTTTCCTCTCTGCATGCTGTCTCCCGATTTCTTTGGTCAGTTAGCCTCATTGTTTTTCTTGATTTTAACTTAAGAAAGCTACCAAAATCGGTAACATTATTAGCATGCATCAGTTTCAATGCTCAAACTTTGTTAACTTGCTTCAAACTATGTTTAACATTTTCCCTCATTTTTGTATGAAGAGGACTTTGGAGGAGAAGAAAGCAGTTAGAGAGGAGGCAAAGAATGCCGAGAGATCTGCAATGCAATCATATCAGCAGAGAAAAGCTCTTCTTGATGTTTACGCAAAAGTATTTTCTCATAAAATCTCTTACTCGAAATTTACTCTAGCCATAAGTTAGAGACACACATTTGCAAATTGAATTATCAATCAACCATAGGTTAGAGGTACTCATTTGCAAACTGAAATATTAATCAGCAATTTTTTTTGGCTTCTTAGACTTTCAAGAAAATGTCAAAGCACTATGCTCAGATGCAGGCTATACAAGAACAGGTATGCATATTTTATTGCTGGAATTTGTTTCTCTGAAATCGGAAGGCTGGTGCTTGAAGGTTACTTTTGAATAATATTGGTTGACAATATTGACATTTTCACAGCTAAACTCTGCCAAATCCATCGAAAAAGAGCTGAAAGCTCTCAAATCTAAGCTGAGTGATGAAGGAATGCTGGATAAATCACTTGAGGCTAAACTGGTTGAACGTCAGGGAAAAGGTGATGATTTCTTCAATCTATTTTCAACTTTTCGTTTTATGTACACATCCTAGAATTTCGTTTTCTTCTATTGACACTTAGCATATACTACATATCCTTTTTCGTTATTTATTATCTTTCAGTGGAAAAGTTGAATGAACTGATGAAGCAGCTAGAGAAAGAGAGGGATCTTAAGTCGGAGGAGGCTTCTAAAGAATTCAACAAGGTGAAGTCAGAGGCGGACTTTAGGAGGCGTGATCTCGAAGCCAGGCAAAGGAAGATAGAAGCTGTGCTAGCAGAGGTACTGTTCGATGTTTTTATGATCTTTACACAAGATCGAGTATTTCTTCATCCAAGTTTCTTCCCGTTAATTAATTATCAGGTGGATGCTATAACCTCGGAGACTACTTCAGTCAAAGAATCAGGAGCAGCCAAACAACAACAATTGTTGAGTAAATGTGAAGAGATTAAGAAAGAGGTGTGTGCACTTCATTTAAATTTTGTGAAGTGTTAATTCCTTTAAGTACTCACTCAAACTCATCTTGCATGATTTAAGTAAGAGAATGCTCCAAGTTATCGTTCTAATTAGGGACATAAAATGTCTTGTTCGAATTTAGTCCCCCAACTATCAAAATTATTCCATTGCAGTCCCTACCCTTTGCTTTCTTTTTTCTAATTCAGTCCCACCTACTGTTCTTTGATTTGACCAAATTGGAACATGGAGAAGTTCAGAGGATAAGGGTCGTGGGGGAAGTAGAGTTCTAAAAAACGCTAGGCGCTAGTCGGGCGGATAGGGCCTTATAGGGACTAATTGAAAATTAATCGGGAATGAAGTATGACAAGTCGGAGATTTTTAGAACACTGGGGAGAAGTGGCAGAGACTTACTGTAATAAACATGAGGTCACTGTTTGCAATTCCTACCACTGACATTTTGTTACTGTAGTAGAACATTTACCATTTAAGTTAGGAACTGAACATTTCATTTTAGGGTACTTTACTCTAGTTCTCTAAATGCCTAACTCATAGAGTATCTCATATGTGGTGGTGATGTTGCAGTTTCTCCAATATTCAAGCTCTATGGAGGCCTTACTGTTGAAGGTCTAAGCAGAATCAGAAGTTCCTTCATTTCTTCTTTTTGCATTCAATTTAGACTAAAGTAACTTGTATGTATCTAAATTATTGTAGTGCATTGTATGAATCTTGGTCAATATCATATAGAGAGGGCTTAAATGCCACTTTTGATCATCATAGAAAGTTTACTTGTCAACATTTTGAAAGAGAATCATATCATGTTGAATTTTCATTGAAAGCAACCTCACATTTTCTTGGAAAGACTGAGAGAACCTAAGGGCACTATGATTATGATATGTTTGGTCTGTTGCTTGAAAGTTGAATATTGGATTGTGCCTGCCTCATATGATATAAATTTTTTTGGTTTATTGTAACAAGTTATTTAATATTTAGGGTTAATTACAATTTACTATAACTAGTTGGAGCCATTTTACAAATTACTATATCTATTCTAAAAAATTACAACTTAACATACTTATTTACATTGTTTTTTACAATATGTTTTAGCACCGTTAAATTTTGGATGGAAACTTTCATTAAAGGGTGAAATGTCACAAAATCGAATTGTGTTTCGGAAAATAATTTTTATTATTGGCTTTCTCAAAAGGCAATAAAAAATAAGCTTGCAAATTCAAACGCTAATCAATTTTGTGGGAAAAATTAGCATGAGACTTGATCAATTTACCGATTCACGTAGCAAAAATAAGCAATTCAAGAGAAGAGGAAGGAGATTGATAAATTTTGAGATAGAGAGGATATTCATGAATGGAGGGTATTTTCGTCATTTAAAAAATTTAAAGCAATCTCAATTAATATGGACGGAAATGAGCGAATTGTAAAAGACAATGTAATTAAGTACAGTAGGTTGTAATTTTTGAAAATAGGTATAGTAATATGTAAAATGGCTCTAAATAAGTATGGTAAGTTGTAATTATTTTAACGGTACAAAAACATATCGTAAAAAACAATGTAAATACATGTATAAAACACATGTACTTTTTAAATGACATAAACACTCTTAGAATTAATATTAAAATATTTTTTCAATTAAAACTAGTCTGTTTTCTTTTTCTCCAGCTGACCAACTAAAAATAACAACTAAAATTTATTTTAACCTCGGGTTTAAAGTAGTGTTGGAAATGACGACCGTTATGTCCGCCATGACGCCGAAAACCACACGCGCAACGTCGTGGCGTTTTGAGCCAGTTTTGTACTTATTTTAGACTAATTTAAGTCGGTTATGTTTATACTAATTAATTTTAAAATAAAATTGAAAAAAAATCCTTTTTCCTTAAAAAAATTTCCTATCACGACTCAAACTCATCTCGACTTTCTAGCCGACTCAAACTCACTCACACCTTAAACTCAAAGTAAATAAATTTTTCCTAAAAATTTGAATGTTTTAAATAAATAGGGTTAATTACAAGTTAGTATATCTAGTTGGAGGTCATTTACAAATTACTATATTTACTTTAAAAACTTTCATGCATGCTCACCTAGTTGTCAAAATTTTACACGTTATTATTTTTCCATCCAAATTAACGTTTACTGTTCATTTTTTTAAAAATACCAAAAATACCCCTCTCTGCAACATTTTTACTATTCATTCTTTTGTTGGGTTAATTACAAGTTAGTATACCTAGTTAGAGATCATTTACAAATTACTATACATACTTTAAAAACTTTCATTCGCACTCACTTAGTTGTTAAAATTTTAAAATTTTCTCTAACACCGTTAAATTTTGGACAAATTTTTTTAAAATGTGAATAGTCTGAAATACCCCTAACTATTTATCAAATTTTCAAAATCATGCTATTTATGACATTTTTGCAAATTTCTTTGATTTTGATTTTCTTTTGCAAATTGTGTTAAAAACACTTCCATTTTAGCCTTTGTTTGTTAGCGAGACATGTCACATCTTTGAAACCATCGCCCAGTTTCCGGCGAGTCTCCGACGAAATTTCAACATGAGTTTTTTCTCCATTTTCTTCTGCCATTGAGGATGGACAGAGCAAGTCAAGGTCAGTTGCTGGTTCTGATAAGCTTTTGGAACACTTTCTGGCATATTTGGGATTTATTTCAGCCTCTATTCTTTGAACCAAAAACAAAGCACCAAAAGCTCAATCATCGACAACTCATCTCGGCTTCGTCTCCATCTACTTCTGCCGCGATCCCGACTTCCGCCACCAACTCGACGCATCACGGCAATCTCACGCCAGCCACCGGCAAGAACCTCTGTTCTTTGGACCAGAAAACAGAGGCTCTGCTGGTTCTTCTTCCAGCAAGCTTTGGTTGTCATCACCTGCAAATTTGCGGACATTATAGAATTCACGATGCGCTGCACTTTTTTGAGCAAGAAACTCTCTATCTGCATTCAACATCAAAGAGATTAGTGGAAGAAAAATGGTTGTCCTTTACCATATTTACTTGCATAAACATGGATGACTTCTTTTGGCATACAGTTCAGTGAAGTATGCCCGTTCCCAGAGTCAGCGCTCGTTCCCGCGGTGGTCGACGAACACGAAGAACTCAAGTCCAATTCTCTGCTCCAATTTATCGGCGATGGTGTGTATGTACTCATCCTCGGTGTCTCGTCTTCTTCCTGCCCCTCCCCATTTCAAGCTCCCATCTCCATCCACCGTCGCTCCGGCCAATAGACAGAGGAATGAACAAGAAAAAAATGTTGCAGAGGAGTGGAGGAAGGATGGAGGGAGAAGGGTATTTTCGGTATTTTCAAAAAATTAAATGTTAAAAACGTTAGTTTAGATAGAAAAATATTAACGTGTAAAATTTTGACAACTAGATAAGCGTGAATGAAACTTTTTTAAATAAGTATAATAATAAGTATCCTAACTTGTAATTAACCCAAATAAATATTTATGAGAAAAGAGTCTTTATCTGACTTAAAAGAGACATTTTTATAGGACCCGCCGGAAAGTGTTAGCTGACAATTCGCTTCATCTTCTTCCCCAATGCTTCTCGGCCTTCGCACACCAACCAGAGTCCCAAACCTTAAAGCTCTCCGCTTCCTCTCCGTCTCTCTCTCCCACATATCAATAGACATTGCACCGCCACAATGCTCCTCTCCGAAGCCCCATCACTTCCCGAGCCTCCGCGCCCTCCTCGAACCACTCCTCGCCCACAACTACCCACCTCAGAATCGCCACTACGCACCCATCTTCCAGCTCCTGACCGGCCTCGACTCTCCGAAGCTAGGTCAACAGGTCCACGCCCAGTTGACCCTCCGCGGGCTCAGACCCAACGCCCCTCTCGCCGCCAGGATCGTCGCCATGTACGCCAGCTCCGGCGACCTCGAATCGGCCGTCCTCGTCTTCGATCGAGCGGAGGGTACTTCGTATGTTCTCTTCAATTCGATGATTCGAGCTTTTGCCAAGTATGGGCTTCGCGAGAGGGCTCTCGAGGTTTATGTCAGAATGAGGAGTTTTGGTTTCTCCGGAGATCATTTTACGTACCCGTTTGTTCTCAAGTCGTGTAAGGACTTGTCTATGATTTGGGTTGGGAAGTGTGTTCATGGACAGATTGTGAAGATTGGGTTGGAGGTTGATGCTTATGTTGGGACCTCGTTGATTGGGATGTATGTGGGTTCTGGGGAATTTGGCGATGCACGCAACCTGTTCGATGAAATGCCCGTGAGAGATGTTTCTTCGTGGAATGTTCTGATTGCGGCGCATATGAGGAACACCGAAGTGAGTTCTGCTGAGGGATTGTTTCGGAGGATGCCGTGTAAGAACGTTGTTTCTTGGACTGCCATGATCTCGGGATATACTCAGAACGGGTTTCTTGAGCGCGCGTTGAGCTTGTTCGGTGAGATGTTGGAGGATGGATCCGAGGTGAAGCCCAACTGGGTGACGATAATGAGCATCCTCCCAGCTTGCGCGCAGTCTGCTAATCTCGAGCGTGGAAGAAGGATTCGTGATTTTGCCAACAGTGTTGGTTTGGGCACTAATGTTTCGGTTCAGACAGCTTTCATTGCCATGTACGCCAAATGTGGGAGCCTCGCTGATGCTCGTAGCACCTTCGATGGCATAGCGCTCAAAGAAAGGAACTTAGTTGCTTATAATTCTATGATAAGTGCGTACTCTTCTCATGGGTGCGGTGCAGAATGCGTGTCCACTTTCGAGGACATGATCAGCGCTCGAGTCCAACCCGATGCCATCACATTCACAGCATTGCTCTCCGGATGCAGCCACGCCGGTCTTGTTGATGTAGGGCTAAGGTACTTGAAAACCATGAACACATTGTATCATATCGAGCCTAGTGTCGAGCATTACGCGTGCTGCATAGACCTTCTCGGGCGCGCAGGCAGGTTACGGGAGGCGAGAGACCTCATCGATGGAATGCCAATGGAGGCAGGACCGAGCGTTTGGGGGGCGTTGCTGGCAGCGTCTTGCAAGCACCGGGATTTGGAGATTGCAGAGGTGGTGGCGAGGAGGCTTTTCGCATTGGAACCCGAAAATAGTGGGAACTATGTTCTGCTTGCAAATGTGTATGCAGAGGTTGGGATGTGGGAGGAGCTGGAGAATTTGAGGGAGACACTGAGGATTCAAGGGATGAAGAAGGTCCCTGGTTGCAGTTGGGTTGAGGTCAATGGGAAGAGTCACTTGTTTCTTGGTGGAGACACTTCACATCCCCAGACTAAGGAAATTTACAGGTTGCTTGAGGGATTGCCTCAGAAAATCAAAATGGCTGGCTAATTAGAAATTACACACCTAAGCTTGTTTTGCCAACTGTTCAAGCACTTGAACTTGAATCACGGTCATAACTTGAATCACGGTGATAAGAGCTCCCAACAAATGGTATTCTCTCATTTTTTTTATCTCTTCAACTTATGTTAAGTCGAGTAACAAATCTTGATTCATTGTTGATCATAGGGTTAATTACAAAGAGTGACAATGTACCATACCATTTTTGTAATCAGCATCTGCGAACTTCTTTTAATCCGACCATCCAGAAAATTTTGGGCTACAATTTCTCTGAAACATATTTCAGCTTCAAATCAGTCTCCGAATTCCTTTCTTATTTTATGCTATCAAGCCTTTGGTCGGATCGTTGGCCGAAGAAGAGGAAAATCGACGAGCTCGAGTTGAAAATTTGAATTTATTTATTTTTTATATTCTTTTTAATACTAGGAGCAGTTTCACTGTTTTTCTAAAAATACTCTTGTTTTGCAACAAGAAAAAGGGTGAGTTCACACCTTCTAATTGCAAAAAATAAAATAATATATGCCATTTTTGCATTTAATCCTTATCATATATGATATAACCAATCTCTATTTGGCTGTGTAGTGAAGTGGTTAAGTCATGGGAACACTGAGGCCTGCTGGTATGGCAGAAATTGGTTGTAGGGTACTCACCAAACAGTGATGATGTGAAAATGACCAATAATGTGAATGATGGGTCCTGTGAAAGCAAGCCTACAGTAATTATGATGAAGAAAGAGCCAAATTTTCAGTTTTTCTAGTTATGTGGCTGATCTGATCATGTGCATTCATTGCAATCTCAAAGGTATCTTGCAGGTGGCCAAATCTCTAGGAAGTGCTCAATTTGCATGATCTTCTGCACCACCACCTCAGAGTTTGTGCTTGGCTTTATGTGCCCACTCCCTTTACTGGTTCTGTTTTCTAAACTCTTCTTTGAAGTTACTATTCATTTTTTGTAGTGTTTTTTTTCCATTGATTATAAATAAATAAATCCAACATAACACTAATTGGTAACCCCTCTTGTAAAAATTCGTGACTTGTACAATTAATCCTCTATAATTAAAAAGTAATTATTTAATTCAATTTATTTTTTGATTAATACATGACTAATCCTCAATTAGTCCCTAGAAGACTCTCTCCGACTAACTAGTGCCGAGCCCTCGTTGACTAACTAGTGCCGAGCCCTCGTTGATCGACCAACACCTAAAGCTTTACAACACTACCCATATCCCTAACCTCCACTAAGATTCAAACTCTCATTCTCGAGTGACATATAACTCAGATTTACCAACCAGTCAAGCCTCGGCAGGCCTTATAATGTTTTCCTTATCTGTAGTGTATCAAGGTTTGGAGTCAATACAGTGTTTTCTTCAACGGTAATGTATCAAGATTTGGAGTCAAAACCTCCCTTAAGGAGAAAAGGATCTCTATTTTTGCCTCTACCCAATATTGATTAGTAGAAAAAGATGCAACATAAGTTCAAGAGACTAAGACGAGAGATATCATCTATAGGACTTAAACCCCTGTCCAACCCAAATTCAAGTGATTGACTAGTTGGCCAAACAAGCTTTTGGTATGATTTTATAGTGTAAGCATGTGTATCAACTTGTTGAAACCATTTGACTGCATAACTACAAATCCAGAAATAGTATACACCATACACTACAAGAGAAATGACCTTTCCCAACGCAAATTGAGTATCGTCGAGTATAGTACGTTATACCAACACACTTTGATCAGTGTCTCGTTGGGTATGGTCATACCCGACAAAGCTTTTCTGACAAGTCGTAACCAACACACATTGTTGGGTATTTACAACCGACATAGTCATGGACTGATCCGAATAATATTTTTTCTACTAGTGATAGTCTCTATGTTTCATTAACTGTTTCAAGAAAGTCAATGGGAAGGTGGTTCTGATCTATTGTTACAATCTTGTTCCCAAGCTTGCCTTGATAATTTTGCTTGTGCTCATAAGAATATATAGATGCTCAACATTGAATTGAGGCAAGTTGGGTTAGAGAGTCAAAAGAATAAATAACAAGGTGAGGTGAGAGCAAAATCTTGAAATGAGAACATAGGGTCCCATGGGAATAAATACCCCAATATGGGCACCCAAATAATGCAGTTGACAGACCAAAAGTCTTCAAAGGTATGGGCTGCACAAATTGGCTCAAGAGGAGCCATGTTGTGTCTCTACACTCTCATTCTCACCCATCCCTTCCCTTGCTATAAATATGCAGCTCAATGCACAAAGCTAACCATCTGACATAGATTTGGTTGGAGGAGAGGCTTAACATGGTGACGAGAGTCCAGTCTGGTAGCCAAGGATGACTTGCCTGCCCCGCCCGAGAGGTTCAATTTTTTGAACGCCTCGCTCGGTTTCAGGCAGTCACCTTGGCTATCTTGACTGGCTCTTGTCGTTCATGCCAAGCCTTCTCTCCTCATTCTCTTCCAGAGTGATTGGTCGTTTCTGATAGAGGGATGAGAGGTCTTACATGAAGAGACAAGCCTAGTTTGGTAGCCAAGGATGACTTGCCTGCTGCTTGTACGATGTTTTCGAGCATAACAACATTGTTGTGTCTTGGGATCCTTGGTCTGGTCTGCCAGGCAGTCTCTTTCGGCTAACCTGACTAGCTCGTCTTTTTTCATGCTAGACCTTCTCTTCCGAGCCTACTACCACAAGCATTTAATGTTACTTAACGTTCATGTAAGAAAATCGATTGCACTTCTATATGTCATTTGATTGTATGCATCAGCAAGGATTTTACTATTACACGGAAAAAAAACATTGCATCATATAGTTTAACTCACAGAAGTGTGCCGGGGAGCTAAATCTGATTCCTTAACATGAAAGCTTGATATAGGTACAGGTATCGCTCTCTGCCTGTCAACTTGTTTTCTTCAACCTTCGTCTAGAGAGTCTTCCAGGTCTCGCACTGGCCTTTCCTCCACTGGAGGGTACACAGCAAATATATATGAGATGAACTCTAAAACATTGGTTTCAGATACTTTAAGGTTATGTATGCTTAATGTTAACCTGTCTTTTCGAAGATCCCTCTTGGCGAGCATGAGGGACAATACTCCTGAAGCTGCAGCAGCGAACAAGTGCTTAAGCGTGTGCCCGCTGACAGTCTCGTAAGTCAATCGGTATATCACTCTATCCCCGAATTCTCCCACCTTCGCCAAAGTAAAGAGTCCTGCAATTACATTATCAGATTCACATTCAAAAACGATAATGACCCATTTGGCTCGAAAAGGCGCAAACCTATAGCCCAGAGCCAATATTCAGAGTGAGTGTACATTGGCGGCAACAGGAAAGTCATTGCCAAGGCGACAACGAAAGGCAGAGCCTGAATGAGACTGTAAGGACGGAGGTCATTGAATAACCTAATTGATACAGTAATAGTTTAGTACATAATCATGCAAGACAAATAATGTCGATACAATCTTGAACAAAAGACTATTTCAGGTCGAGCTTGCCTCCAATAAACGACGCCCGTTACAGACACTACGAGGAGGGGCATTATCAACATTGTTCCAAATCGTTCATCTATCCGCTCAACTACAAAGATCGAAGTAATGGGTACAAAAGCTACAACCATCTGCATTCATCAAAGAAATCAAGCTAATATCTCGAAACCGAATCGAAAGTGCTTAAAACAAGATTAAAACCGAGATTAAAGCTCACTGGCAAGCGATCAAACACGAGGCGGTCATGGTTAGGGTTCAAATGATAGTAAGAGGACCCAAAAGCCACAAGAGTCATTCCTATGAAGAACACTTTCCAACCCCAAACCTCACCTTGTTTGCTTTCATGCACACATCAAATAATCATCAATAAACAATGGCTTAACAAACCAATTTTCTCAAATCCAGACATTAATTAACATCAATCACTGTCCCACAATTAGTACCTTATCAGAAAATAATTCCCATGATGGCAAAGAACAAGTCCTATCAGACCAATAACAAGGAATGGAAAATTTGAAACCACATCATTTGTGTTTGGTATGCCTGAAAACAACAAACATTGACATTAAACCCTCAAAGTTCAAAACTTTAAAGACCACATCAACACCACAAAACCCTAATCCCAAAATTAACATTAAACGCCTAAAAAGAGGGATTTAGGGTTCAGAGTACCATAAAATTGGCGTTTATCAGCAAAATCATGGTAATCTTGAGGTTGAGGAATTCTTGGAGTCGCCATCATCAGCAGCACCAAGAACAAGAGCAGACCCAGACTCCATGAGTATACTGTACTTTTCTTCACCACCTTCACCATTTTCTCAGCTGAGAAAGAGAATTTTTTTTCTAGATGTTCTTGTTCTTGGAAAGTTGCAGGAATGGATCTTGCTGAAAGTGCTAGAAACAGAGCTCCAAGCTTGTCAACACATGGAATTGAGCTTCAGACAGGTGTCAACATTGTTTTGCTCACAAGCCAACACCACAACACCTGTGACCAAATCTAGTATTAAAATCTTATATTCAAACTTGAGCTTCATGTAATTTAAGTGGGTGGCTTAAGCTCTAAGCCAGCCTTAACTAGGTTTTTGAAAAAAATTAAAAATTAGCTATTTGGTGATGCCATTGTCAAAAAGAGCAGTGCTTGACACAACCCCACTCCTCTCCATGCCCTTATTGCCCTATTGGATTGAGACATTTTGGGGTATGGTAGCTAAAGGCAATGAGGTGAGTCTCTCTCAATATGGATAGGATTGAGAATCATGGACCCTTCAGAAGGTTGATGAGGAAGAGACAAGATTCATCTTTATCCTATTACAAAGTCAAAATCCAAAGTGTATCATCTTTGTAAGAAATTGTGCTTTCTTTGTGGGTAAGTTTAGGTCAAACCCAATTGGACTCACAAGTTGTTTGATTGAGAATCAGCCATCAAAAGAATGTGAATGAGAGACCCATGACAGCATAGAATATATTCATTCTCCACATGATGCAATTATGGACAGTGCTGAAACAAAGAATATAATATATTCATTCATATTGCTATATATAGAAAGTCCAATGCAAAGAACTAGCATCCCTTTTGGGACATTGCTCTTTCATTGTTCACAGTGAAGAGAGGCTTATCATGAGTGCAAGAGTCTAGTTTGGTAGCCAAGGATGACTTGCCTGAAACATTGCTTCACACCGAAAAGTTTCCTTATTCGGAAACCCCGTGTTTTGCATATCAGCCAGGCAGTCTCCTTTGGCTATCTTGACAGGCTCTTCCCTCTCATGTCATGCCTTCTCTTCTCGAATCCAAAAACCCGCCAAGGAAAAATGGCGCGAAAATGACATTGCACAGCACGTAGAGTACTAGTTTTTTGTTTTTTTTAAAAGATTTTGATGAGGAAGGTGCATCATGATGTATATGAGAATTCTTCTTGCAACGTAACTATTTTTTCCTGAATGAAACTATTCTATTGTTAATAGCCTAATCTTTGGTTTTTGTGACAAAATCGAAAAGAGAAATCATCTTTTAACTACAATTCATGGTTCAATCTTAAGACCATGATTGCTTAGGAACCTGTTCTGCAGACAGAAAACAAAAAAAAAAGAGACAAATAATGCCCCCATGCAGGATCGAACTACAGACCTCCAGTTTACAAGACTGGCGCTCTACCACTGAGCTATAGGGGCTCTATATCTTGATTATTTTCAAGTTAATATATCACAAGCCTATTAATGTAAGCAAAATTTACAATAAATAGACTTGCATCATCATTTTGTGGCAAAGTTTCTATAAATAGATTCCAAATCATGAAAGATGCCTAGATGGGTTATTTTGTTCATGTTGTCCTACAGAATATATATTGGGTTTCTTGACCTGAACTTGATTTTCTTGAAATGGGTTATTTTGTTCATATTGTCAAAAAAAATAATGATGGCTTGATCTTCAAGTTACTGTATTGTTTGTAATGGTCAATGATCTTGTTAAGTGATCAAAACTCTGAAATTAGAGTAAGAGACAGGCTTGACCTCGTTAACATCACTTTCAGTAACTTGAGTCAAATAAAATCAAAACAAGTTGGAAAATTCCTTCACCAGAAGACTAAAACAGGTTATGCAGATAAGGGGGTGGGATGAAACTTTTGTATACAATTATGCAGATAATATTTCAGAAAACCCAGTTGGTTTTGTTTTTCAATTGATGTTATCATTAGAATCATCAATATAAACTCTGAAAACGAGTGAGAATCAAGATTAATCCATTCTTCTGAGGCTATAAGATGAAATACACTTCTTTCCCTTGAGAATGGCCAAAAACCAAATTACATTTAAGTTTCAATGCATAAAACAGCTTCAATTTCTTCAGACTTGTTGCATCCACAAACCGCGAAAAGTGTCAATCTCTTGTAGGTGATGGGAAGAGAAGGTCTAGCATGAAAAGAGAAGAGTCTGTCAGATAAGCCAAAGATGCTTGCCTAGCAACCCGCCCGGGGCTTTTAAGCATATACATACACTGATACATGTATATGCTTGAAGCCTAATGGATCAAGTGTGTAGGCAAGTCATCCTTGGCTACCAAACCAAACTCTCTTCTTCATGTAAGGCCTCTCTTCCTCTTAGAAGTCGAATCCGATCATGCCATTTATTCGTATTCATCGCTTAAATCAAGAAGAGAAGGCTTGACATGAAAGTAAAGAGTCTGTCAAGTTAGCCAAGGTGACTGCCTGGAACCAAACAATGGATCCGAAAAAACGAGACCCCGAAAATGGATCAGGCAAGTCATCCTTGGCTAGTAAACAAGACTCTCACACTCATGCCAAGCCTCCCTTCCTCTAGACTTCGTTGTGTAATCAATCTGATGCCAAAACTGCATGCATTGTACTCTCTATTTATAGCTTTCTACAAAAGAGAGGTCAGATTCTGTAACAATAAAAATTGCATTATCATCAAAACCTCTCCTTCAATCAATTAATGTGCATCATCCATAACTTCTTCTCATCGTCTTTCTAGCAGACCAAAAAACAGCATATATTCTCCAGCAAATGACATGTTTATCATCACCCTTTGACCTCTCTCTCTTTTGAGTATCGACTTCACTTTTAATGAGAAACAAGGAAGCACAAAATCTTGTAGATATGGACGGCGTATAAATTTGTTAATTTTGGTATCAATTTGAAAGATACAGCAGAAAAGCTTATCTGTTTATATTGAGAGAGAGATAAATCTTGTAACTCACTCTTCTTTGTCATCAATGATCAAACTTTTACATGATGGACTCATGACTGGTTTAAAATTAAGTCAAAATTCACAATGTGTCATCATCTCCATAAGATATTGTGCTTATTTCTGTAAACAAAGAAGTCAACACTTGTTGAGGAATTTTGAGGATAGGGAGAGGATCAAAACCATATCCTTTGTAAGGAATATATTCTATGTTATGGAAGTTGAAGGATGGTGCAAACCGATTTTACAGTTGTGAAGATAGTCAAGAATCACATGATCGGATCTCTCTCATTTGTGGGAAGCTATAAATAGAGAGTACAATGCATGCAGTTTTGGCACCAAAGAAGATTGGCTTAACATGAGTGCAAGAGTCTTGTTTAGTAGCCAAGGATGACTTGCCTGCAGCTCATCTCAACGAGATCTCGAGTTTGTTAAATCGAGTTCTTGTTTTAGAGGACTGGTTTTTTCAGGCAATCACCTTGGCTATCTTGACATGCTCTTGTCTTTCATGCTAAGCCTTCTCTTCTTATTCTTCACATTTTATTGACACCATCAAACCAGCATTCCCAAGAAGTATACAAATCGCGAGAAAAGTAGTAACATGGAAGAGAGGCTTGGCATGAGTGTGAGAGTCTTGTTTGGTAGCCAAGGATGACTTGCCTGATCCACTTTTCGGGGTTTTGATTTTTTGAAACCCTCATTTGATTTTAGGCAGTCACCTTGGCTAACTTGACAGCCTCTCAACTCTCATGCCAAGCCTTCTCTTCTCGATTTTGATGAACCCGAAAATGAGGCATGATTGGAGAGTATGCGCACTGAGATTAGGGAGAGAGGTCTTACATGAAGAAGAGAGTTTGGTTTGATAGCCAAGGATGACTTGCCTACACCCTTGATCCATTAGGCTTCAAGCATATACATGGATCAGTACATGTATATGCCTAAAAGTCCCGGGTGGGTTGCTAGGCAAGCATCTTTGGCTTATCTGACAGACTCTTTCCTTTTCATGCTAGACCTTCTCTTCCCACCAAAGCCTACAAGAGCTTGCCACTTTACGCGGTTTTTGGATACGACAAGTCTGCAGGCTGAGTTCTACTGTCATAGGATTAAGATCAAGGAACCGAAGATGTTTTATGCATTGAGAGTTGAAACTTAAATGTAATTTGGTTTTAATTTCTTAAAGATAAAGCATGAATCCTTTTAAGTGAAAGAATTTGTATCATAAATTTGCTGTCACATAGGCTTGTGATTGCTTTATCTTATAGCCTCAGAAACATGAATTAATCTTTATTCTCACTCGTCTTCTCGAGCTTCATTCTACTTGTTTATATTGATAATTGTAATGATGACATCAACTGAAAATTGAGCTCAAATGGTTTTTCAGACATCTTATCTGCATAAGTATACACAAAGCCTTCATTTCATTTCCTTATCTGCATAATAAGCCTGTTTCAGGCTGATGGTGAATGATTTTTCAGAACTTTTTTTATCAGCAATTAAAGTTTTTATTGAATTGAAAATCTTAAAACAAAAGTGAAAAGAGTGTAATAAAAACCCGAAACAACAAAAACTCAGAACAATCAAACTTGTTTTGACTTTATTTGGTTTAAGTTACTGAAAGTGTTGATAATGAGGTCAAGCTTGTCTCTTACTCTATTTTCAAAGTTTTGATCACTTAACAAGGTCATTACCATTACAATCAATACAGTAACTTGAAGATTAAATCACCACTGATTTTGAATCCCATAACTATTTCAACAATATCAAGTTCAAGTAAAAAAAAACCCAAGATATATTGTGTTGGACAATTAAATACAAAGATAATTGTTGAGTCTTTGCCTATAAAAATGCTAATAAAAATAACATCTCTCTTCTCCATATTAAATCATAGGCTTAAGATTGAACCATGAGTTGAAGTTAAAAGACTTGTTTTTGTTGAGGCTGTGTCAAGGACTCAAGGTTGAACTACAAGATCATTGAACTAACATAGATAAGGAACAACACAACTATAAACAACAACATAGTTTCATTCAGAAAAAAAATAGCTTCATTGCAGAAAAAATCTCATATACATCATAATGCCCCTTCCTCATCCAAATCTTCCAAAACAAAACTCCAATTTCTAGTACTACTTGTGGATTGGCCTCTTTTCCTCGGCTAGTACTCCACGCCCTATGCAATGTTTTTTGAATTCGAGAAGAGAAGGCATGGCTGCCTGATATGCAAAGCATTGGGTTTCCAAAAAAGGAAACTTTTCGATGTGAAGAAAGGTTCAGGCAAGTCATCCTTGGCTACAAAACAAGGCTCTCACACTCATGTCAAGCCTCTCTTCCAGTTCCATTCAACCAAATTTTATGTCAGTACTTTTCTTGGGTTTCAGACATATTCATTGCAATGCTAATGTGATGATCTCAAGAAAATGCGAAGAATAAGGAGAGAAGGCATGGCATGAAAGACAAGAGTGTGTCAAGATAGCGAAGGTGACTGCCTGAAAAAACAGTTCTCTAAAACAAGAACTCGATTTAATAAACTCGAGACCTCGTTGAGAGGAGCTGCAGGCAAGTCATCCTTGGCTACTAAACAAGACTATTGCACTCATGTTAAGCCTCTCTTCTTTGGATGCCAAAACTGCATGCATTGGACTCTCTATTTATGGCTTGCCAAAAGAGAGAGAGATCAGATAATGTGATTCTTGCATATCTTTACAGCTGTAAATCTGTTTGCACCATCCTTCAACTCCCATAACATAGAATATATTCCCCCACAAAGGATATGGTTTTGATCCTCTCCCTATCCTTTAAGTTCCTCAACAAGTGTTGACTTCTTTGTTAAAACATATAAGAACAAAATCTAATGGAGATGATGGCAGATTGTGAATTTTGACTTAAATTTAGACCATTCATGAACCCATCATGCTAAAGTTTGATGACAAAGAATAGTGAATTACAAGATTTATCTGTCTCTCTCAATATATCAGATAAGCCTTTCCTGTAGTAGCTGTCGAATTTACGTCAGAATTCACAAATTTATACGCCGTCCATCATCTACAAGATTTTATGCTTCCTTGTTTCTCTTAAAAGTGAAGTCAAAACTCAAAACCAGTTGGATTCAAATTTGAGGACAGAGAGAGAGAGGTTAAAAGGGTGGCGGTGGACATGTCATTTGCTTGAAGAATATATGCTGTTTTTTGGTCTGCTAAGAAGATGATGTGAAGAAGTAATGGATAATGCACATTAATTGATTGAAGGAGAGATTTTGATGATAATGCAAAAGGTTTATATTACAGAATCTGATCTCTCTTTTGTGGGAAGCTATAAATAGAGAGTCTAATGCATGTAGTTTTGGCACCAAAGAAGAGGGGCTTAACATGAGTGCAAGAGTCTTCTTTAGTAGTCAAGGATGACTTGCCTGCAGCTCATCTCAACAAGGTCTCGAGTTTATTAAATCGAGTTCTTGTTTTAGAGAACTGGATTTTTCAGGCAGTCACCTTGGCTATCTTGACATGCTATTGCCTTTCATGTTATACCTTCTCTTCTTGTTCTTCACATCTTCTTGACACCATCACATTAGCATTGCCATGAAATGTCCGAAACCCGAAAGAAGTGCTGAAATAAAATCATGTTCTATGGAAGAGAGGCTTGACATGAATGTGAGAGTCTTGTTTGGTAGCCAAGGATGACTTGCCTGATCCACTTTCGGGGTCTCGTTTTTTCGGATCCCTTGTTTGGTTCCAGGCAGTCACCTTGGCTAACTTGACAGACTCTCTACTCTCATGCCATGCCTTCTCCTCTTGAAATTTCCCCATAAAAACACGAATCCGGAGTATATGCATTGAGATAAGGAAGACGGGTCTTACATGAAGAAGAGAGTTTGGTTTGATAGCCAAGGATGACTTGCCTACACCCTTGATCTATTAGGCTTCAAGCATATACATGTATGATGTACCAGTATATGTATATGCTTAAATGTCGCGGACTGGTTGCTAGGCAAGCATCTTTGGCTTATCTGACAGACTCTTTCATTTTCATGCTAGACCTTCTCTTCCCACCAAACCTACAAGAGCTTGGCACTTTGCGCGGTTTTTGGATACGACAAGTCTGCAGGATGAGTTCTACAGTCATAGGATTAGGATCAAGGAAATGTTTTATGCATTGAAACTTAAATGTAATCTGGTTTTATTTTCTTAAAGATAAAGCACGTTTCTTTTTTGAGTGAAAGATTTTGTATTAGATATTTGCTGTCCCATATGAAGAATTGATTAATCTTGATTCTCGTTCGTTTTCAGAGTTTATATTGATGATTTTAATGATAACATCAATTGAAAATGAAAATTCAAATTCAAATGGGTTTTCTTCAGTTCTCAATCACAATTTTACTGTTGTTTTTCTATTTTCTTCACTGTTATGATGATAGAGTTTTTCTTTTCCCATCTTGAAGATGATTAAACCATCATTGGTTGTGAATCCCATAACTATGCCAAGAAGATAGTCCAGTTCAAGTCATGAAACCTAATCATTTTTTTATCTTCTGATGGCTCAACTTGGCATCTAGTTATTAAAAGATTGAGTAATTGCCTAAAAATGCTGATAAAAGTACCATCTTTCTCTTGGTGTTAGTGACATGGAGAAACTTGTATATTGTCTGCAAAACAGGTTCCTTAAGATTGAGACATGAATTTTGGTTTAGAGAGGTATTTTTTCAATTTTGTCCCAAAAACCAAATATTTGGCTACAAGATCATCTGATTAACATGACTATAAACAACAGAGTAGTTTCATTCAGAAGAAAAAAAGGCTACATTGCTGAAGAATTCCCATATACATCACAATGCACCTTCCTCACCCAAATCTTCCAAAACAAAAACCAAAAAAGTTCTTGTAGTAATTGTGGATTGGATATGGAAGAGAAGGCCTAGCATGAAAGTGAAGAGTCTGCCAAGATAGCCAAAGGCCTATTTTCCTCGGCTAGCACTCTACGCGCTGTGCAATGCCATTTTCGCATCATTTCCTTCACGGGTTTTGAATTTGAAGAGAGAAGGATTGCCATGAGAAGGAAGAGCCTGTGAAGATAGCCAAAGGAGACTGCCTGATATGGAAAATGTTGGGTTTCCAAAACTGGAAACTTTTGTATGTGAAGCAAGTTCAGGCAACTAGACTCTTGCACTCATGTTATAGCCTCTCTTCATTTTTTTTTGATAAACTAAGGAATTTTATTGCAATAAGAAAGCAATTACAATAAAAAAGAGAAAACGAGAATAAAGCTAGAACAAAACTATCCAAAGCCCGAAGGGTGCCAACCCTGAAACTAATGAAAAGAAAAGGTTAAGAGGAGCGGATAGCAGTCCAAACAATTATAAGAGGTGTTGAAATGCTTCTGGGTCAAAACCAAGAGAAGACCGATTCCAAGCCTGAATCGTCACCTGCAACCTACTAGGGGCTCAGATGCTTGATCTTGACGAAGACGATTGATGGGTCACTAATGCGAAGTATTAGAGCATTCCTATCCAACCGGATATGCCAAAGAGAGATGCTGAATAAGGGATATGCCAATTAGAGGTGCCTTTTAGAGGGGATAAAATGTGACCGCATCTTCTGGAGCTACGAGATCTTCCCTTGGAGTGTTACATGAAGACCATCCCACCTAAAAATAGAATGCCAGATATGTCGAGTCCGGTGACAATGAAGCAAGAGATGCCACGAGTCCTCAAAAGCTCCAGGTGAATTTTTGGCATGATAAGGGAGATTGATAAGACAAGCTGGATTTAAAAACCTACTGAAGCTTAAATATCCAAATCAGTTCGAGATTACCCAGGCCACTTCGAAGGATCACAAACGACAGTGAAATCACCAAAAAAAGAACTTGAAGTAGATATGTCCACAATTGATTCCTGAGAATGACACCACTATTGAATGACGAGGTTCTAGTCATGGAGAATATGGCCTTGAGCCAAGCCGAGAGTGTGCCTCCTAAGTTCCTAGAGGATGCAATAAAGGAAGAATCTCAATCTCGTGAGAAGCCACAAGCTCTGATTTTGGTTTGGGAAGACTCTTCTCACTTAGATTCTTGATTAGGAGAAATGGGGAGGGTGGCAATGGCACGGTGCTTTTGGGTAGCAGACACTTCTCTAGAATACTAAGAGATGATCCTCATAGCGAGGATCAAATCTTTAGTCACTAGATTCTAGAGCGAAAGAGAGGTCTGAATTCAATTGCTCAATGTGGGAGATGATATCCTCCTCGGTATCCTTGACTTTGAAACCTAAAGATTTGCAATACGCCCAAGTTTGTTGAGCCAGAAGTTTCGATTCAGCTGTTGAGGTGGAGGTTGTACTTTTAGCCCTTCGAGATTTTCTGATTTTTGCATCTGAGGGTCCCAAAGGAGGGATATTAGTATGCATTGACACTGAATTGGAGGCTGCATATGATGCTTTTGAAGTCGCTTTGGTCTTAATTGGCTCAGCTGGGCTCGACTCACACATCTCCTGAATGGGTTGCAGCCTCTGGGATGAAGGTATCTGTCGTATCTGCTCGATAGAGGTTGACGGAATTGCTGAACCCTCGTCGACATGATCGCTTGGGTCCGGGAGAAAATCAGGCTCTTTTTCGTCTGATTCTAGATCCTTTTTTGCATCCATGTTATCATCGTTCGATCCGTTGTTATCGTCGGTATCGCTCCCTTTGCTCGAATGGTTACTACTCTCTTCGTCAGACCCGTTTTCGTCTCCATCCTCAAGGTCGTCGGCGCTGTCGTCCTCGTCCGAACTAGATGACTCCGAGAATGGATCTTTGCAAGGAACGAGGGGAACGTCCTTACTATCGACGAGGTTTACCCATATCGAGGAGTTGATTTTCCGATGCCGGAATTTGACGTCCCACTGTTTGGATCGAAGGTCGCTCGTGTGAATCAGTATTAATCCCTTATCGAGTCTCTCTCCGTTTTGAGCCGAAGGGTGTGTTTCCACTGGAGTACCGATCGTCGCGGCCACGTTGTGAAGGGATTCTGGCGACCAATGGGAGATGGGAAGGCCGGTGATTGCAATCCACATGAATCGGCCTGCATCGGTTATGAGATTGTTGAGTTCCGAGAATCCGAAAAACCATTGCCTTAGCCATCTCCACCCTGTTCCTCTCATTGCGATCATGAGGTCTTCATCAAGGAATGAGAGAACAAAAATCCTATCATTGACGGCAGAGACTGAGATATCTGAGACGTCTATCGTATAGAATTGAGCTCTAAGTGGGTCGGGGTCCGAAGGGGAGTTCGAGACCGCAATTAGTGTCTGCTTGAGGCTAGCATTATAGCCTCTCTTCATTGTGTACAATGTAAATGCAATGTCCCAAAAAGAGATGCTAGCTCTTTGCATTGGACTTTCTATTTACAGCAATATGAATGAATATATTCTTTGCCTCATCATTGTTCATTATTGGAGGTTTCCAAAGTAGGAATGAATATATTATATGCTGTAAATTACATGTCTATCATGACCCTTTGACCTCTCTATCTCCTCAATTTTTTTCAAGAAACAACTTGAATCCAACTAGATTTGAGTTTTGACTTAACTTTTAAGGAAAGAAGGAAGACCAAAATCTTGTAGATGATGGAAACATATAAATTTGTGAAATTTGATAGATACAACAGAAAAGGCTTATCTGATATATTGAGAGATAGAGAGAAATATTGTAACTCACTCTTCTTTGTCATCAAACTTTTGCTTGATGTATTCATGACTGGTCTGAATTTCAGTCAAAATCCACAATGTGTCAACATCTCCCTAAGATATCATCACTTTCAGTAACTTAACCAAATAAAGTCAAAGCAAGTCTAAAAAATCTTTAACCACTGTCTAAAACTAGTTAAACAGATAAGGGAGTGGAATGAACCTTTTGTGTATATTTATGCAGATGAGAGGTCTCAAGAACAATTTCAATTGATGATATCATTAGAATCCCCATCATACAACTTCCGAAAATTTCTAGTACAAATTCTTCCACTTATCTTCTTAGAAAATAAAAACCAAATTACACCAATGTTTTCATGCATAAAACAGCTTCGACTCTTTCATTCTGCAGACTTGTCGTATGTCCAAAAATGTGAAATGCCAGGCCCTTGTATTGTAAGTTTGGTGGGAAAAGAAGGTCTAGCGTGAAAATGAAAGAGTCTATCAGATAAGCCAGAGATGCTTGCCTAGCAACCCGTCCAGGACTTTTAAGCATATACATATTACTAATACATGTGTATGCTTGAAGCCTAATGGATCAAGGGTGTAGGCAAGTCATCCTTGGCTATCAAACCAAACTCTCATCTTCATGTAAGACCTCTCTTCCTCTCAATAGTCAAATCCAATCATGCCATATATTCGGATTCATTGCTAAAATCATGAAGAGAAGGCTTGGCATGAAAGTAAGGAGTCTGCCAAGTTAGCCAAGGTGGCTGCCTGGAACCAAACAAGGGATCCAAAAAATACGAGGCCCCGAAAATGGATCAGGCAAGTCATCCTTGGCTACCAAACAAGACTTTCACACTCATGCCAAGCCTCTCTTCCATACAGCAAAAATGTTATGCTTACATGTCACTACTTTTCTCGGGTTTCAGACATTTCATGGCAATGCATCTGTGATGATGTGAAGAATAAGAAGAGAAGGCCTATCATGAAAGACAAGAGCATGTCAAGATAGCGAAGGTGACTGCCTGAAAAAACAGTTCTCTAGAACAAGAACTCGATTTAATAAGCTCGAGACCTCGTTGAGAGGAGCTGCAGGCAAGTCATCCTTGGCTACTAAACAAGACTCTTGCACTCATGCTAAGCCTCTCTTCTTTGGATGCCAAAACTGCATGCATTGGACTCTCTATTTAAAGATAGTGTGATTCTTGCATATCTTCACAACTGTAAAATCGGTTTGCACCATCCTTCAACCTCCATAACATAGAATATATTCCCCCACAAATGATATGATTTTGATCCTCTCCCTATCCTCAAAGTTCCTCAACTAGTGCTGACTTCTTTGTTAAAACAGATAAGCACAAAATCTAATGGAGATGATGACACATTGTGAATTTTGACTTAAATTGAATCCATTCATGAACCCATCATGCAAAAGTTTGATGACAAAGAATAGTTACTTACAAGATTTATCTTTCTCTCTCAATATATCAAATAAGCCTTTCCTATAATAGCTGTCAAGTGGATGTCAAAATTCTCAAATTTATACGCGGTCCATCATCTACAAGATTTTATGCTTCCTTGCTTCTCTTAAAAGTGAAGTCAATACTTAAAATACAGAGAGATCAAAGGGTGATGATTGACATGTCATTTGCTGGAGAATATATGCTGTTTTTTGGTCTGCTAAAAAGATGATGAGAAGAAATTGTGGATAATTCACATTAATTGATTGACGGACAGGTTTTGATGATAATGCAATTTTTACTTTTACAGAAACCGATCTCTTTTGTGGGAAACTATAAATAGAGAGTACAATGCATGCAGTTTTGGCATCAGATTGGTTACACAACAAAGTATAGAGGAAGAGAGGCTTAACATGAATGCAAGAGTCTTGTTTAGTAGCCAAGGATGACTTGCCTGCAGCTCCTCTCAACGAGGTCTCGAGTTTATTAAATCGAGTTCTTGTTTTAGAGAACTGTTTTTTTCAGGCAGTCACCTTGGCTATCTTGACATGCTCTTGTCTTTCATGCTAGGCCTTCTCTTCTTTCTCTTCACATTTTTACATTAGCATTCCCCAGAAATGTCCGAAACCCGAAAAACGTAGTGACATGGAAGAGAGGCTTTGCATGAGTGTGAGAGTCTTGTTTGGTAGCCAAGGATGACTTGCCTGACCCACTTTTCGGGGTTTCGTTTTTTTCAAAACCCTTTTTTGGTTTTAGGCAGTCACCTTGGCTAACTTGACAGCCTCTCTATTCTCATGCCAAGCCTTCTCTTCTCGATTTTGATGAACCCGAAACTGAGGCATGATTGGATAGTATGTGCATTGAGATTAGGGAGAGGGGTCTTACATGAAGATGAGAGTTTGGTTTGGTAGCCAAGGATGACTTGCCTAAACCCTTGATCCATGAGGCTTCAAGCATATATGTATATCAGAGTATGTATGTGCCTGAAAGTCCCGGGCGGGTTGCTAGGCAAACATCTTTGGCTTATCTGACAGACTCTTTCCTTTTCATGCTAGACCTTCTCTTCCCATAAAACCTACAAGAACTTGGCACTTCACGCGGTTTTTGGCTATGACAAGTCTGCAGGATGAGTTCCACGGCCAAGTGATTAAGTTGAAGGAGTCAAAGCTGTTTTGTTCATGAAACTTTTGGTGTAATTTTATTTTAGTTTCTCAAAGATGTGTAAATTCCATTGTTAAGTGAAATATTTTGTATTAGGTTTTTGCTGTCACATAGGCTTGTGGTTGTTTTATTTTAGACCCTGAAGCATGAATTAATCTTGACTCTCACTCGTTTTCTCGAGCTTCATTTTACGTGTTTATAGCGATGATTCTGATGATAACATCAAGTGAAAATTAAAGTCAAATGGGTTTTCTAAAATAATATCTACATGAAGTATATACAAAAGTTTCACTCCACTCCCTTATCTGCATAACCAGTTTTAGGCTGGTAGTGAATAATATTTCAGACTTGATTTGGTTAAGTTACTGAAAGTGCTGATATGAGGCCAAGCTTGTCTCTTACTCTATTTCCAGATTTTGATCACATAACATGATCATGGCAATTACAAACAACACAGAAACTTCAAGATTATACCATCATTGATTATGAATCCCATAATCATTTCAAGAGATTCAAGTTCAAGCCATGAAACCCAAGAAATGTTCTGTAGGACAATAACATCTATTTGTAGAAAGTTTTGAGTCTTTGCCTAAAACTGCTTATTAGCCTTGTACTCGGTGTCCAGCACAATATTATTTGGATTTCTTGACTTGAATTTGATTCTCTTGAAATACTTTTGGGATTCACAATCAATGATTGTTTAGTCTTCAAGTTACTGCATCATTTGTAATCATCAAGATCATGTAAAGTGATCAAGACTCTGAAAATAGTGCAATGCCCAAAAAGGGGATGCTAGCTCTTTCCATTGGACTTTCTATTGGTGCTGTCTTGCTTCATAATAGCATAGTCGAGCCCAAATCTTGATACATTTTGCTGATCAAAAAAAAATATTCTTTGTCTCAGCATTGTCCATTATTGGAGATGCTCAAAGTAGAATAAATATATTCTATGCCGTCAATGGTCTCCAACAAATGGCATGTCTATCATGAGCCTTTGACCTCTCTCTCAAATTTTCTCAAGCAATTTGAATCCAAGTTGTTTTGAGTATTGAGTTAACTCCACTTTTAAGAGAAAGAAGGAAGCACAAAATCTTGCAGATGATAGACAACATGTAAATTTGTGAATTCTTACTTAAATTTGAAAGCTATAACAGAAAAGCTTATCTGATATGCTGGAAATGTCTTGAATAGGCCTCTAAAACGAATGTTATGATTGTGTATAGATTTGTCACGACAAAGCTGGAGTCTATAAACGGGTGCCTTCCTATATTTGTCGATAGACCCGTCGCGATAAACTGTTAGACAAAACTAAAATTTTCGATTTGGGAATAAACTTGAGTTTCCTACTTCCTGTCAAATTATGATTCTTGTTTTCTTTTTCGATTATGAAAGCGTAGTATCTATAATACTACACCAATGTAACCTAGCCCGAGAAGGACAACTTGGTATATATAGTTTTTCTCTGATAAGATTCTTTTTCTATGGCCATGTCAACGTAGTTGACACATTGTTGGTGAACCTCATAAATTCTTGGTGTTTTTATTTACTCTTTACTTAGATTGTTTATTTGTTTCCGCACTCGATCTTTCTCGTTATAACATTATATATTGAGAGAAAGATCCATCTTGTTCCTCACTCTTCTTTGCCGTCAAACTTTTGCATGATGGGTTCATGACTGGTTTAAAATGAAGTCAAAATTCACAATGTGTCATCATCTCCATAAGATATTGTGCTTATTTCTTTAAACATAGAAGTCAACTCTTATTGAGGAACTTTGAGGATATATAGAAGATCAAAATCATATCCCTTGTGGAGGAATATATTCTATGTTATGGAAGCTGAAGGATAATGCAAACCAATTTAACAAGGTTTTGAAGATATGCAAGAATCACACTACATATAAATAGAGAGCCTAATGCATGCAATTTTGGCATATCCAAAGAAGAGAGGCCTAACATGAATGCAAGAGTCTTGTTTAGTAGCCAAGGATGACTTGCCTGCAGCTCCTCTCAATGAGGTCTCGAGTTTATTAAATCGAGCTCTTGTTTTAGAGAACTGGTTTTTCAGGCAGTCACCTTGGCTATCTTGACATGCTCTTGCCTTTCATGATAGGCCTTCATCTTCTTTCTCTTCACATTTTCATGACATTTTCACATTATCATTGCCAAGAAATGTCCAAAAACCCGGAAAAAAAAGGGTACTAACATGGAAGAGAGGCTTGGCATGAGTGTGAGAGTCTTGTTTGGTAGCCAAGGATGACTTGCCTGATCCATTTTCGGGGGTTTCGGGGTTTTTTCCCCTTCAAAACCCTTGTTTGGTTTTAGGCAGTCACCTTGGCTAACTTGACAGGCTCTTTACTTTCATGTCAAGCCTTCTCTTCTTGATTTAAGCGATGAATCCGAATACATGACTTTTGAGAGGAAGAGAGGACTTACATGAAGATGAGAGCCTTGTTTGATAGCCAAGGATGACTTGCCTACACCTTTGATCTGCGAGGCTTCGAGCGTATATGTATACCAGTGTATGTGTATATATATGCCTAGAATTCCCGGGCGGGTTGCTGGGCAAGCATCTCTGGCTTAGCTGACAGACTCTTCCCTTTTCATGCTAGTCCTTCTCTTCTCCACCTACAAGAACTTGGCGTTTTCGCGGTTTTGGATCTACAGACAAGTCTGCAGAACTAGTACTGCAATCTGACTCATGTTCCAGAAACTTGTAATTGTTAGCATGTCTTAGTTTGGTAATAAAATTGTAAATGTTCAGTACTTTCCAAACAACTTACTCTATTTTTATTGGCTTCGTGATAGAAACATCATTTAATGTTTCAGTTCCTCATTTCTGTGAATCCCACTTGACAAGAAAAGGCAGAGATAATTAACTGTCACACCAAATCTTTCTGATAACTGTTCTTGTTACTAAAAAACATTAAAAACACAGATTTGTTTCATGTACTTGCTTCTAAAGTGAAGTCACTATGTAATATTAATATACCAAAAGGCTCTTTTCAGTTTCTTTCAAGTTTTCTGATTTTTATCAGCCAAATCCGGATATTTTATTAAAATTTCATCAGCCAATTCTGAATATCTTATTAAAATATGGATGAAGATCCCGAGAATGGAAGTTTTCGATTTTGATTAAGAATAAACAAAATGGCTCTTCCGTTGCAATGGCATGGAATGGTGCAATTATACAACCATGTTCTCCAAAAATTTATTGTTTTGTACATAAATGAAAATGTTGTTTCAGTAACATGTAGCAGTTCGTAGTTAATCGTGTCATAATCTTGCTTTTTAGGTACATTAGTCATTACTGTGCTGAAGATGTGAAATTCTAACTGAAAACTACTTCTTAGACCATTGAGTAACACAAAACAGATTCACAAAGAGAGGTGGAAAGTGAATGATACTTATGTGTGCACATCCTGTTGTGGCAGAAGCTTTTGACTTTTATCACCAGTTGATGTTGTCTTAAGAGTCATCACCATCACCATTATTAACAAACCCAAAAAGTAAGCTCAGAAAAATGAGTGAGAAGCAAGATTTATCTTTCAAGGCTTTTTAGTAACAATCTAATGCTGAAGGCCAAAGTCTCCACATTCAAAAAAGATCCTATTGTCAGGAACAAGTCTATTGATTTTCGGATAATGTTTGGAAACGATACTCAAAATACCCGTTTTGTTCAAATTTCATAACCAGACCTTTTTACAGTCCATTTTATTATGTTTGATCCATTTCGTCATAACATCGTTAAACTAGTCTAACACTTGAATTTATGATCCTGAAGACCGGCTTTGAGTTTTAGGCGGAGTGACAAAAATAGAGCTCACTTCTTCATAAAGAGGGATTTGATTTTACCATAAATCTTGACACATTCAAAACTGATAAAAATTATTTAAAATGTTTTGCAAGTATTTATATACATTTCTGGCCTTATATTTTAATTTGATGGTCAGAGGGAACTGTGCAAGTCTCAATTTCACACACACTCACAAAAGGACTAATTAGAATCTATATCCCTTGGAAGAGCCAAGGGGTGGAGCAATTATTGGATTCACATGCCAAGTTGAGGCATGGCCAATTGGGGGTAAGTGCCACAACTCCTTTCCAGAGGCTTCATGGACAAACTTTCTTTCTATAGCAAAAAACCATGAGGTCAACTCATAGGAACCACCCTACAATTCAAGGGCATATATTCCCTTCATGTCCACAAAAAGCATAAGATATACAGTGTGGATTAGGCCAATCTTCACCATACTCTGGCCAACCAACCATATATCTGTACTGTTATATAAGTAGAGGTCAGCAGAAAGTTTGTGTATGGCAATGAGTTATGAAGAAGAGAGGCTTGACATGGAGATGGGAGCCTAGTTTCGTAGCCAAGGATGACTTGCCTGAGAGTTCTCGGGTTTTTTTTCCAATGAACAACCAATGTCTGGTTTTCAGGCAGGCGTCGTTGGCTAGGTTGACAGGCTCTCGTTTTATCATGCTTGGCCTCGTCTTCTTGATCTGCATCGAGCCTGAAACGAAAATTGGTGCCAATATCAGAATGCTGTAGAGGTAAATGTAGTTTCTCTTTTCTGAGATCCTATATATATAATGCATATAGTGATGACATATATCACTATCATAATTCCATAGGATAATTCAAACAACTTAATAAGTTAAAACAAAAGCACACACCGTATGGAGGAGACGAGTACTACTTACCAACAATAATGCAGTTATGAAGTATAAATAAAAAATAAAATTTACCAGCTTTAACTGAATTTGACTGAACCGACCGAGTTCAAGACTGACTGATTTTCCCTTATCGATCTCGGTAGTTCAATTTTACAGTACTCTCAAAGAGAACTTGAGGAGTTTTAAAACAATGGTTTTGTCCATATACAACTATAAACATAACAAGACTATATTTGAAACAAAAATCAGAATTTAGAGGTGAACATGTTTCTGCAGAAACAATGTTTTTCATTTCCAAAATGAAATACAAATGTCGTTAATATGTACAGATATGGTTGGTGCCTTTTGCTCATATGGTGTGTACATACAAGTATAAAACACTGTTGTCGAAAGAGACCAAGAGTGTTAGCGTGCTTCATCAACTGGCACGGTCGTGTATGTAGTAGAGGTGTAACTTTCTTCTACCTGCACGGTATTTCCTCTATATGTTGCCCATGAAATCTTCCACGTCTTCAGTAGACTTTGCCTGCATCAAATACATGTCGCAAATGTATGTGAGATGAGAGAGCAAATGCTTTAGGTGTCAAGTTATGACAAAAAGGAGGACTACTCGGAAAAGGAGAAGGCGAGTATTTTACACATATAAAGAGGAAGCTATTGTGATACCAATCATTAACATATAAGCGCTGAATAGTAAGAATTATTTATCATACGGGAGAAAATGCATGTCCAAGATATTGAAAACTATGTGTGTAAGTGACAATGTTCGGGCTATTTTGATCTTCTAAGAAAAAAATAATAAGAGTTCTTTTAACTAATAACTCTCCTACACTTCCAACATCGAGAGTGAAACTAAAATTTGTCTGAGCAGAGGGGGAATTAAAGAGATACCTTTCTACTTGAATTTCCCTCTTAGCAAGCATTAGAGTGAGGAAGACGGGAACCATTGCAGCACATAAATGTTTGAGAGTGTGCCCGCTAACAATATGATGAGTCCATCCATAGATGACTTTATCTTCTGCTTCTTCCACCTTAGCTATCAGATAAAATGCTGCAAGTACCAGACACTCACTTTCACAAACAGCGCCGTATAAATAATTTAGAGACAGATGAACCCATTGAAGAAACGAACGAGGACAAACCTGCAGCCCATAGCCAATATGAGGAATGTGTGTACATTGGTGGCAGCAAGATGGCCATTACTGGAATGGCAATGCAAGGAAGAAACTGGACCAATGCATATGGTCGGAGGTCATCAAAAAACCTGTGGAGTAGAATGGCATAAAAGATAACCAGGTTATATTTGACAGACGATATTTATCACATTAATCATCTATGGTATAATCAAGAAATGTAGCCACTGGTTTGAAATCAAAGATAATAATTCCAATAAAGAATAGAAAAAATGCAAATATAGCAGTCCTCTTGGATATGACACCGATCCCAATACTTTGTATATTATGGTCCACCATCTAAATCAGGTCGCTTTGGTATAGATGCAAGTTCACATCCAAGTTAGCGTGGGTTTTCATGGTCCAGGAAGTTATTACCATTCGGTATTATAACTGCTATACAATCAGTCATATAGAGATACATAAAAGACAGTCAGAAATAAAAAGAAAGAGAACTAGAATGCTTGCCTCCAATATAAAATGCTAATTACACCAGCCAAAATCAGAGGTATAATGGACACTGTTCCCTTCTGTTCATCTATCCTCTCAATGATAAAGATGGCAACAATTGATGTGAAAGCAACAGTCATCTGCATTCGTCATTGAAAGTTAAAACGTCAAATTGAACCGAAACTTCAACTAAGTTTCTGAAAGTAATGGCTTATGTACCAGGTAAAACAGAAATATACTAAAACTTACGGGCAAGCGGTCCCATACAAGCGTAGCATCATTTGGGTTCAGATGATAGTATGATGATCCAACGGCAACAGCAGCCACACCAATGAAAAAACAAGTCCAACCAAAAAGCTCACCCTGCAAGCTTTTGGAAAGCACATGGAACCGTGATCAGTAAACAACTAAAAAAGAAAAGGAAAATTTTGTTTGGACATCATAAAAGTTTGACAGTCAGAAACACAAAATACCTTAGCTTAAAATAATTCCCATGATAGCAAAGTATGAGTCCTATGAGACCAATTACGAGGAACGGAAAATTCGAAATCACATTCAAAGTGTTAGGTATTCCTGAAAAATAACACCACAATGTTATCACTAGCAGTGTGGCATGTAACAGTAGATCAAAAAGGCAAACACGTTAGAATCTGATTAAGTAAAACAACAAAAATAAACACGCAAGTGGATCATAGAGCTAGTAGACATTCATGAACACAGATATGCTCAATTTCAACATAGCAGAAAACTGATATGGTAGGTAAATTACTTCTAACAACACACTGAAAATGCCTAAAACTCCAATCATCTATCGATAAACCAATTCACACCCCAAGCCTACAAATATTACCGGCATGCGTAGCCAACATCTTGTAATAGAAGAAAACTCAAAAAGGGTCGGAAATTTAGGGGAACGGATCTGTTGTAATACAAAAGCAACACCATATAAAAAGGAAGAAGAAATAACATAGCTACAATCATCAAAAGCATATCAGTGAGCTCGGTAACCAAATGAGGTATAGAGACCACTCTCGATGAGTTGTTGCTTCAACAAGGTGTTATCCTGAAACACCTGAGCAACCACTAGCAAGCTCAGAATTGACCATACAGCCATTACTTACACTTTAAGCAACAAAATAAGTTCTCCACAACCCCATTAAGCACAATAACAAAAATATCATTCCCTCAGTTACAAACCAAACCAACAGAGGATCAAAACTAAAATCAGAAATCAACAAAAAACACAACCAATCAAAATTATATATTTGACCCAGTATACAAAATAACACCAACTACCCATAAAACCAATCAGGTTCACAAATAGGATATGCCAATATAACAGATGTATCAATGTTAAAACCCTAATTTGAAGATAGGGTAAGGAATTGGGCTTACCGAGGAACTCGCGCTGGTCGGCGAAATCGTGGTAGTCCTGGGACTGAGGAATCGATGGAGTGACGATCATCAACACGACGAAGCAGAGGATCGCAACGAGCCAAGCGTAGACTGTAGGTTTCTCCATTTTCACTGTAGCTTCGTCGATGGAGAGAGACAAAAACCACAGAGACCCGAAACAGAGGAGATTGACCTTCCTCTTCTTCGCACGTGTCCTTGAGCAAACTCGCCTACTGAATTTACCATTTTGTACAGGTCTTGTTACTCTAAACGACTTGTCGTTTATATTCCGTTAATTTTGTGTTACTTTTATCAACAGTTAAAAAAAAACCCCGAGACTTTTTCATTTATTACTATTATTTGGTACCTTAAGTTTTCTTTTGTTCAATCCTGTTGGTTTCGTTCATTTAATATAATACTAATTATTTTATTAATAATACCTTAAGTTTTCCCTCTTGGCCTGAGAATTTCAAAAAAATATATATATAAATTTTTTCCGAACTTTGGATATTCCCCTTAAATTCTGGTATGTATACAAAAATTGTGCAACAAAACAATAAATGTTATTTGGCTTTGTGATAAAGGTGTAGCTTTTATCCTTGCGGTCCTTAGTTTCAAACCTTGTAATTGACATTATTTTAAATAGTTTGTGGGGATGCAATCAGCTAGAAACCATGTTTCAAATAGGTACAAAGGGACCTTCACCATCCGTCGGATGCAATCTCATCAACGGTTATGAATATTAGCCAATTTATGCTCAAATTTAATTCAATAAATCTCATAAAGGGTAAACTAGTAATTGTGCCTCATAAATCACATCTATCATTTCTCTCACCCCTTCCACACGATTGTGCATGAGCTTCAATTCCATGGCTTCCAGCTCCGCCTCCTCCGCCACACTCACCGCCACGTCCTCCTCCGCACACGGCTCCTTCACCACAACCAAGCCTCACGCGCCGCCATCCGATCTGCCGGTCCGCGATTCAACGGATGCGACCCGCCTCCCCATCCTCGCGCCCCTACCTCTCCGACCTCAGGTTCGTCCGGAGGCTCGAGTCCGGCGACATCGATTCGGTGTGGGAGAGGTTGGGGAAGATGGAGAGGGCCTACTCGACGAAGCCGGATATGGAGGGGACGAGGTCAGACCGAATACCTGGCGCTGGACCGCCTCGAAGAAGTGCCCAGATCTGGATCCACGAATTTCATATGAGAAATTGGAAACAATGAAAATCTGAAAGCCTTTCATATAACTGAAAACCTGAAAGTCTTTCATATAACTAAAAACCTGAAAGCCTCTCATATAACTGAAAACATGAAAACACGGGTTTCGTGTATTTTTCTATAAGAAAACACTAATACCCGTCGGGGGAGTGGTGTGATGAGGGGTCCCCTCGTGTGACGAGGGTTTTCTGTTATATGAAATGCTTTCAGTTTTAAGTTAAAATTTTTGTATCACAAAAATCTGAATACCTTTCAGAACAAGTAAGGACTCAATTTGTTCATAATCTGAAAGGCTTTCATTGTTCATAATCTGAAAGGCTTTCAGATACACGAGGGGACCCCTCGTGTGACGAGGGTTTCGTGTATTTTTCTATAGGAAAACACTAATACCCGTCGGGGGAGTGGTGTGACGAGGTATTATTTATATAATTAATAATACTTTAAGTTTTCCCCCTTAATACTAATTAATTTCATATAATACTAATTATTTTATTAATAATACCTTAAGTTTTCCCCCTTGGCCTGAGAATTTCGAAAAAAAATTATATAAATTTTTTCTGAACTTTAGATATCCCCCTTAAATTCTGGTATGTATACAAAAATTGTGCAACAAAACAATAAATGTTATTTGGTGTAGTGATAAAGGTGTACCTTTTATCCTTGCGGTCCTTAGTTTCAAACATTGTAATTGACACTATTTTTAATAGTTTGTGTGCGTTTTAATGTTCTTTGGGCTTAAATTTACTTTAATAGTTGGGCTTTCAAAATTAAACATCTTTTATTCTCTATTTATTTTTTAAAAAACCCTCTTTTTTATTCATATGTATAATTATTATTTTTACTAACTATTGCATAAGTTACATTATTTTTTTCATTTTTCATTACTCTTTGTTTTGTCGATTATGTTATATTATTTAAATTATTTGTTAATTATTGTAAATTTGTGAATTT
This sequence comes from Geranium rotundifolium, assembly GCA_963920655.1. Taxonomy (NCBI): domain Eukaryota; kingdom Viridiplantae; phylum Streptophyta; class Magnoliopsida; order Geraniales; family Geraniaceae; genus Geranium; species Geranium rotundifolium. Next base: position 38,127,335 of record OY987313.1, on the reverse strand, counting down.
TCTAAGAAAATTTATGCAGAGATTAAGTCCAATAGTGGGTCGTTTGATAAACGAATCAAACTTGAGTTCAAACTATTAGAGTTTGTAAGGCTCGCAAACCGACTCAATTTGTATTTATATATACATAAAAGTTAAATTTAACTCAACTAAAAGTAAATAATTAAGCTTGAATAAATTTTTGTTATATAATAGTAATTATTTTATTAATAAAAACAGTATTTTTAATTAATTATATTATTTATTAATTAAAATTTAGTATAAAATTTTACTCCCTCATGAAATTTTTTTGGATTCGCCACTGGTTGTAACAACTTATTCAAAACCTTCTAACCGTAGTCATTAACATGCAGCTTGCTTGCACCATTTATTTCTTCTTGTAATTAAGTTGTGCTAAACCATCCATGGTCAAATTTTAAATTTTATCATTTCGAATTTTCATATCATGTCATTTTTGAGTTTTTGGTGTTTCAATAAAAAATTAAAATTACATTCACTGCTTATTAAAAGAAGTCATCTTAAACGCTAGAAGCTTGTTACTTTCCTTGTTTGTTCAAATACTCACACCATAGATGCTTATAGGACTGTTCACGGTTAGAAAACCGAACCGAACCGACCATAACCGAACCGAACCGACCGGTTCGGTTATTGTACAATCATAACCGAAAACCGAGCCGATCTGTGTGCGGTTCGGTTCGGTTATAACCGAATAACCGGTCGGTTATGGTCAGCCGGTTAGTCGGTTAACCGGCCGAAGAAGAAAAATTCAGGCCGCTCCGCCGCTTCCGCGCCCCTCCGTCGAATTCGCCAGCAGCGAGTACATCGCCGGCAAGTCCGAAGCCGAGAGCGCCATCGCCGCCGCTCACTCCTCGCCGGGAAGCGAACATGAATCGCGATTCGGAGCTCGAAGTCGCCGAATCGGGGCTTGAAGTGGAGCAAGAAGGAAGGGCTGGAGGCGTCGGCGTCGCTGGAGGCGTCGATGGGTCGCTGGAGGCGGCGAGGGACAGCGGGGAGGCGATGGCGAGGAAGGAGGGCTTGGGCTGTTGGGGAGGTACTGGCGGGGGCGGGTGTAGGAGGCGGCCAGGCCCGGCGAGTCGGAGACGTCGACGGAGATGTGGAAGAGGGACTCGGCGGCAGGGAGGACGCGAGAGAGAGGGGCGGTGTCCTGACGGACGGAGGCGGAGACGGAGGAGAGGCGGCGGCGGCGGGAGACGGAGGTGCGACGCACTGGCGCGGGGTGGGGGTGTGGCCTCTGCGCTGCGCCTCCAATGGCGAATCTTCACAATTAATCTGAAGAATAAAAAACCCTAAAAGCTAATATATCAGATCTGTAACACAAAGTTACAAACCCCTCAAATCTGGCCCAAAGTGATGTTGGTGATGGGCTGACCTAAGTGATGGGCCTCTCCAACATCACTTTGGGCCTCTCCAACATCATTTTGATAACAATAGAGCTGGGCTGACCTCTCTACTTGGGCTCAACTCAAAAAAAAAATTAATTATAGATTCGGTTATCGGTTCGGTTCGGTTACGGCCGGTTCCCGGAATCCCGTAACCGACAACCGAACCGAGAGACCATCAGTTATGGTACATAACCGAACCGACCATAACCGAACCGAACGGTTCGGCTACCAATTAGCTCGGTTCGGCTCGGTTTGGTCGGTTTCCGGTTTTCTGCACACCCCTAGATGCTTAGACCCGTGAATGGAGGATTATATGACCTGCTTCAATAATTTTGGTTCCCATAATCTAAATTAACTCAACAAAACAAACCCATTTATTTGAACCAAGCTAATTCGGTGATGATTTAAAGCTTCATGGCATATAAACGAACTCAAGTACACTTCATGTTGGTTTCTGCTTGTTTCCTCCATGTTGGTCGTCCTCTTGCTCGAAGACGATTCCGGGCACGCGATCGTATTTCCGTTCCTGAACGGCGATTTTCTTGCCAGACTCGTCGCGAGGGATCGCGAAGATCGTCTCGCCGTACATGGGATCGGGTTTAGGGTACTCGTCGAGGAACGCGTACGTCGTTTCGGCTTCTTGATGGATTGGAAGAGCTCTATGGGAACTCGCCGGAAAATAGAAGAGAAGTCGGACAAACAACCAAAACCCAAAAATGACATGATCTGAAGTTTATGAGTCCGACCATGAGCATTTTCTTCTTTTTTTACTTTAAAAATTAACATATTTTATCCAAATATTTAACATGTGTTCATTTTAAATCTCTCAGTGTAGCTGAGTGCCCACTTTTAAAATTGAAGATAATAAAGTGAAATTTGTTCTTAGGGATGGACATATGTCTCTGTCTCTATATTCTATACCAAAATAAAACTCCATTAGTCTAGTGTAAGTGTCTTTTATCAATTTATCGGTGATAAAACTCCATTAGACTAGTCTCAATGTCTCTTTAGAAAATTACAAAAATGCATGAATGTTTACAAATTAATAAAAATCGTTAGAGTATAAAACTATAATTGGTCATTCAACTATTAGCTTAAGCTTTTGGTCCTCTAATATGGTATCAGAGGCAAAGTTCCTCGTAGTTCGAATCTCACGACATGCAAAAATTTATTTATATTAAACTTTCTCTTCTATATTTATCAAAAATTGCTCTACTCCTTATTCTAAATTGGACTCTATAAATCTATTTTTCTCAAAAAGCCCCCTAATTTCTTACGGGCTCCTCAATCGAGGGCGCATGTTAGAGTACAAAACTATAATTGGTCATTCAACTATCAGCAAAGCCTGTTAAACATTTTTCTTAAACTGTTTCGCTCTCCCTCGGGTATTGGATGTAACGAGCGTACACCTTTCAAGATACAACGATTTCAAATCAGCACCGTAGACCAAAAGTGTATTTTCTGCGAACTTGTTTCTTTCTCTATCATCAACTTAAGAAGATCATTTGAGATCAAAGAAAAAGAGGAGAAACAAGAATTAAGTTCTTGGTCTTGAGATGAGTTTTAAAAGAAGAGATTTGACCATCTATTTATAGTCTCGATCTCTTCAACTATATGAATTCTAAAATCAATACAAATTAAATATAAAAATGAAAAGATTTTATAACCTATCTTCAAGAGAATCAAATGCACGTCATTTGTATTATTTCTAAAAAAAACCCTCCTCAGTTTTATTCAATCATAATTTAATATAATTTTTAATCATACTCTTCACCAGTTCAAATGATTTGACATGATCAAAATATTTTTTTCATTGAAACAAAGAAAAGAAGAAAAAAGAGGAGAACTCTTTTTTATATAAAAAACATCTCCAAACTAACAAAAATAAATAATAAATAACTGGATTGCATTAAGTTTTATAAGGGCTGGGCTTGTATAACATTTACCTTCAATACTGGGCCTTAAATATTTGAAAGCCCAACCAAAGTTTTTTAATTAATTATTCATAAATCAGTGCTAAGTCAGTCCAGTCCAGTGTCAATTTTGTAATAACCGAAGAAATGAGTGTATTTCCTTGTAATTCTGAAAACCATATCTCTGTCCCATCATCATCACCAGAGCTCTTCCCAGAAGCTACGAGAGTTGCTGAGAGCGAAGCGAAGCTTTGAAGAAGACGATAATGGAGATGTCAACATCGTCGTGTTGTTATGGTTCAAGGTCAGTTCCTTCTGCTACTCCTTCTTTTTCCGCTACTTGGCCCATGGTTCTCGTGAATTTCCCCACAAGTGTTGTTTCATCGAGAACAAGTAGATTTCGTTCTGGATCTCAAATTGTGGCTATGGCTATGGGTAGAAGAAATGAATTGCATCATAGGGACATGTACAGGGGTGTTAGAAGAGAAGAACTGAGTATTGAGGAGGCTGTAGATTTATTTCACCGGAAACTCAAGAATAGCCAAAACTATAGGGCTGAAGAATTTGCTGCAATATTGAAGTTGATTGTCAGAAAGAAACACTACAATCTAGTTATATCCTTATATAATGAGATGAGTAGTTTTACAATCAATAACCTTATTATGAACACTGTGATTAACTGCTATTGCAAGCTGGGTAACACTGATGCTGCTCTTCAATTGCTGGGGGATATGAAAAGTGGGAAATCTGTCAGGCCTAGTGTTTACACGTACAATATATTAATTGACGGGCTATGCAAAGCTAATAACACATATGATGCTCTTGAGTTGATGAGGGAGATGAAAGGAGAAAAAATCAAGCCTGATGTTGTCACTTATAGTAGCTTGATTGATGGACTTTGCAAAGCCGGAAAAATTGACGCTGCTCTTGAGTTGATGAGGGAGATGCAAGAGGGAGAAAGAATCAAGCCTAATGTTGTTACTTATAATAGTTTGATTGATGGACTTTGCAAAGATGGAAAAATTGATGCTGCTCTTGAGTTGATGAGGGAGATGCAAGATGGAGAAGGTATCAAGCCTGATGTTATCACTTATAGTAGCTTGATTGATGGACTTTGCAAAGACGGAAAAATTGATGCTGCCCTTGAGTTGATAAGGGAGATGAAAGACGGAGAAGGAATCAAGCCTAATGTTGTTACTTATAATAGCTTGATTGATGGACTTCGCAAAGATGGAAAATTTGATGCTGCTCTTGAGTTGATGAGGGAGATGAAAGATGGAGAAGGAATCAAGACTGATGTTGTTACTTACAATAGCTTGATTGATGGACTTTGCAAAGATGGAAAAATTGATGCTGCTCTTGAGTTGATGAGGGAGATGCAAGATGGAGAAGGTATCAAGCCTGATGTTATCACTTATAGTAGCTTGATTAATGGACTTTGCAAAGACGGAAAAATTGATGCTGCCCTTGAGTTGATGAGGGAGATGAAAGACGGAGAAGGAATCAAGCCTAATGTTGTTACTTATAATAGCTTGATTGATGGACTTCGCAAAGATGGAAAATTTGATGCTGCTCTTGAGTTGATGAGGGAGATGAAAGATGGAGAAGGAATCAAGACTAATGTCATCACTTACAATACCTTGATTGACGGGCTTTGCAAAGATGGAAAAATTGATGCTGCCCTTGACTTGATGAGGGAGATGCAACTGGGAGATAGGGTCGAGCCTAATGTTGTTACTTATAATAGCTTGATTGATGGACTTTGCAAAGCCGGAAAAATTGATGTTGCTCTTGAGTTGACGAGGGAGATGAAAGATGGAGGAGTCAAGCCTAATGTTGTTACTTATAATAGCTTGATTGATGGGCTTTGCAAAGACGGAAAAATTGATGTTGCTCTTAAGTTGATGAGGGAGATGAAAGATGGAGAAGGAATCAAGACTGATGTTGTTACTTATAATAGCTTGATTGATGGACTTTGCAAAGCCGGAAAATTTGATGCTGCTCTTGAGTTGATAAGGGAGATGAAAGATGGAGAAGGAATCAAGCCTGATGTTGTTACTTATAGTAGCTTGATTTACGGACTTCGCAAAAGCGGAAAAATTGATGCTGCTCTTGAGTTGGTGAGGGAGATGAAAGATGGAGAAGGAATCAAGCCTAATGTTGTCACTTACAATACCTTGATTGATGGGTTTTGCAAAGATGGAAAAATTGATACTGCCCTTGCGTTGATGATGAGGGAGATGCAAGTTGGAGATAGGGCCGAGCCTAATGTAGTTACTCATAGTACAATAATTGATGGGTTTTGCAGGACTGGAAACATTACTGTTGCTGTTGAGTTACTGAGGGTGATGGAGGAGGGAACTTGCAAGCCTGACACGGTTACTTATAATACCATTATGAGTTGGCTTTGTAAAAGAAAGAACATTTCTGCTGTCGTTGAGTTGACAAAGAAGATGGTAGAGGCTGGTTGCAGACCAGACATTGGTACTTATAATGCATTTATCAATTTGTTTAACAAAACGGGATACTCTACTGCTGCGTTTCAGGTTCTGAGGGCGCTGGAAGCATTTACAAGAAAATCATAAGATTAGTTATTCTTTTTATAGTATGTGGTGTGGTGTTTCCTAAGCTCTCAGTTCAGTTTATATATTATCATTGTCATTTACTGTTCTATTACAGTATTACTATATATGCCAAATTAAGAAACACATACAGATTACACTTTCAGAGTGCATATCTTTTCTGACACATAATTGTTCACACAAATTCATTACATAACCTTAATGAAATCAGATTGATATCATTTTGTCGTACCATCTTAGATTCATAACCTGAATTTATTTTTGTTGACGCAGAGAACTCTTGATGCACCCTATAACGCATGGTTTTGATTTTTGAGGCCATTAAAGACGCAGGAATGATATGTGGCTATTCTGATGAAAGTAATATTATTTGTGTGAAGGTTATTCCAAAAACTCAGGTCTGTGAAGGTTACTACAATGAAATGAATATGTGACAATGAAACAACATTATATATTTGGATTCGGAACACTGCCTTGAGAGAACTGTGCGTGCTCACAAGTTGCGCCCAGTTTGCATTGCCGGCACAGATCGATTCAGACCTTCTCTCTAACTCAACAAGATCTTGTTTTCACTATCTTGACGATTCTGGGAAGGTCTCATATTTGCCTTCGATTCGATGGATTTTGAACACTTGAAAAGGTGTTCAGAGGTGATATGGCAAAGAATGGTGCCTAAATGCATAAAGTGAATAATTTTATTATTAAATGATTAATTACTATTAGATTATATTATATTTCTTATATTTATGTTTCATTTTTTCACGTGTATTAGGTTTGTTATCCCTCTACAAAAAGAAGTCTCTTGTCCATCATAATATACACGCATCAATAATATATCTCTCATTATTTCTATCATGGTATCAGAGGCATAACCGATTATTGTTAAATCTCTATGAATTTTTCGCTTTTTCCACTCGTCGATGATTCGTGAATTTGACGGGTGGGCGAGACAATTCAATTTCAGCCTCTAAACCTAATATTCACGCTTCCGTCATCAATCTTTCCCTAGCCTCAATTGAATTGTAACCAATTCAATCAATATCTCAATCTTCCTTTTCCTTCAACCACAACCTCCATCCATCAACCCATAAAAGCATACCCTCCGTCTACTTAACACCAACATCATCCAATTATTCATACCACTCTCTTTTTCTGTCTTTATTCTCCTATTCCTGTCATGTTTCTATTCTCTTCTCTTTTCTGTCCTATTCTAATCCTTCACCGCATCAAAGTGTGGCTTATTTTGCTCTCATCATCATCAATTCATATATTAAACATCACACCATCAACCAATCAAAACGGTGTCAATCCTTGATCCCATAGCCTCTTCGATCAATCTCGTAGCATCGCTCAATCACGTAAACAATCCCGTAATCCAGAATCTCGTAAATCAAAAATCCCGTAATACGAAATTCTGTAATATGGACATCGAAAATGTTGTCGAAGTGATGCGGCGAGAATTGAAGATGGAGGATGTGCGCCGATATTTGATGTCTAATGCTTGATGCTGCCCGCTGATTGATGGCGATGATGAGATAGCATATGTCCAGTGATGCCAGATGTCTGATGGCTGATGGCGAGATAACAGATGCCTAATAATGCCAGATGTCTGATGCTTGATGACGAGATAGCAGATGCCCAATGATGTCAGATGTCTGATGGTGAGATAGAAAATGTCCAATGATACCAGATGCCGGATGGCTGATGGCGATATAACATATGCCCAATAATGCCAGATGCCTGATGGCGAGATAGCAAATGCCCAATGATGGCAGATGTCTGATGGCTTATGGCGAGATAGCAAATACCCAATGACGTCATCACGTGAGCACCTCTCACCTCCATTCTGGCTGATCTGCATCGCCACTGCACGCCTCCTTCGCTCCTGAGCTCCTCTCATGAAAACAATCTGATCAACTCATCAATCAGCCAAAAATCATGTAATCCGAAATCTCGTAAGTCAGAATCCCGTAAGTCGGACATCCCGTATTCCGAAAATCCCGTAAGTCAGACACCCGTAAGTCGGACATCCCGTAATTCAGACATCCCGTAATTCAGACATCCCGTAAGTCGGACATCCCGTAATCCGGACATCCCGTAAGTCGGACATACCGTAAGTTTGGACATCTCATAAGCCGGAAATATCGTAATTCAAACATCCCTAAGCCGGAAATCATGTAATTCGGACATCTCGTAAGCTGGAAATCACGTAATCCGGAATCCCATAAATCGGACACCGATGTGAGAAGAGTGTAGAACATCAACCAACAAAGTCAAGCGTTATGCATCAGCCATCCGCGCATCCGGCATCAGTCATCCGCGCATCAGGCATCGACATTTGCGCATTCAGCAACCACCAACCACACAAGGCGATGAACTCAATATTATTAAACTTCAAACTCAATTCGGGTTTCACCGCATTGAATTTGAGGGGGATGTTAGATTGTATTAGATTTCTTATATTTATGTTTCATTTTCTCACATGTATTAGGGTTTTTTTATCCCTCTATAAGTAAAGTCTTTTGTCCATCATAATATACACGCATCAATAATATATCCCTCATTATTTCTATCAACTACTTTAAAATTCGATTTGATTTGATATTTCCTCTTTCGAAAATATATTGACCCTTAACATTTAAGTTTATTGAATTTCTGATAAATGACTGAATGTCATTTGTGTTCGAAATTTGATTTTGAAGTTGTATGAACAAAAGAAAACAAAAAAAAATTGAATGTTGAAAGTTCCTGTATGTTATGAACAATACCATCAAAAGAAATGAAGACATAACAAAGAAATGAGGACAAACGAAGACATAAACTTGAGAGAATTTTGAGAGTGCTAGTGCTTTTCTTCGTTAACACATATGCCTATTTATAGGCATTTGTAACCGTCTATGCTTCTACAATATCAAGAGAAGACAAGTTTAAGGAAGCCAACGGATCTTAGGTGATAAGCTATACGTGTGGGGTCCATTTAATAGTTTACAACACTCCCCCTTGGACACCACACATTTATAAATAATTACATTTAACTTCACAAGGAAAACCCGATAGGATAAAAACCGAGTAAAGAAGTAATATAGGCGATGTTGGACATGCATAATACTGCCTCGTTAAAAACATTTTCAGGAAAACCCAATGGGACAAAACATGAATAAGGAAAAAAGAGTGCAGTGCACAAATGTCCAAAGTGTGTTCAACTTTATAACTCATGCTCCCCTGATAGATACTCCCACTGATCGAAGCTCCCCCTGATTGTTGCTCCTCTTGATCGGTTCTCCCCCTGAGAACTAGTACAATCACTTTTGCTGGTTGCTAATTCGACGCATGCCCAGTCTACATACGAGCTTCTCGAAAGTGGATGTCGGTAATGCTTTGGTGAATAAATCTGCAAGATTCTCACTTGAGCGTATTTGTTTTACATCAATCTCGTGACTCTTCTAGAGTTCATGAGTGTAAAAGAATTTTGGTGAGATGTGTTTTATTCTATCTCATTTAATGTATCCTCCTATGATTTGAGCAATACAGGTTGCATTGTCTTCATATATTATAGATGGAGAACTTGTTATTGAGGAGATCCCACATGATTCTCTTATATGTTGAATGATTGATCTCAAGAATACACATTCTCGACTTGCTTCATGCAGCGCCAAAATTTCTGAATGATTTGAATACGTTGCAACCAAAGTCTGCTTTGTTGATCGCCAAGACATTGGAGTCTCATTGCAGGTGAAGACATATCCAGTCTGGGAGCGTGCTTTATGTGGATCTGAAAGATATCCCGCATCTGCATATCCTATCAGACCTGCATTTTCTGTGGATTTCGCATATAATAATTCTAAATCTTTTGTTCCACTCAAATAACAGAATATATGTTTGATCTCATTCCAATGTCGTCTAGTAGGCTCAGAACTGAATATTGCCAGCATATTTACTGCAAATGCAATATCCGGTCGTGTACATTGTGTCAAGTATAATAAGGCTCCAATTGCATTTAAATATGGCACTTCAGGACCAAATATATTTTCATCTATTTCTTTCGGACGGAATGGATCTTTCTTAGGATCAAGCGACCGAACGACCATTGGAGTGCTGAGTGGATGGACATTTTCCATATTGAAACGCTTCAAGAGTTTCTCAATATATGTAGATTGATGGATTAGAATGTCATAAGTCACATGTTCGATATGCAGACCGAGACAATATTTAGTTTTTCCAAGATCTTTCATATCAAATTCTTTCTTTAAATATGTCGCAGTCTTTAGGATCTCTCCAGGAGTCCCAATTAAGTTCATATCATCAACATATACTGCTACGATGACAAATCCAGTGCTTGATTTCTTAATGAATACACATGGACATATGACATTATTTTTATACCCTTCTTTTGTAAGGTATTCATTTAGACGATTATACCACATTCTTCCGGATTATTTTAGTCCATATAATGATTTTTGCAATTTTATTGAATGTAAGTTCCTTGGACTATTTCTCATTGCTTCAGGCAATTTAACTCCTTCGGGGAGTTTCATATAAATGTCAGTTGTCTAATGTTTCATATAAATAAGTAGTAACAACGTCCATTAAATACATGTCTAGTCCTTCAGACACTGTCAAACTTATCAAATATCTAAAAGTGATCATATCCATCACGGGTGCATATGTTTCATCAAAGTCGACTCCAGGTCGCTGAGAAAAACCTTGGGCTACTAGTCTTGCTTTGTACCTGACAATTTCATTTTTCTCATTTCGTTTTTTTGTGAATACCCATTTATACCCAACTGGTTTAACATCTTATGGTGTTCGAATTATAGTCCCGAATACTTGGCGTTTTGCCAATGAAGTCAATTCGGTTGTTATTGCTTCTTCCCACTTTAGCCAATCATCTCTTTTGCAGCATTCATTAATGGTACGTTGCTCAAAATCAACATCATTTATCACTTCATTTGCTATTGCAAATACAAAAATTTCATCAATTATAAATGATTTTCGATCCCAACATTCCTTTACACATGAATAATTCATATTAATTTCTTTATTTGTTTGTTCTTGACGTTCCTCGGAATTTTTTGAACTTGATGGCTCTACTATGGCTAATAATCTTTCAAAATTAGATGAATCTTCAGGAATCATAAGTTTTTCTAGAACAGTCTCTGTACTCGATTGATTTTTTCGTTTTCGAGGAACAAGATCTTTAGCACCTACTGGTCTTACACGCTTCTGGCGTGCATTAGAGGAATTTGCTGCTGCCTTAGAATTATCGTCATTTACTTTAATTCTTGTTGGCGTATTAACGACATCAATATATGACCTTGTCATTTTAGCCATATCTGTAAATGCATCAGGCATTTGATTTGCAATATTTTGCAAATGTATTATTCTATGTACTTCATTTTCACATTGCGGCGTGCGTGGATCTAAGTGATATATGGAAGTCACTTTCCACGAAAGATCGTGCCTTACTTCAGGAGGCTTTTTATGATCAGTTAGAGAGGGGAATGTTGTCTCATCAAAATGACAGTCATCACATCTTGCTGTAAATCAATCGCCCGTCAGGGCCGTCAGGGGTTCAAGATATCTAATAATAGACGGTGAATCAAAACCAACATAAATTCTCAACTGCCTTGGAGGTCCCATTTTTGTGTGTTTAGGGGGTGCAACAGGCACTTGTACAGCACAACTAAAGGTTCGTAAGTGAGATATATCAGGCTGATATCCACACACAAGTTGTATAGGAGAGTACTGATGATATGCACTAAGTCTTAGACGAATTAAATATGCAGCGTGTAATACGGCATGTCCCCAAGCAGAAACAGATAAATTAGATTGCAATAATAATGTACGTGCAACTATTTATATTCATTTAATCAAAGATTCTGCTAAGTGCTAACCCATTTTGGGTGTGAACATGCGGGACGGGATGTCCAACATCGATACCTAATGCCGTGCAGTAATCATCAAATATCTTAGACGTGAATTCCCCTGCATTATCAAGGCGGATAGACTTTATTGGATGATCAGGGAAATGTGCTCTTTGCTTAATAATTTGTGCCATCAATTTAGCGAATGCAAGATTACGAGTTGATAATAAACAAACATGTGACCATCTACTGGACGCGTCAATTAAAATCATAAAATAACTAAATGGTCCATTAGCGGGATGGAAAGGGCCACATATATCTCCATGAATTCTCTGCAGGAGTGATGGACATTCAATATTAACTTTGGCAAAAGACAGGCGGACTACTAATTTTCCTTTTGAGCAAGCGGTACAAGTGATATCATTTGACAGCAAAATCTTATGGTGTTTTAATGCATGACGAATTTTCAATGATCCTACGCATCATCGTTGATCTTGGATGACCAAGACGATTATGCCAAAGTATAAAAACATTTCGATTAGAGAACTTCGGGTTCAATATCGCATAAGTCTCAACTGTTTTTATAATTGTATAGTATAATCCTGATTATATGACAGGTAATTTTTCAAGCACACGTTTTTTACCATAATTATTTGAATTGATATGGAGAAATTCATTCTCATTTTCACTTGTGGTCTCAATGTGATATCTATTACTGCGGATATCTTTAAAACTTAGTAGATTTCTCCTGGATCTACTTGCATTTAAAGCGTTATTGATGCTTATTTTTGTTTCATTTTTTAGTAATAAAGTAGCTCTTCCAGAGCCCTCTATTATATTCGCTAAACCTGTAATCGTATTAACATTTGCCTCACCCAAAGTTAGATATGAGAAATACTTTATATTCTTGAGAATTGTATGTGCAGTGACACAATCAACAATACATATTTCTTGGTCATTCCCGCAAGTAGATGATTCCTTTTCAAAATCCATCCTTAGCAAGTGCTGATAACGTGTTATGAACAATACCATCAAAAGAAATGAAGACAGAACAAAGAAATGAGGACAAACGAAGACATAAACTTGAGAGAATTTTGAGAGTGCTAGTGTCTTTCTTCGTTAACACATATGTCTATTTATAGGTATTTGTAACCGTCTATGCTTCTACAAATATCAAGAAAAGAAAAGCTTGCCAAGGAAGCCAACGGATCTTAGGTGGTAAGCTATATGTGTGGGTTCCATTTAATAGTTTACAACATTTATTTATTTTTCAAATTAAATTTTCGCTTGCTGAAACAGTGAAGAAAAAAGAGGAGAACAAAAATAAATAACTGAGTTGCATTAAGTTTTATAAGGGCTGGGCTTGTATAACATTTACCTTCAATACTGGGCTTTAAAAATTTGAAAGCCCAACCGATGATTTTTAGTTAATTATTCATGAATCAATGTTAAGTAAGTCCAGTCCAGTGTCAATTTTGTAATAACCGAACAAATGAGTGTACTTCCTTGTAATTCTGAAAACCATATCACTGTCCCATCATCATCACCAGGGCTCTTCCCAGAAGCTACCAGAGTTGCTGAGAGCGAAGCGAAGCTTTGAAGAGGACGATAATGGAGATGTCAACATCGTCGTGTTGTTATGGTTCAAGGTCAGTTCCTTCTGCCACTCCTTCCTTTTCCGCTACTTGGCCTATGGTTCTCGTGAATTTCCCCACAAGTGTTGTTTCATCGAGAACAAGGAGGTTTCGTTCTGGATCTCAAATTATTGTCCCAATCAACAAGTCTGTTGCTGCAACTGTGGCTATGGCGATGGGTAGAAGAAATCAATTCAATCATAGGGACATGAACAGGGGTGTTATAAGAAAAGAATTGAGTATTGAGGAGGCTGTAGATTTATTTCACCAGAAGCTCAAGAATAGCAAAAACCATAGGGCTGAAGAATTTGCTGCAATATTGAAGTTGATTGTCAGAAAGAAACACTACTCTCTAGTTATATCCTTATATAAAGAGATGAGTAGTTCTACAGTCAATAACCTTATTATGAACACTGTGATTAACTGCTATTGCAAGCTGGGTAACACTGATGCTGCTCTTCAATTGCTGGGGGATATGAAAAGTGGGAAATCTGTCAGGCCTAGTGTTTACACGTACAATATATCAATTGACGGGCTATGCAAAGCTAATAACACATACGATGCTCTAGAGTTGATGAGGGAGATGAAAGGAGAAAAAAATCAAGCCTGATGTTTTTACTTACAATATCTTGATTGATGGGTTTTGCAAAGCCGAAAACATAGATGCTGCTCTTGAATTGATGAAGGAGATGCAACATGGAGAAAGTGTCAAGCCTGATGTTGTTACTTGTAATACCTTGATTGACGGGCTCTGCAAAGCCAAAAGAATTGACGCTGCTCTTGAGTTGATGAGGGAGATGCAAGAGGTGGAAAGTGTCAAGCCTAATGTTGTTACTTACAATACCTTGATTGATGGACTTTGCAAAGCCGGAAAAATTGACGTTGTTCTTGAGTTGATGAGGGAGATGAAAGGAGAAAGTGTCGAGCTTAATGTGAAGGAATTATTTGAGGGTTCCAGACAATTAATTTCATGTCCATACAAGAAATTAACCTCAAAGTTCCATTTTTTAATACGGATCTTGCATGATCATGAATTGATCATGAGATCTAGACTAGAATAAATTCAATAAGTTACCTTGAATCAAAATCTTCTTCTTACTAAATTGGATTTGGTAACCTCTAAAGATCGTCCACACAGGAAGAGCAATCCGGGGATACTCACAACGATCCTTACTAGAAGATCGAAGCAAGCAAAACGGACGGAGCGGGGATGGAGGGGCCGGCCGAACTTGGTAAGGAGAGAGAGAGGGTGGCGGCTAGGGTTTGTAAAATTAATCACTTAATTTTCATATATGAAAATTTCCCTTTTATAACCCTTTTTGGACTTTAATTAATTAAAGGCCTTAATAGGCTTAAAGCCCAAAACTCTTAATTAATTGTGTAGAGAAGCCTATTCTGGCTTAGCCCATTCTGGTTAGGCCCAGTTTAGCTAATTTAATTAAATCTATTCAATTAGATTATAATTAATTAGTCCAGCTAAACCGTTCTTAATTCCGGTTTAATCCTAAATCGAAATCGGTCTAATCCGGTTTAATCCAAAATCGGATTTTGTCTCTCTCATGATTCCTCCATTTTATTCCATTCGTTTTACTCAACCTTTAGTGTGTGACCCTCTAGGCTCACGACACGTCGGCGGACTGGTAAAATTACCATTTTACCCTTTCCATCATGAGTGGCCTCTAGCAAGACATCATGATTACCCAACGCTTGTGATTATCGAGATTTCGACTTAACCTTGTCGTACATGAATCTATCCTTTTATCCTCTTGATATCTTTGACAACCACGAGGCATAGACAAGTCATCCTCGTTCTATTGTCCTGTTTGTTGATTCTGAGTTAACTGAATTATAACTGATACTATGTATCGACTGCATGTCATGCTATTGTATTTCAGTTGTACTCATCAAGTGGCCTAAACTGATATCTGCTCACACGTCCGTATGAGGAATAAATCCTTCAGCGATCCATTGAGTCAACTTATGTAACTTGTGATCGAGCCAATCACAGCCGTTATTGTAACCCTTTTACAGGAGACGTTAGACTGAGTCAAACTCGTCACTCATTACATATTGACCTCAATGGTCCTTCGGTCTGAGGATGTGATTTCATGATCCGACATATGAGTATGTTCATGACTGTGTCTATGTAACATACTCATGATTCGGGTCGTCCTATATCACCCCTGACTGGTGATATTATGACCTAACTCTGGCCCCCTTCTGGCCATGATCAGTAGAGCGTGATCATTTAGAGTTAGCCTCATACCGATCGCTTCTTATGAAGCTATTCTGATCGGGGACTGCTTAAGTAAGATTTTATCTGATCTGTAGATCTACTATTATGTGTTGACACATCAATACAAATCAAATCATACTTAAGATATTACTACAACACTTAGTAATATGAATGCCGATTTTATTCAACTAATAATTTTTATTACATGATTAGATTGAAAATACATTGTGCTAGGGCACAAAACCCAACATAATGTTGTTACTTATAATACCTTGATTGATGGGTTATGCAAAGCTGGAAAAATTGGCGCTGCTCTTGAGTTGATGACGGAGATGCAAGATGGAAAAAGTGTCAAAGCTGATGTTGTTACTTATAGTATATTGATTGATGGACTTTGCAAAGCTGAAAAAATTGATGATGCTCTTGAGTTGATGTGGGAGATGCAAGAGGGACGAAGTGCCAAACCTAATGTTGTTACTTATAATACCTTGATTGATGGACTCTGCAAAGCCGAAAAAATTGATGATGCTGTTGAGTTGATGAGGAAGATGCAAGAGGTGGAAAGTATCAAGCCTAATGTTGTTACTTATAGTACCTTGATTCATGGACTTTGCAAAGACGGAAAAATTGACGCTGCTCTTGAACTGATGAGGGAAATGCAAGAGGGACAAAGTGCCAAACCTAATGTTGTTACCTATACTACATTGATTGATGGACTTTGCAAAGCCGAAAAAATTGATGATGCTCTTGAGCTGATGAGGGAGATGCAAGAGGGAGAAAGTGCCAAACCTAATGTTGTTACCTATACTACATTGATTGATGGACTTTGCAAAGCCAGAAAAATTGATGATGCTCTTGAGTTGACGAGGGAGATGCAAGATGGAGAAAGATTGAAGCCTGATGTTGTTACTTATTGTAGCTTGATTGATGGACTTTGCAAAGCCGGAAAAATTGGCGCTGCCTTTGAGTTGATGAGGGAGATGCAAGGAGAAAGTGTCGAGCCTAATGTTGTTACATATAATACCTTGATTGATGGGCTTTGCAAAGCTGGAAAAATTGACGCTGCTCTTGAGTTGATGACGAAGATGCAAGATGGAGAAAGTCTCAAACCTGATGTTGTTGTTTATAATAAATTGATTGGTGGGCTTTGCAAAGCCAAAAAGATTGATGCTGCTCTTGAGTTGATTAGGGAAATGGAAGTGGTAGATAGGGCCAAGCCTAATGTTGTTACTTATAATACGATAATTGATGGGTTTTGCAGGACTGAAAACATTGCTGTTGCTGTTGAGTTACTGAGGATGATGGAGGAAGGAACTTGCAAGCCTGACGTGGTTACTTATAATACTGTGATCAATTGGCTTTGTAAAACAAAGAACATTACTGCTGCCGTTGAGCTGACAATGAAGATGGTAGAGGCCGGTTGCAGACCAGACATTGGTACTTATAATGCATTTTTCGATTTGTTTAACCAAACGGGGTACTCTGCTGATGCGTTTCAGTTGCTGAGGGAGCTGGAAGCATTTACGGGAAATCATGAGATTAAATAGCCAGAGCAGGCCTCCGAGTCTTGTCATCCTTTGAAGTCCCTTCTGTTGTGTCATATGTATATCAGTTCTGATGAAAAATGTTCAAAATCCAGTTTTCAGTTCAGGTCTCATCTCTTAATATAAAATGAGTCTCTTAGGCAAAAGTAGAAATATCATTCTTTTTATAGCAAGTGGAGTTTCCTAAGTTCTTAATTCAGTTTATATCTTGTCACTGTTTCATTTACTATTCTATATATACAAATTACACTTTCAAAGTGCACATCTTTTCTGACACAGTATTGGATTCGGAACACTTGAAAAGGTGTTGAGAGTTGATATGGCAAATAATGGTGCCTAAATGCATAGAGTGGATAATTTCATTAAATGATTAATTACTTTAAGATTCAATTTGATTTGATATTTCCTCTTTGGAAAATATATTAACCCTTAATATTTAAGTTTATTGAATTTTTGATAAATGACTGAAGGTCATTTGTCGTAGGTTTGTAAACAAGCCGCTCGAGCTTGGCTCGTTAAATATTCGGTTCGAACTCGTTATAATCGAGCTCGAGCCGAATTCGAGCTCGAGATTGGGCTCATTTAATAAACGAGCCGAGCTCGAGCCTAACCTTTTAAGGCTCGATAGGTTCGCGAGCCGTATCGTTTAATATTTATTGAATTATATATTTATATTAATATATTTATAAAATATTCATAATAGAATTAGACAAGCCGAATCAAGTCAAACCAATTTAAAATTGGCTAATTTATTATTTAATGAATTATTTATCATATATTTAATTTTTAATTAATATTTGTATTTAAATTTAAGCGAACAAAATCGAACCGAGCCGAGCTCGAGCTCGTCTATTTATTTTCGAGCTAAACTCGAGTTTAGTTGTATGAGTTCGAATCGAACACTTTTTTTACGAGCCGAGTCAAGCCCTGTTAAAATGAGGCTCGGCTCGGCTTGTTTACATTCCTAATTTGTCATTCAAAATTTGATTTTGAAATTATGTGAACAAAAGAAAACAAAAAAAGTTGAGTATTGATAGTTCCTACAAAATTAAATTTTAATGCAACTAAATTTCATTACGAAATAATCAAAATATTTTTATTTATATTTTAAATTAAATATTCTTATTTATCTTTCAAATTTTCATAATATTTTCTCCCCTTCACACGCCACGATCTTGCTTACTAATTTCTAACATATACAAACCTAAAACTAACAAATCAAATGCAACTCAATTTCCAACAACGGAAAAACTCATCCTTCTCCAATTCTACATCATTTGCTTAACTCATTACAAAATTGAACTTTAAAATCAAAATAAAACCCTCTTTCAGGCCGAAACAATATTTGGGCAAAATATTTCAAATATTAAAAAAACCCATAAAAGCCATACATTTTAAAGTATTTCTTCCTCCCCAAAAAGTTCGTTCTCCAAATATATTAACAGTTAACAGAAGAAATAAAACATGAAGATTGTTCTTAATATAGATTAGTTTTGTCAGAGTACTAGGTAATAAGACTAATCTAGAACATAAATAATTTAAAATATGGAATAAACTAATATTATGTCGGTTCTACCCAAATTCAATATGGTGTAAAACCCAATTTAGTTTAAATCTATATAATGTGTTATAGTATTCTTCCTCTACGTGTAAGTTGAGTTTTCAAAAGAACTTTGCTGATACTCATCAATCCTCTTACATGCGGTTTCTGAATCACGGGATGTACACGTGAACTATAGTCGTCGGCCGAAATATATGTCAAAGAGGACGAAACAGAGCCAGATAAAAAACGACAGTCCAAAACTGTCCAATTAAAAACAAGTTGACGTGCAAGAAAAGAAGATTAATGTTACATTCAAACGGGGTCACTAGAAAAAGCAGTGACAAACAACAGCACGGACCAATCAACACGATCCTCAGTTGGCGACGAGCAACAGTGACATCAAGGGATTCCGGCGATTTACAATGAAAATTCCGACACTATCAGCTTGCGGATGAATATGTGAAAACAAAATAGATTGAGGGATCAATAAACCTATAATACATATGAATTATTTGCGAAAGCAATTGAATTGTCTTACACACCCGTCAGAATCAAAAATCATCGACGAGTGAGCAAAACGAAAATTTATTAGAGATATGACCTAAGATTGGTTATCCTTTGATACCACGATGGAAGTAAGAAAATATATTATATAAGCTATGGACGTGCACTTTTGGTTAGAAAAGAAGAGACATAGGGGAATAGGAGACATTAGAAGTTACAAGACTTTTTTGAAGAGAAGTTTGAGAGAAGCTCAATGAAGAGAGTTTAAACTTTTAGTTGAGTTGGTAATCTAATATGGTACCAAAGGCAGTATCCCGCGGTGTTAGAATGTTAGTCTAATTCATATTCTAAATTAGTTTTATCACCTAAGATATAAGTTTCCATAAACAATAGGTGATGCAGTCGCATCACTTATACACTTCTGATATCTTTTCCCTCACTTTTAGCCTTTATTTTCCTGGAATTTGTCGATTCATTGATCCAAATGCTTCTCTATGTCTCACTGGTCTTCGAGTGATATAATCCATGTTTAAGAAAAAAAGCGGGAAAAATGAGAAGAAATCGGTGAAACAAATCTTAGACAAATATTGGTGAATACAAACATTGGTGAATAATTTCATAAATGATTAATTAAGATTTGATTTCTTTCAAAAATATATCAACTCTTAATATTTAAGATTATTGAATTTTTTTTATAAATTACTGAATGTCACTTGTCATTCAAATTTTGTTTTTGAAGTTGTGTGAACAAAAGAAAATAAAAATAGTTATATTTTTTGTTAAGTTCCTAAACGTATAAAGTTGAATATTCATGTTAATTAAGTTTACAATTAGTCAGGTAAAAAAGTCTCATTAGACCTCCACTTCAAGTAAAATTTCTATCTTTATTTGTTTTAAAATTAATTATTTTTACTTGTCTTTCAAATTTTCACAAGTTATCACATTTTCTCTCTTTCACGCGCTCCATCTTGCTTAGTAATTTATAACATGTACAAACCTAAAACCAACCATCAAATGCAACTTGACTTCAAACCTACACTGATCTGTTCAAGTCGGGGAAATATATTTCCCCCGATATATTAAAAATATATTATTTTAATTAAAATTTATATTTTAAAATATATAATTAATAAAAAATAACATCTTTAAATATTAATTTTATTAAAATAATATTTTACAATTCTTATTTAATGACATAATAATATTTTAAGTATATTTTTACTAAAATAATAGTTTCTAATACAAATTTTATTAAAAAATAAATATATTTTAATATTATTTTGGGTTGGAAACGGCTAATCTCTTAACCCGGCGGGAAATCATTCCCCGTTAAAAACGGAAAATTCTCGATCCGTTTCTTGTTAGACGTCGGGGGTTAGTTCATAAATTTAAATCAATATTTTAATGCACCATAAATTTATCCATGCAATAATAAGAATCGAAACCAGACAAACATATCTGAATAAATATTTTATTTATTTAATATCACAGTATAATAATTATAGATTTACTTGACATGATATTTTGGATCTGACGGTGTAACTTTTGCTTCTGACTGTAGAACTACAGAACTGGAATATCATCGAGGCACAGTAGTCTGCTTTCCTTCAGACAATTATTGTTCCGTATGGGCAACTTGCTCCTAGAATACAACGATGAACGAAGTCGAACTCTAACCGGGTGATAGAGAGTAATCGAGGAAGAAGAGAAGAAGAAAGAGACGAGATTGGCTAGGGTTTGAATTGTGTGTCCTTGATGTCTCCTTGGTATCTCCAATCTTGGCGTGTCTTCTCTAACAATAGGGTTTGAATTGAATATTTACAGGCACAAGGGATTCGAAACTTAGAGGAAGTGGAAATGAAAAACTTACCAATTTTCTTATTTTGGGCAAATAATACGACCACATTCTTCGAAACTTAAAAAATTAAATTTGCAAATATAAAAAATTTACGAAATTTGGATATTATGATTTTATTATTACAGCATAATCGAAATATAAATTTTGCAAATACAATAAAAATAAAAAATAAATAATATACGTGAGTGGACACGTGACTTTGCAAACCGGTCCAATTTGTATTACCTAACTAACAGTTCTAAATTGTAAAAATTAAAATTGAATTGAAAGTGAATAATTATCTAAAATTCATGGTTAAAAGCAAATTATTAACCACGATTTCAGCTTTTTATTTCGAATCTGGTTTAGGACCAATTCTCCATCCATGGTTTACACCCCTTAATCGATTATTGTTTTGGAATTCCCTGTATATTAAAAGTATAATTGTGTTTTTAATGATGATAGGAAAAATCTTTATGAAAATTATATCACCATTAAATACAATTTTTGAATTTTGTAAATTTACCCTTTAATAGGAACATCATAAATATTTTTTACAAGTACTTCTCAATGATTGAAGAATATTTTATCTTAAGGGTGTAAATATATAAGAAAACTCACTACCTTATCGTAATATATATATATATATATATATATATATATATATATATATATATATGTATATGTATATTGAATATTGAATATAGTGATAATTATAAATTAAACTGTATTATAAAAGAGGTAGTAATTATATATGTAGTTAATCTCAAGTTCAATATATGTATGTGAGATACTGAGATACGTATAAATGCGTTATTTCCTACATTTCATCATGCATATGTATTTTATTAAATACAAAAAAATGGAAAGTTTTGGATATTGTTTTGTTATAAAAAATATATTTTTTGAAAGAGTTTTGTTATAAAATATTTTCTTAAGATAAAACATTCTAAAATCAATATTTCAACCTAATTAACCTTAAAAAAAAACCTAATTAGTGTGTAATCTAGATTATATCATTATAAAAGTCTTCTTATATTTTCCTAGTTGTTAATTTATATGAAGAAGCAAATCTCTAAACTCGATAAAAATTAATATTTTAAATCACAAACTCGTTCTGTACATATTTTACTATCTTTCTTGGATGGAATGACAACGTGTTTGGCTTGCTGCGGATTTAAATATACCGGCACTAGACATGTTCATCTGACACGAGCACTCCACTTATTCATTCATGTACTTGTTTAATTATTCGTGTATTTATCTGGTACGAGTATGTCCTAATACTCAATACCCAGCCTAAAATCAAACAAACAAATAATTTAAAAAATATTAATTAAGAACTATGTTTTCTAAATTCATTAATTTTAATAAATATAACACACATGGCTCCAAAAAACGTAGGCAGTAGTTGTAACAAATAAAAAATGGTTCCAAGAAAAAACCATAAAACCCCACTAAGTAATTAGGGTAATATTACATTCTAAAATCAATATTTCAACCTAGTTAGGTGAGGGTGCAATGAGATTATAAAATTCTTCTCACATTTGTCTAGTTGTGGTTCTAAACTGATAAAATTTAATATTTGAAATCACAAATTCGTCCCTTATTTGTTTTATCATCTTTTTTATATGAGAATAACAACGTGTTTGTTCTTGAGCAAATTCGACTAAATTAACCCTCGACATGCTGACACAAGTACTCAATTTATTCGTATACTTGTTTAATTATCAGTGTATTCAACATATATGAGTATTTCCCAACACTCATTACCTAACTTAAAATTAAACAAATAAATAATTTTAAAATTAAGAATTATACTTTCTCCTTCAAAATAAAATAAAAATTATACTCTCTAAACTCATTAATTCTAATAAATGTGGGCCCAAAAAACACAGGTAGTAGTAGCTGTATAAGAAATAAAAAATAGTTTCCAAGAAAAGACCATAAAACCCCACTAAATAATTAAACCTTCACTATAAAGCAAACCCCAAAAACCAAAAACCCTTGCAATTTTCAAGCCTCTCTCTGCTCCGAGCCACCACCACACCCCCAAAACCACACCTCTCAATCCCTAGAATCGCCAAGCAATGTCTCAATCCCTAGAATTGCTCCTGATTCAGTTCCTCATGCCCGACAACGACGCTCGGCGACAGGCCGAGGAGCAAATCCGGCGGCTCGCCAAGGACCCGCAGGTGGTTCCGGCGCTGGTCCAGCACCTCCGCACCGCCAAGACCCCCAATGTCCGCCAGCTCGCCGCCGTGCTCCTCCGCAAGAAGATCACCGGACACTGGGCCAAGCTCCCCCCTCAGCTCAAGCACCAGGTCAAGCAGTCGCTTATTGAGAGCATCACATTCGAGCACAGGTTTGTTTGTTGGGTGGTTTTGTTTTTTTTGACGTGCCCAGATGGTTTAATCTGGTTGTTGAATTGGGATTCTTGGATTTGGAATGAGAACTCACATTGAATTGCATTGTTGAAACTTGAAATGTTAAGCTTTGATTTATTGGGTTTTGTTTTAGATAGTAGATTGTTGTCACTTATTGAGAGCATCACTTTAGAGGACTGGTTTGTTGAAAGATTTCATTTTTAAGTACCCAGATGGATTAATTTTGTTGTTGAATTGGGATTTTTGAATTTGGGATGAGAACTCACATTCCATTGCATTGTTGAAATGTTAAGCTCTGATTTGTTGGGTTTTTGTTTTAGATAGTAGATTTTTATCACTTACCGAAAGCATCACTTTCAAGCACATGTTTGTTGGAAGATTTCATTTTTTCAAGTACCCAGATGGTTTATTCTGGTTGTTGAATTGGGATTTTTGGATTTGGAATGAGAACTCACAGTGAATTGCATTTTTGAAATGTTAAGCTTTGATTTATTGGGATTTTGTCTTAAATAGTACAATTTTGTCAAATGGACTTGCTCTCTATTGGGTGAAATGAGATAAGCATTGGTAATTGGTACTTAGAAATTGGAATGTGTGAGTTTGGTTCCTGGCTTCAAGGTCTCACTCCATGGTGCTTGCCAGCTTTCCGTGTGCTTCATGATTGGACATTAACAATCCTTGATAAAGGGATAAATTTTCCTCTTCTGTGAACCATGCTTTGAGTGTTCAGCAAGATTGATTGAGTGTGCAGTAATGAAAAGTTGTTTTGGGGAATGAAATGTGTAAAATACATGATGTCATTTCTCATGTGCATTTATGAGTTTCAGAGTTTCTCCATGTTAACATGAGATTGATGTTTGCTGCCTTCACAGTCCGCCAGTGAGGCGAGCTAGTGCAAATGTGGTTAGCATCATTGCAAAATATGCTGTTCCTGGAGGAGAGTGGCCTGAGTTACTGCCATTTCTGTTTCAATTCAGTCAGAGTGCTCAAGAAGACCATAGAGAAGTAAGTTCATAATGTTGTAAATCCCTTTTATGCCATTTTCTCAACTAGTTCAATTTATTGTGCATCAGTCTTTGACTTCTTTTTTGTTTGTTTGTTTGTTTGTTTTTTTGCCAAGTCTTGTGCAATATTTTCTCATGCACCTGTTTTTCATATGTTATGTAATGTATATTAAGAATGCAACTCATTGTTACCTGAGATCTCAGGGCTTATAGTCCACAACGATGGAACTCAATTTGTTATAAAACATGTTTAAGTTACAATCATGTATTTAGAGGAGAGGTTGTTGATTTTTCTCAAGGTTCCAGTTTGTTGGCTGAAAATACTGTGTTTTTGACAATGTCTTCAATTTCTCAATGTATGTTTTCAACTAAACTAGCTCTATTCATGGAATGAAAACAGAAAAGGTTGTAGTTTCTTTTTGACATAATAGTTATCCATTCTGACATTGATTCAGTTTGTAGTATGAAATTTTGATTGTTCTGATTTTTGTAATATAAGGTGGCGCTCATCCTGTTCAGCTCTTTAACCGAAACCATTGGAAATACCTTTCGTGCACATTTTTCAGACCTACAAGCTCTTCTACTAAAGTGCTTGCAAGATGAGACTAGCAATCGCGTTAGAATTGCTGCTCTGAAGTAATCTAGAAGACCCACTTTATATTTTTTCTTCTTCCAATTACCATTAGTTTTTATTTTTCTGATTATATTTTGTTCAATATGGCAGGGCAGTTGGGTCTTCGCTGGAGTTTATTAATGATGGCAACGAAGTGGTGAGTTTGCAGTGTTGCATATACAATATTAGGCTACTTACTTCAAACCTGCTTTGTTTAATTACTAAAACATATGAATTCAAATTGTGACTGGTTTATTTACACAATTTTCTGTTCATCTGCTATGTAAACTTACCTTTCTTTTGTGTTGCATTGAAATATTTTTCACCTATGCAGGTCAAATTTCGAGAATTTATTCCTAGCATTTTGAACGTATCAAGGCAATGCTTGGCCTCTGGTGAGGAGGATGTTGCCGTGATTGCTTTTGAAATTTTTGATGAGCTCATAGAATCTCCTGCTCCTCTGCTTGGGGATTCAGTGAAGTCTATAGTACAATTCTCTCTTGAAGTTTGCTCAAGCCAAAATTTGGAGTCTAATACACGTCATCAGGTTTCAATAAATATTCTCCGTATACTCTTTTCTTTAGTGATCCTGATCTTTCTCTTATTAGTTGTGCTCTTTTTCTATCAGGCCATTCAAATAATTTCATGGCTTGCCCAATACAAAGCCAATTCCTTGAAGAAGTATAAGCTTGTGGTCCCTATTCTGCAAGTTATGTGTCCACTGCTTGCAGAATCAACTAATGGTGATGAAGATGATGATCTTGCTCCAGATCGAGCTGCTGCCGAAGTTATTGACACTATGGCTCTAAACCTTGCAAAACACGTGTTCCCCCCTGTTTTAGAATTTGCTTCTTTGAGTAGCCAGAGCCCAAATCCAAAGTTCCGGGAAGCTGCTGTAACTGCTTTAGGTGTCATTTCAGAAGGTTGTTTGGAGTTGATGAAAAAGAAGCTGGAACCTGTTCTTAGTATTGTTCTGGGGGCTTTGCGGGATCCTGAAGAGATGGTTAGAGGGGCTGCGTCATTTGCCTTGGGTCAATTTGCGGAGCATTTGCAGCCTGAAATTATATCTCATTATGCAAGTGTTCTTCCTTGCATTTTAAATGCCATTGAGGATCCAGCAGAGGAAGTTAAGGTACTTGTGGGAGAAGTGACCAATTCTGGGGTATATGTGTATGTTGTTTATCATCTAAGCAACTTAGTTGTTTGGAATTGTAATTTTTGGTGCAGGAAAAATCTTACTATGCTTTGGCGGCATTTTGTGAGGACATGGGAGAAGAAATCCTTCCTTTCCTTGAGGATCTTATGAAGAAATTACTGGCAGCTCTTCAAAATAGTCCCCGTAATTTGCAGGAGACATGCATGGTATCAATACATTTCTTTTATGATCCAAAAAAAATTATATAAGTGGTTCAAACTAATTGCTGATATTTGGTTCATTTCTAAGTTAATAACTTCTTCTACCACCCTTGCAGTCTGCCATTGGTTCGGTTGCATCAGCATCAGAGCAAGCCTTCATTCCATATGCTGAAGGAGTTCTGGAGTCCATGAAATCTTTCATGGTTCTCACCAATGATGAAGATCTCCGTTCACGAGCAAGAGCGACCGAGTTGGTTGGAATAGTTGCCATGTCTGTTGGGAAAATGAGGATGGAACCAATTATACCCCCTTTCATAGAAGCCGCAATATCTGTAATTATAGTGACATTGCTCTTCTTTTGAGAATCTTAACAAATTGTTCTAGTAATTGATTCATGACTCGCATTCTCAGGGTTTTGGGTTGGAGTTCAGTGAACTTCGTGAGTACACTCACGGATTCTTCAGCAATGTTGCAGAAATCCTGGGTGATAGTTTTACACAGGTATATTAGGGTTCGGTTATCTGTTTGTATTGCTCAGATTGTGTTTATGTGTGGTATTTACATTTTTACTCTTTGGTAAACAGTACCTTCCACATGTTGTTCCATTGGCATTTTCCTCCTGCAACCTTGATGACGGCTCTGCAGTGGACGTTGCTGAGTCTGATGATGAAACCCATGGATTTGGCGGAGTGTCATCTGATGATGAAGCTCACGATGAGCCAAGAGTCCGAAATATTAGTGTTCGAACAGGAGTGCTTGATGAAAAGGCAGCTGCAACTCAAGCCCTTGGCTTATTTGCATTGCACACGAAGAGTTTTTATGCACCGTATCCTTTTCTCTGTCATTCACTAGCATTTTATGTATCTTGATATCATATCGGGAGTTACTTCGTTTGGTGACATCATATTTTGGTTCCTTTACTTTCGTAAAGCTATTTGGAGGAATCACTGAAGATTCTAGTAAGACATTCTAGCTATTTTCACGAAGATGTACGTCTTCAGGCAATCATCTCTCTAAAATGTGAGTCTCTGTCTTGGGCATATTGCATATTTTTTGTTCTGTCATCATATGGTGAAACCTCATCAATGATTTTATTTTTCTGGTTGGTTCGTTACAGACCAATGTTCTAAAATTCCCCGACTTGTCTGATTAATCCTCGATTAATCTCCGATTAGTCCCCGATTAAACTTCTATCCGATTTATTTTCCAATTAGTCCCCAAATGCTCAATCCGCCCGACTAGTGCCTACCGTTTTTAGAACACCGTCACAGACACATTTGAAGGTTCTGTGATGTTGTAATAGTAACTCGTTTCCAAAAACCATGTCTTGATCTCTTTAAAGGTTCTGTTATGTTAAAGTTTTCATTATTGTTTAGCTCCCCAAAAGAATTTTCTGGTGGAATGTGTACCCTGTTTATATATTAATTTTTCCTTGATGCTAAATGAATTTTTTTCCATTCCTACAAATAGTTACTAGGGCTTAAACTGTTTAATATGTGCCATTCATAGGTTATATCTTCCCTCGAAGTCAAATAAATGTTTGAATTTGCTTGTTAATTTCTACCAAGGTTGTAGATATCATATTAGTAACATACTAGATTTACATGCTCAATTACAAATACTCTCCTCACGTGTTGATGTGCTTCAAAGTCGTGGAGCGCTTACGTTATATTATTCTTGCAGATATGTTGACAGCAGCTCATGCTATCTTCCAAAGTCATAGTGTGAGTAGTCATCTTATAAGTTCCTCTGTCTTTTAAATGTCATCAACAAATTCTCATATTCATGTTATGATCACACACGGAAATTTACTTTCTTAATATGGTCATAACTTTTTATTTACTTTCGTGATATGCTTAACTTTTTTTTTACTTTCTTAATATGGTCATAATTTTTTATCTTATGCTATGCAGGAAGGAGCCGCAAAAGCTAGAGAACTTCTTGGTAACAATGCAACTCGAATTTTATCAAAATTAGTACCAATATGACAACTCAAAAACTTGACCTCTTAAATCTCTTGTAGCCTTATTAATGTATTGAAGCTCTTAAAAATCTGCAGAAACTGTGATGGATATTTATATCAAGACCATTAACGAAGACGATGACAAGGAAGTTGTTGCTCAAACTTGCATGAGCATAGCTGACATCACTAAGGACTTCGGATATGCAGCCATCGAGCCTTGTAAATGCTAATTTTGATTGCTTTATTATGTCTTTTGTCAGTTTGTTACATCTTCAGGTCTAGTGCGCAACTTCTTATACAGGATATATGATTTTGTGATGGTGTCCTATTTCAGATATGCCCCGGCTGATTGATGCGACTTTGTTGTTGCTTCGAGAGGAATCAGCTTGTCAGGAAGTAGACTCCGAAAGTGACAATGAGGATAATGATAGCGATCACGACGAGGTGCTTATGGATGCAGTTTCCGACCTCCTTCCTGCATTTGCTAAGGCCATGGGTTCTCATTTCGCTCCTATCTTTGCAAGGCTATTCGACCCTTTGATGAAATTTGCGGTGAGTGGGGAACCGGCAATACCGTGTTATAAAACTTATGGCCGAGAATTCTATAAAACCTAGTTGACCGAGTTTTGAGCTGAGTTTTAAAACTCTTTCCCAGTTGTTTAGTTTTACTGAGTTCTCACTCGTTCAAACCTGGACAAAGTTGGTCAAATTTTATTTATTCTTTTACACGTGCTTTGAAATTGTTCTATAATTTGTTTTAACTTATTAAATTGTTTTAAAGTATCCTATTTTATTAAAATATTGCTAATTTTGTCTTTCATGGGAATTATATATACAAGATGAGTTTTGCCGAGTTGTTAGACCTTCTTATTTTTTTCCTTGCATAGCTCTCCCCAAATCGAGTTTTAGAACCTTGCAACTTTCATATATCTCATTTATTTGTATTATTTCCAAATTCAGAAAGCTTCGCGACCTCCACAAGATAGGACCATGGTGGTTGCTTGCCTAGCAGAAGTTGCTCAAGATATGGGTTCTCCTATCGTGGCCTATGTTGACGTAATTTCTTCAAAAACACGCTAACTTCTCAAATAAATTTTGTACTTATTTTTGCAACTGATTTTGTGAAATATTTCTCTGTTCTTCAGAGGCTGATGCCCGTGGCACTGAAAGAGCTGGCCATGTCGGATGCAACTAACCGGAGGAACGCTGCATTTTGCGTTGGAGAGCTATGCAAAAACGGAGGCGATTCGGCTCTGAAGTATCCTTTTTGGCGATAATCTTGTGCTTCTTTTATTTAAATTTTGCGTTTATCTTGTCATGTGGTTTACCTTATATCACTATTAGATACTATGGCGATGTGTTGCGCGGACTCTACCCGTTATTTGGGGAGTCCGAGCCAGATGATGCTGTGAGAGACAATGCGTCTGGTGCTGTGGCGAGGATGATAATGGTGCATCCTGAAGCCGTCCCTTTGAATCAGGTTGGTTTGGTTTATTCTTTTTAAGTCTCATACTCTGGTGAATGTCTGTCCGTCAATGTTCTAAAAATCAGTCTAGGCAGCGGTTTTTAGGACACCGGCCTGATTTCATGTAATAGGGCGGTATGAGTTGGTGGAGTGATTGGGCGGGTCAGTGTTGTAAAGATCGCCTAGGGTCAGTGTTGTTAAGATCGGGCGGTTTATTGATTTATTTTTAAATTTCAATTTAAATAAATGAATAAATATATCCATAACTAGTATTACAAAGAGGAAAAAGAGGTGGAGTAGACAAATTTGAGGATATTAAGGTTATTTATTTGTAACGTTTACTTTTGAAGATATAAATGTAACAAAATTTAAAATAATTTTGTTTCTATCTTCAATGTTATTTTTACATGGTACAGTACATATTGTGATTATACGAATATATATACACTAATTTATTTTTAATATAAGATAAATACAAATATGATTAATACCTAATCCCCATAATTCCTATTTATCCGACTAGGGCCTGATGTCTTTTACTACACATAACCTTACCATTCCTATTTTTTCCAGGTCCTCCCGGTTTTCTTGAAGGCCCTACCATTGAAAGAAGATCGTGAAGAGTCCATGGTCGTCTATACATGTGTTTGCGGCCTCGTTCTGGCGTCTAATCCCCAGGTATTCGTTTTCGTCTATTCTTAACCATTTCCTATCCCACAACATTATTTTTATACATTCCTATATGAAAATGCAAAGCAGATACTCTCTTTAGTTCCCGAGCTGGTCAATCTCTTTGCTCAAGTTGCTGCATCCCCCGTCGAGACCAACGAGGTCAAGGCCCAGGTAGGGAGGGCGTTTTCGCACCTGTTCTCGCTCTATGGAAACCAAATGCAGCCGATTTTGAGCAGCCTCTCTCCCGTGCTAGCCAATGCGCTGGCAGCACTTTCACCAAAATGTTGATCTCGGATCGAGCTGGGTTTTATTTTTGTATGTGATCCTCCATTTTATTCATATTATTTGTTTTCAATTTGATGCCATTGGTTTTTAGTTTGATTGGTGGTGGTGTCACTATATTTCAATTGTGAGAGTTTTGTTTGAGAGTTTTGTAGATTATGGTTGTCTTTAAGAACACAATGTTTTGATTCTTTATATTAAATGTATAATTTTCTTTTGCAATGGTTATTTTGTTGAATTGGAGATATTGTGTGTTTTGTCAAGTTTAGAGATTATTTGTCCTTTTTATATGATGATAAAATTACGAATTTGGTGATTTCTATTTCCTACCACGTCATATCAGAGACATTGAGTTTAAGTTGAACTACAGAGATTTTTGTCATTAGAGTCCTCAAATTGCATCTTGAATTTTGATGTTTGGTTATGCTCAGTCGAAGATGGAATACATAATTAGAGATTTAAGATTAATGTTTAGGGTTGTCCATGGTCTGATCGTTCGAATGGTCAATACTTGAACTATTTTTTTTTGTTTTTTTCAATTTTAAAATTATAACCTTAATTGAGAATAATTGAAGGATTGGTTTGAATCAAGTAGAAAGAAGGTTGATTTTTTAAAATTTAAATTGAAACAATAGTTGTGAACTTATATAAGAATGATACATGACATTTCAGTTTCGGTTCGTTTTTCTTACTTAACTGTTCGTGTTAGATTATGTGTACCAGATTGAAACCAAAAATGTCTGCTTCATCTAAAAATTATACCTTAAACAAACCATTGTTCATGATTTATGGTTTTTTCAAATTCAGTTCGGTCCAATTCCCAAATCATTTATGAATTTTTGGTAAGAAAAATGGACAACAGTATGGCTGGGCACGGTTTTGGAACCGGACCCAACCGGCCAGAACTGGACCGGACTGAATCAATCGGTTCTCTATTTTAAAAACTCAAATTTGGACCCGATGAGTGAGTATTAGTCCGGTTCTAGACGCGATTCTACGGTCTGGTTCCTAGTGCTACCCAATTAGACCCAATTGAATGATTAATTGTGAGATTAAGTGCCCGGAACTCTGGTATAGTTGTATAGTTTTGCCCAATTAGACCAAATTAATGCGATATTCATATATTTTTCAATTTATGGTGACAATTATACACAATTAAACTCTTTTGTAGGCAAAAACATAAAATTGAAATACAAAAAATAATTAAAACTAGCGGTTATGTACTCTCAAAATCGAAACCGAACCGAATTGATTCGGTTCTCAATTTTCAGACCCAAATACGATCTAATACTCATGGTTCTCAGTTTTTCGACAGTTGGAATACTGGTTCGGTTTCGATTTTAGGTAATAAGTGCCCACCCCCTAGACAGCAGACCTAGAACCCGTCATTATTGGATGAATATTTATATTTATATATTTGAAACATTAATTAAACACCAATTAAAATAAAAACATTAGTTTTATTTATTTATTTATAACTCATGACCTGCTAGAAACTGGGCCTATCAGGCAGTCTCTGGCCTGAAGGTAGGCCCAACAGAGTCAACACATTAAACAAAAGCAATTACATAAATTCCTGAAAAAATCCTATCCAAACAGACCAGACCACCTCTGAGAGTCTAAAACAACGATCAAAATCAAAACCAAAACCACAGAATGACGCCAAGAAACGGTCTGAAAATTTCCGCCAGCTGAAATCCAAACACGGGCGCGAATCCCTAGGGTTTTGATCTTGGCAGTGGAAGAGATCGGATTGGGAAGGTCGCTGATCTGGGGATTTATGGATCCGGAGCAGACATTTATTCGGGTCCAGGAGCGATTGTCGGAGATGATGACACCCAGAGTGAGAGTTGCTCTCGAGTACATGTACCTCGTCACTGCCGTTACTCTCTTCTGCATCCTCGTTGTTATGCACGCCAATTACGTGCAGCAGGTAATTCGATCGCGGATCGAACCCATCACTCTTGTTGTCCCGAGCTGAATATGCTGCTTTTTGGGTTTTTTTTTCCGATTGATTTGAGCTGGGTTTTCGGTTCCGTGAGAAATTTGGGGGGTAATTGAGCATACCCATTTCAGATTTTTGGTGTTTGTGGTAATGGGTCCTTTTGGTTTCTGGGTTTCATGGTAAAAAAAAAGGGATTGGTTGGGTTAATAGCTGGCCTCACTTTTATGTTTTGATTTATAGGGTTCCTTTTTTGGGTTGGTATTTGTGAATTTGATACTTTTTGAGTTGGCTGTTGTTCAATTTAGGCTGAATTTTGTATTCTCACTCAAATCTGGTTCTTTTGCTTATGAAGCCTGGCTGTTCAAGTGAGCTTTCTGGAGTTGACACAGCAGATGCCCAGCTTGTTAAAATTAAGGTACCCAATCTTCTTTTGTTTTAGCTTTGGTTCTATGTACTTTGTATGGTTTCTTATTGAAGTTAATTTCTTCACTCTATGGAATTTCTGAGGCATTTTAAAATCTGATCTTTCTATGGATTTCAAATATTGCTACTAAATTTACAAGTTCAGTAACATATTTTTTGTGTTTGAACATCTGGAAGCCAGTGTCATGTGAGATTAGCCCTCATTACTAAATTTGGAGCTCGAAATTTATTGAAATCTATTAGAAAACCTACCATTTTCGCTAAAACGTACAGGATTAGAGTGCCAATTTGATCTGTTGGATATCATATTATCTCTCCTTGATTGTTTCTCTTGCTTTATGTTAGTTTTCTTGCATGCTAGGGTTTTTAGTTATACTTATGTCTGTTGGTGATAACTAGTCATTTGATTTACTGCATGTTTCTTTGACAAAAATGAGTTTGTTTCTGAATCTGTCAAATTATTAAATCTACTACTGACTCTTATTCCTTGGTGTAGATAACTAGTGCAGTCTTGGGGTCACAGGATGAGCCTGAATCTAAGGTTATAGGTGCTGCCAATAGGGAAGTTGTGACAGACACATTAGAAATTTCACATGGGGATGGGGCTGGATTGACATTTTCAGCTGTTAAGTTTTGGTCTGCTGTTAAACAGAGCAAATTGGCACTGAAGTTCTGGAAGACCGATGCTGAATTGCTCGAATGCCAGGCCGATAGTGCCACCAGCAGCCAGAGAACTAAGTCAATAATTGACGATGCAGATGGTAAAATTGATCAAGAGGAGCCACCTGATGGTTTCCCTCACACAGTCAAAGAGACATTTAGAGCAGCAATTATTCACTTCGGAGATAAGTGGCACAGACGCCTATCATTCATTTGGAGGCATGCAACACAAATAACTCGAAGTCTATGGGTGTGTATATCTTTTCAAAGTTCTGTTGGTGCTTTGATTTTTTATCAAAATTTAGAAAAGTGTATACCAACATAGCATTAGTATACAGCTTATTTAACCCGTGGGAGTCTCGTGCAGCATATCACCCTTTCTTTCATAGCTTATTATATCATGATCAATTTTATATGTTCTATCTTTGCTGAATTTGGGCTTTAATGTGCAGAAAATTGCAGGTATTCATCTAAATCTCTATGTTCCCAAGTGGTTGCATATATTTCATGTGGTCTGGCGTAACTTGCATGCAGGTAAATGCATATACCTGCTATCTCTCATCTTGTTGCAGACTCAGTATTTCAAGCTACGTAAAATAATGTGGGAAATCTGAAGATAAAAGCCAGGGTCCTTGACCTGGATTTTTGCAATTATCACCCATTCCACTACTAAGATTTTTCAATTGGGGAGAAACCATTTAATTCTTCGGTGCTAATTTGACTTAAAATTTTGGGGATTATAGAACAGTGGATTTCAAAAGGGTGTGGAGTTATGATGTCTATGTTCTTTCGTTGTCCCAAATTTGAATATGTTTTGTATGATTGATGATCTATTTCAGTGAAATGGCTTGAGACGAGAAGCAACGAGTATGAACCAACTTATTTATATACGACCGAAAAGGTAATATTCTGTGCGGGCTGTTGTTTCAAACCACTAATCCAACAGTTCTGCCTATTCGTTTTTAAATATTGATTTTATCTTATGTTTTTTTATCACCAAATATGTATGCAGGGATATTTCTTTCTCCCTGAAGGAGCAAAAACACGGCACAACATTAGTACCGTCAACATTAGCATATCACCTCGGCATTCCTGCTTTGGGAACAGGTTATGCACGCTACCATGAACTGAATATTTTTGTCTAGTTGGTCAAAAACTGATCTTGTATGCATGTTATTATAATTTGGTCATTACGGTAATAGAACATGGTATTTGTTGTGGAATTCCAATTGGTGGAAAAGTGTCTTAACATGAAATTTGTAGTAAGAGTTGAGATATGACTGCAACTAACAATTTCATGATAATCTTAGTAGGCTTATTTGGAATATTTGTGTTTTAGTTCGCTGTCCAGCCATGTACATATCATAATTAGTAGTAACAATATCTTTCTAGTAGAAAATGATAGTTGTTTGCTTTTATATGAAGTAGTTCATGCTTGGTCCCAAGTGAATGTGAAATATGCTTGTAGTGTTTTCAGGTTTTATTCCTTTTTTCCTTGTTTGTGTTTCTGCCCGCTATAATTTATCAGTTTCCTCAGAGGATAAGGGAAATATCAATGGTACTATTGCTTGTTTAGGAAGTTAATGTCATGCCACTCTTTAAGGGCAATAACAAGATATTAACTGTCAGTTTGTCACCATTTCTCGAACTCTGAATTTGAGCTTGAGAATAAAATTTTTGGGGAATGTTATTGGAAATGGTTTTGCAAACAGAATTGTCAAAGTTTGCTGCAATCTTTAGATGCATGCTGATACATATAGAGCTCCATCTTAAAGGATTAGTTTTTTTTTTCACTTCCAGGTGGCAGCAGCTTCTCATAAACTGGTTTGTTGGATATGATACTATCCTGATGAATAGCATATTGCATTCTCCTGGTGAAGGTATTGACCAAATTTTCTGCGCTTTGTTACAAGTTTATATTTAACTTGCTTTCAGTCTATGCCATGGGGAGATAGATGTATTGCGCCATATATAGCATCATGCGTGAGAACGCTAGTCTGTCTTAATGCTAACTATTTTTGTTGGTTGATATTTGATAATAATTTTTTCTTCTGCATTTTACCATTATTTATCATCAAATATTGATATTATGTGATGAATTATGGTCCATAGCTATGTAGGAAATACTCATTCTCCATTACGCTGCATTTTTATGAATGTATGACGTCATTTGATCACATTACTGTGGGATGTTCTCTCTCATTCAGTGGTAAGGGAATGAAGTGTATTTAGTGAGTTCAATCCAACCAACCCACTTAGCAAAATCTCCTAGCCTGTAGGAAGACTGTCAGGGAATTCAATGCTTCAAGTGTTTGTCAAGATCAGAATATCTTTTATTGCTGGTAAACTATAAGTCACATCAACAACATGAATTAGTCAAATACCTGCTTTTTAGTGGGTTTCCCTCTAGGGCTTGGTCTAGTGGCAAGTGAGCAATCATCTCTTACGAGGTCTAGCATTCAAATCCTAGGCGTGGTCATCTGCTTTGGGGAAGGGGCGAGGGTTTTGGGAAGGGGAACAAATGAGTTTACAATTTTTAAATAGTGTTGTGGGTTGGGTTTGATATGATCCGTTTTACCAATTATTGGTATATGTTACTGGTGTTTTTCTATTTAGGCATGGTTCATTTAACCATGATTTGGTCGGTGAGTTCTACTTAGTTCATAGTTGTATCTTAATGTGCTAATCATATTATTGGAAATTTAACTGCAGGTTATCTTTATAATTATCAAACAAAGGAGTTCTATAATCTTAGTCATGCACATGATCCACCAGAAAGTCCTGCAAAATTTGGAGGTATGTTTTTAGATTCATTAACGAGCACAAAGCATGATTTTTTAATGTCTGCTGAAGGGTTTGCTTCTCTTTTGTTTACCGTGCAGACTACCTTGTGATGAAATGTGGTGTGCTTATGATGTCACTGTTTGTTTTTTTCACAACCACAATG
Source organism: Geranium rotundifolium (assembly GCA_963920655.1). Taxonomy (NCBI): domain Eukaryota; kingdom Viridiplantae; phylum Streptophyta; class Magnoliopsida; order Geraniales; family Geraniaceae; genus Geranium; species Geranium rotundifolium. The sequence goes on along the minus strand of OY987313.1, from coordinate 38,090,561 downwards.
TCTGTATCATTTACTCTGAGAGAGACACAGACTCGCATGTTGAAGTTCACAGGTGCTTTTCATCAACATTTCAACAAGATGTTTTTGGATATTCTACCTGGTCACATCCGTCTGCCTTTATTTCCCTTAGATATGAATAGCTGTCTTCTTTTCTTATACTATTGCAGTGCAGCTGCAACATCATGCTCGACATAGACTCCCAACCTTTCAATTGATCTTTGTGCATGTAATTGAATCTCTTGTCTTTGTACCGGTAAGTATTCATTATCTCTTCTCGTTTGGTTATACCCTGCACAAACTAAAGTAAATTTTACGTTTGTCGAGCATTTTCTGGTGTTATCTAGTTATATAACCTCAATTTTTGTTTATCCTCTTTAGATGTTTTTGTGATACTGACTTTTTGTTAACTAGTTTTTATTTTGTGTGTGCAGATCATGATTGGCATCCTCTTTTTCCTATTTGAATTTTATGATGATCAACTGTTGGCTTTCATGGTCCTAATTCTTGTCTGGTTGTGTGAACTTTTCACACTTGTCAGGTCTCTATTTCTTCTTAAACACAGTATCAATTACATGTAGCAGGCTACACTTAATTAAATGTCATTTACTGGTTTCCATTTATGTCGTCCTCTAGAACATGCTACCTATACGACCGCCGAGCCCCATACCAAATAGCACTGCTATCCACCTTGAGTTATATACCCTTCTGAACTTTATTTTATAAACCCTAGCACATATACATTTTAGCATCACACGTGTGCACGAGCTCAGATAAATGCATAACCCTTAATCCATGTGATGTATGTGGACATTCATGTGTGTTTCTGTTATGGTCCCTGGCTCTAGATCGGGTAATGGGTCCTCAAGGTGATGAGGTTGATCGAGACGTGTGGTTTCGTCGACGGCCTATTATGCAAATCTCACAATACTCAAAAAACCTCAAGCATATGTTTCTCTAAAGTATTGCTTGCCTTTTTATTGATAATCCAAGCCCCTATAAATACATCATACTACTAGGAAATAGTGAAATATGAAAAGCAATGCAGTAAATAATAATAATTCAATGCCATCAATGTGGGAAGATGGAACAACTAAGGCACTAAAAGATAGTGATAAATGATAATACTTAATAATAGTAATTGTGGACCACAACATCATCCACCCCTTCGAGACATCGCTCGTCCTCGAGCGCACCGTCATGTAATTTGATAGAACTGTCAAGTATGATTTCCGCCAGGGTCCTCGGGTTCGAACATACGTTCCTTGTCATTCTCTTTTGCCTCCAAGAAAAACAATTTTTTGCATCTATGACCGACCGTATATGATTCATCACAATTAAAACAGAGACCTTTGGCGCGACGTTCATTCAATTCTGTCCGAGATAGCCGTCGGATCACCGGACCATGTCCATCCACTAGTTCCCCTTGTATGGAGGAACCTTCATCTCGCATATGCCGACGTTCAAAAAGACGGGCAAAATTCATAGCAGAGGTTAAATCAATGGGTTGTTGAACTTCCACATCGACCGCAATGGAGTCCTGAAGCCCACTAATGAATATAGACATTTCTTGTTCAGAAGTGAGGGAGGATACCTGAGCCGACAGTTTTTCGAACTGACGTTGATATGCCTCAACAGAGCCCGTTTGCCGGAGTTTCGACAACTCCCCCAGCTTGTTGCTCTTGCCCGGAGCTCCAAAACGAACATGACAGTGATGCTTGAGTACGTGCCATGTCAGGTTGGATTGGTCTCGTTGAACCTTCATGAACCATAGCTGGCCGTCGCCATGGAGGTGGATGGACGCCAACGAGACCTTCTCTTCCTCGCTAGTTCTCTGGTGCAAGAAAAAATTTTCACTTGTACTTAGCCAAACCAGAGGGTCCTCGCCACCACCAAACCTAGGAAAATCCAAGTTGGTGTAACGGGGAACAACCCCTCTAAGTCCACTGCCCGCACTCTCTTCCGCTGTTGGAGTTGCGCGTTGCTGCAGCTGCTCTTGGGTGCGGCTGGCTTCACCGGTCTGCCCCTCCTCCTCGGGCTGCCCCTCTCTACGATTTGGTCGTAGAGAGCTGGTGAGTTGTTGCATTTGATCGAGCAACTGTTGGTACTTAACTTCGGTTGCAGTTTTGTCGGCCTGGTACAAACCCAAAAACTCATCGAACCGCTCACTCAAGGACCTTTCCGCCATATCTCCAAGCTCTGATACCAATCTGTTATGGTCCCTGGCTCTAGATCGGGTAGTGGGTCCTCGAGGTGATGGGGTTGATCGAGACGTGTGGTTTCGTCGACGACCTATTATGCAAATCTCACAATACTCCAAAATACTCAATTATATGTTTCTCTAAAGTATTGCTTGCCTTTTTATTGATAATCCAAGCCCCTATAAATACATCATACTACTAGGAAATAGTGGAATATGAAAAGCAATGCAGTAAATAATAATAATTCAATCCCATCAATGTGGGAAGATGGAACAACTAAGGCACTAAATGATAATGATAAATGATAATACTTAATAATAGTAATTGTGGACCACAACATGTCGTCCTCTAGAACATGCTACCTATACGACCGCCGAGCCCCATACCAAATAGCACTGCTATCCACCTTGAGTTATATACTCTTCTGAACTTTATTTTATAAACCCTAGCACATATACATTTTAGCATCACACGTGTGCACGAGCTCAGATAAATGCATAACCCTTAATCCATGTGATGTATGTGGACATTCATGTGTGTTTCTGTATGTGATTTGATGTGTTTGCAAATTATGCCTTTACTAATATGGTTGTGCTTATCCTTGATTTTGCAGTGTCCGCACTCCAATATCAATGAAGTTCTTCCCTCGCTTCTTTTTGCTGTATTTTTTGGTCTTCCACATCTATTTCTTTTCTTATCCTTATGGTACGACCTTTACTTTTAACTCATCGATCTTTTGGCTGAATATCATTTTTTGGTTTCTTGAAATATTGTTTCGAACTTCCAATTGTTATTTTTGTTCTTCAGGTTTTTCATATTTGGCTCTTTCAACCACTGCTGCATTCATGATGCATCTCGTTTTGTACTTCTGGAACCGTTTTGAGGTAAATCTATCCATAATTTTCCACCGTAGCGTTCTATCACAGCACATGTATTCTGAATTGAGTCTGATCACTTGTTCCTATGCTACTACACTCATATAAGGTGCCAGCTTTACAAAGGTTTTTGCAAACCCGGCGCTCACAGCTTCAGCAGCACCCCGACTTCCACATTACATCCTCTACCATCCTCGCCTCGACCTTGCACATCACAAGATTAAATCCAAGAAACCCGGGTACACCACTCAACACAGACGCCAACCCCAGGCCTGGACCGAGGCCTGTGCCAGACATAGCAGGACAACCAAGTGCCACAGGAGGGCGTGGTGCTCCCGTAGGGAACCTTCACCAGATTCCTCCCGGACAACCTCACCTTCAGCCAGCAGAAACAGGTCCAAACCCCGGGGCTATGAATTCGTTCAGCTCCATGTTGTTATGGATACTGGGAGGAGCTTCCTCTGAGGGCCTCAGTACATTCAGATCAATGTTCAGGGATGTAAGAGAGCAGGGACAAGCTTTTGATGAAGCCAGAGGTGGAGCCACTGTAGGAGCTAGTTAGGCCCAGGTCAGATTACACCTTGAATCTTGTAAAGAATGTTTGAACTGATCATATATTAAATCCTATAAAGAATTTGTTTGTTTGTTTGTTCTCTTTCTGTTTTACTTTTATTACGCCTATTTTATTATGCAAGAAACAGAAAAGCAATTTATAGTAGACAATGAAAAATGGAAAAGCAGTTCAAGGAATCAGCCAAAAGGTCAGACAAGTTCAAGATACAGAGTTAAACTCTGAATTTTATTTATAATTCATTTCTGTAACAACTGATACACTAATGAAATAGTGTTCTATACTGCAGTGGCTTAAGGATTCTATAAGGCAAAGCAACCATGATTTGCCTAGCTGATCAAAACTGTATCTGTAGTGTCTAAACATTTTGAATTCCAGAACGCTCCTTGCTGTTGACGTGGGACTATGGAAACCCGAAATTTGGTCAGACAGAGCATCTTGTTAAAGCTTGGAGGCACTTAACTTTCCAACTTGCATAGCACTTGTGTCTCCTATGCCCTGGATGACAAGAGAGGTAATGAAACTCAGTAAGCCAACCAGATCTCATTGTTCTGTGAAGCATATCAAGGTGAGTTGTTATTGAAACCACTGTCGTAGAAGCAAGCAGCACCTTTGTTCCTGAGCGGAAAAGTCTTGCTTCAAAAAGATTGAAATGGCCTCTCCATTTGCCACTTGAGTGTCAAAATTCAGAGGCTACGAACCAGGAGTTGACACAAAGATCTCATCATGCAAGATGGAAGAGAAGTGATGAGGCAAATAACCCGTAACCTTCCTGATCCAGGTAAATGGAGAGCTGAGAGGGAAGCTCAGAGGCTGTTCGATGAATTATATACCTCTTAGAAGGGCGGATAGATCCCACCACTTTGTGCCATTCAAAACACAGACCTTTCTGTCAGTCTCAGCTACCAAAACATTTTCCTTGCCAGCATTCATCAAGGTAATGGAGGTGGTATCAGCATGCAGAACCATCATCTTCCCAGTCTGAATCTTGGTTTCAATGCCGTTGAACGCAATTAGCATTGTGTTCATGCGCAATCATTTAGAAGTACGCTTCCTTTCTGCCAACCAGAAGGATCTCGGACTAGAGCGTGACACAATCCGCGAAGGGAAGGAGATCAATACCATCATCTAGCTGGGCCAATTCCATCAGTTGTGGAGGCTGATATTGCTGCTGATCCAGCGGGATTGATAGTTCTAATGACTAAAAAAGGTATATACAGAAAACAAGACGATAACAAGCCCTTTGATTTTAATATCGTCACTGATACTGTTAAGATCATTAACAAATATATAGAATAGTTTAATAATTATTTAACTTTAAACGTGATCCGCCTCCTGGTAAGTTATGCGCTATCTGTTTCTTGAGAAAATTCTGAAGGACATGATTGATTTTGATGCAAGCCATCATTTGTTGCTTATTTTTTAGTTGTTTATGATTTCACACTACTTTAAACTCTGAATTAGAAGAGATATGCCGGACTTTTATGGTTAACCAAGACATCAAGATTCTAGTGTCAACTCCATTACAGGTTCACATGTAATGCTGTATGCTTTCTCTTTTCAGGACAATTGCAAGTTTCAAAGGATGAGATTATCAAAACTTTTGATAATGACGATGAAGTGCTACATGCTGTTTATACCGCAATAGACAGGTACCTATTTTGTCAAAGTTTTCTCTTATCATAGCTGCATTCAATATGCTTGACAGAAAAATCAGTACATTTTTTTTCTTTGAAGCTAAAAGCCTAAAAATGTACAAGATTATCATATAGTCTAATTTTGAGGACAAAAGGCAAACACCTAGAGCATAAGGCACAAACTTAATGATCAACAGCAATCTTTTAGGATGCTGTAGGCTTCTTTACGTTGGTCGGCGCTTAAATCTGTAGGAAAAGTAACAAGAAATTTTACGTGCAGATCTCCTCTCTTTCCCTCTTCGCTGGACTTTGGCATGCCCTGACCATGGATGATCTTCTCAAAACCGGGATGTATGACGCTGTCAATTGACAAGTGCATGTTTTCACCTCCTAGTAGAGGAACTGAGAGAGAGCAACCGGTGAGTGCTTTCAGCAAGGGAACTTCGAGTACTACCTCCAAATCATCGCCAATCCTCGTGAAGAGAGAATGCTTTTCTTCATGTATTGTAAATATTATATCAGCAGGGTGAGTTCCCGGTCTCTCATCTCCCTTCCCTTCAAAAGTTATCTGTGTTCCTTTCTTCCATCCCGGCTTCACTTTTATCCGTAGTGTCTCCTCTTCTATATTTAATTGCCTGCAATGCAATATGATACATAGATCATCACATGGTATCTGCTATCTATGAAGCATGCAATTATATCATCAACTACAAGTACTCATGTGAGTTAGTACACATGCACATGATTTTGGTCTATGCCATTATCGGCACCATAATATCAGAGATTGGGGAGGAAGATTAGGATTAGAGATTGATAGAAAAGAACACATATGGGCTCACGTAAGTAGGCAACATAAATTATCTATTCTGGTTCTATCATCAGCTGTGGGTTCAAATCTAAGAGAAATTCTAGAGAATGTTGCTACCCTGAATTTTTCTTGTTTTTTTGGGTGAAAGAGAATGAAAAATGGGGTCAAAAGAAAATGTCATCTTCACACGTACACAGAAACATATATTAGTGTAATTAAATAATCGATTATATATGGTGGTAGAGCAACAAACCCTGTCTTTGACATGACATTTCTTGTAATCTTGATTTTCTTGATGCTCCCGTGACACAACTCCTCGAGCGTGCACTCTAGGCCTTTCTCTGTTGGTGGAGGCTTCTTCAGTTCAGTAGAATGTGAAAACACAATGGGAGTAGGGCCTCCAGCTCGGGTTCCATTTCTTGAAAGTCGATTGGTATGACTTAGATCAGTTCTATTCCCTTCCCTATGACCTGAACCCGCCTCCCTCACATTCCTCGTGCTCTTGCTTCTGAAGATCTGTGTCGGGGTGCTACTACTCCTTCCTGTGCTGACGCTTGCACTCTTTGCCATGCCCGGCTTGGAGGGAGGGGGTGTCTGAGACCTCCTGCTCGTACTCTTTGAGAGAAAAGAACAACTCCTCTTGAAGAAGCTGTCATCCGGATTTTTTCCCTTTTGCAGATCGACGGGATCTGAACCCACTCTTCTGGTTTCTGTTGTGTTATTGGATTCATTACCAACAACCCTCCTCTCCGCTTTCTTTTTGTCATTACGGGCCTGAAAACAGAAGAAAATCACGAACAATCCAAAAAAAATATCTAACACATATATGCTCATGTTTTTATTCTTTCCAGTGTTCTAAAAATTTCTGACTCGTCCAATTAATACTCGATCAGTCCAAGATCAATCCTCTATTAATCTGATAATTCCTCAATTAATCACCTGTTAATCTCTAGAGGCCCTATCATCTGTGCATAACACATATGTTGCATATTTGACATCTCTGTATGAGACTTTACATACAAAACCATGAAAAAAGAAGAAGAAACACATACATTGATATCTCTGACACATGTTGCATATTTGACATCTCTGTATGAGACTTTACATACAAAACCATGAAAAAAGAAGAAGAAACACATACATTGATATCTCCTGCTTCCTTGTTGTTAGATTGATTAGTATCAAGATTCCATTTCGAAACCAGAGACCTGTATGCTTTCCAGATATCTCTAATGGAAGATACTATGCCCTGAGAATCTTTGCTTGCTGGTTGATGATTGTGATGACCCATTTGAGAGAGAGAGAGAGAGAGAGAGAGAGAGAGAGAGAGAGAGAGAGAGAGAAAGAGAAATGTTGCAGGGGAGAGAGAGAGAGGCTGTGATCAGAATGGGGGAGGAGAGAACTAAACCATGAAGAAGCATGGAATCAGGAGGAAAAAAAAGCTTATATTAGGCTGTTTCTGTTTGTTGCTGGAGATGAACAGGTCAGTCATTCTCTATTTTATTTGTTTTATCTTCATTTTAACAGATCATTGTTGCTTTTTATATCAAATATGGGTATTCATGATAATTTTGAATCAAAATTCAATTTTAGTTTTATCGCTATTTTAATCTTCAAATTTAAATGATTTATTGGAATTTTTTCTATTTCTTGTAACAAGTAATTAATAATTAAAAATGTCATTTTCAGTGCAGGTTTTTGAATATATTCATGTGAATATTTCTTGAGGCTCAACATGCCATCAACTCAGAGACAAACACCAATATTTTTTTTATTAATATTAATATTATAAGGAATATTTCATGTTTACTAATTATTCGATTTAAGAATTAGCAATTGGGTCATGCGTCGGTACATCTAGAATTTATGAGTTAACTTTCTTATTCATTGGGATGGTTTAATGGTGGTAAAATTATTTAAATTCGATCCCATTAATTGGACCGTTGTTGAGGTCGATCTAACATTTTTAGGAATTTAGAGAGTTTAGGTTAATTCGAAATTTAAACTCGTTTTATATCCTATATATGGAAAAATTAAATATCTTTATGTATAATTAAATATATTTTTAAGTGAATTTAGATATATGTTTATATCCGAGAAATAAGACAAAATCATTTTGTTTTTATTTTTAGGTCAATTCTACTGAAATGATGAAACTCTTTTTTGAGCATTTTATATCATAAGTCCTTAGATATGCTTCATTTTTTTTTCAATTTAGGTGATTAGGTATTTTACTTTTTGCCCAACTTGGATGGGCCTACATTTGACTTGAACTAAAATTGATTGGCTGTTGGTTTATTTATTGACCACAAACAAAATAGAATATTAAAATATTTCTCTTCTTTTATGATAATATATTATATAATCAAAAGGTTGTTGTATATAGTAAATGGATAATCACAAAAGTGCTTATTATAGAAAAAAAAAACTTTAATTAAACAATGTCAATGGCCCTCTAATTGTGATCTACAAAGGGGTTTGCACTACAACCCCAAAAATTGAATCAATGAATCATTTTTCTCTCATTTGTCAATGATAGGATGTTCTCTCAAATAGATTCAATTTTATTTTAATCATCATTCCAAAGAATCAAAGTTTTGGAATATTATAGTTGCTTTCTTTTCTCATTAATAATTGATTTATAATCGATTGTATGCTAAATATATGTCAAGTATGTGCTATACTCAGCAATACTAGATGACACTATATAACTTTCTGAAGTATTTACCATACAATTCATTCTTTTTCTCGGTCCTATACTCGGAGCAAGACGTTGTCTAATTAAATTGTGCATTACAAATGTCTAGAAGTTGAGCTTTAAAAGTGTCAAGATCTTCAAGATCCTCAAGATAAACAGAATGGGATTTAAAATATTCAAAAGGAAGAGGCCGATCTTTATTTTCATCAAAAAGTTGTTGAGTTTGAAACTCAAGAAATTAGGCTTCAAGTCTTGGAAGATCTTTTCTTATTCCTAAAACGAGGATGACGACAATTCAATCGTTAGCCCAACATAAAAATATTTCTCCTAGAGTAGTACATTATTGATATATATGTGCATTCAATGCACTCTATGAATAAAGAAATACATAAAATTGAAGAGAGTAAAATAAGAAATTGAAATATTTTGTTAAAATGGTTCGTTTCAAAATTTCATGAAAAAAATAATCATAAGTTTTTCTCTCAATCAGAATAATAGGGTCGTTATGTCAATACCACCTACCTCCTCGAAAGAGAGATATCATGAGTTGGGATAAAAACTTATAGGTCTTGCTGAGACTTCTCAACAAGGAAGTGATACTTCTCAAGGGGTTCTTCCCGAGAAAATTCAACCAATATATCTCTAGAAATTTCTTTATCCTTTTCCTAAATGAAATCGAGTCAAAAGTGAAATTTGGCCATGAATAAAGTAGTAGGAATCCATGCTACTCTCACTCCTCACTAATGAAAGAGCATATTGATGAGGATATCAATATATTTGTCGTTATTGTAACACATCGATTCTAATCTCTTATCTAAAATTTAAATAGAAAAAAAATGTATGAATGACATCATATGTCTAAGATTGTAGTTTAATTGGCCAGTTTCGCAAATTGCTTGTCTCATTTATCATCAAACAAATATGAAGAACATCACATAAGCATAAGAGATAATGCAAAATAAAAAAAAAGTTTAAAACCTAAATATTCTTGATAGAAATAATGAGAGATATATATTATTGATGTGTAATTGTGATGGACAAGAGACCTCTATTTATAGAGGGATAGAGAAACCCTAATACATGTGAGAAAAGAAAACATAAATATAGAAAACCAAATATAGAAAACCTAATATAATATAACAACCCCCTCAAACTATATGCGGTGAAACTAGAATTGAGTTTGAAACTTGATAGTATTGAGTTGTGGCGAGGGTTGCGGCTGCCGAGAATATTGTCGAAGTGATGTGACGAGGATAGAGGATGGAGGATGCGCGCCGCTCACGGCTGATGGCGGATGCGTGATACCCGTATGTGCTGAATGATGCATGATGCCTGATGCTTGATGGCAGATGGCGAGAGAGCAGCTGTCCGATGATGCCTGATGCTAGGGGTGTTCATGGACGGTTGACCCGCCCATATAAATTTTTTCTCACCCGCCCGTAAGGGTGCAGGTTCAGAAAGTAAAATTCGTCAACCACCCGTAAAGGTGCGGGTCACAGAAGATGCAAACCGCATGAGTCTGCGGTTGGTTACGGTTAGACCGGCATAACCCGCATGATTTAAATCTATTTTAAAAATTATTTTTGAATCATAGTAGTTTGTGTTAATATTTTATCATTACTCATAAAAACCCGATTATTTATTATTATTAATAATATATTCGTATTGTATTAGTTTTTAATCAATTTTTTGTTGATGTTCACAAATTGCAATCACAATCATTTTCTCCTCAATCATTGTCAAACACAAATAACTCAAGATTCAAAATACAATTAAGGGGTAATTACATATCAGTATACTCGCCGAAACCTCATTTCACAATTAGTACCCCAAGTTTGATTTTTTTTTTCTCAATCCCCCAAGTTTAAAATGTTAACACTTAAGTGTAATATCTGTTAAATATAACATCAATACTGTTAATATTTTTTTAATACCCAAAATACCCTCGGTATAATTTATATATGAGATCATCATTTTATAAATGTGAAATTACTATTTTACCCTCATTTGCATAACAAACTTAACTTAAGTTCAAGGGTAAATTAGTATTTTTGAATAACAAATTAAAAAATAAAAACGTGCAAATAAAATTACTATAGTGCCCTTTTTCAACCGCTCATCTACCATCTCTCATTCTCTCTTGTTCATCAAAGCAAACCAGATTATCAATTTCAATCTCAATCAACATCTCAATTCACATTTTCAATCAAAATCAATACTGCAATTCAATTTTTATTAGAACAAATTTGATCAATTTTTTTTTATCTTAGTGTACTGATTTAACCCTATCAAGCCTGCTCTCAATGTACTGATTGCACCCAAAAAACCCATCAAGTCTGCTAAATACTCAGTCTGATTGTACCCAAAAACCCCGTCAAGTCTTCCCCCAAAATCTCTGCCTTCGGAGACACTTGGCTGCTCCAACCTCACCGGAGAAGAAGCGGACAGAGCCGTGGCAAGCAGGTGGCGACTGGATGGCAGTCTTGACTCTCCGCGGTCGCCGGAGCCGAGCTCAATCATTGAAATCTAGATCTGTCGCGCCACCACGTGAGGCCTTGAGGGACGAGATCTGGAGGCCGCTGCGACCCTTCTGTCGACGCATGTCGCTTTCTCCTTCCCTCCGACGCCTGGAAATGCGAGCCTCTCACCTCTCGCTCGTCTCATTCCTTCTGTCACCACTAGGGCCGAGTATTGGAGAGGCGCTCGCTCTCCACTGGAACTAACTCGACCCGGAAGCGAGTACTCGTCCATGGTCGATGACTCGACCGCCGTTGCCAAGATTGCCGTCAACGACTCGTGGAAGAAGACGGAAGGTCGTCGCCAGAGCTCGCTCATCAACGACTCGTGGGCGAGAAACCCGAGGCGCCAGAAAAGAAACCACCGCCGGAGATGACGAAGGACGATGGATCTGCGTCGATCAATCTCGCCACATCTGGAGGTTGTGGCTCAATCTTGCCATATCTGGAGGATGTGGGACAGAGTGTGATAGAATTAGGTTAAAGATGGTTAAAAGAAGGGAGGGGTACTATTGGGCTTTCATAAATTATTTTAAAATTTTAATTATTTTATTTGTTAACATGTAAGGACTATCATGCCCTTGATACATTAGTTAAATTTATCATTCAATTAGTGGAAAAATGGTAATTTTATAATAATCCAAAAATCACACAACATTTAAAATTATATACCAAGGGGCATTTTAGACTTTTTACAAAACACATCAGTTAAATCTAACATAATTGAACTTAAGTGTAACAAAATGAAACTTGGGGGACCGAGAAAAAAAATCAAACTTGGGGTACCAATCCTGGAATGAGGTTTTGACGGGTGTACTGATCTGTAGTTACCTCTACAATTAATAACCAAAAGACAAAAAACCTCAATATTGAAGAGATTGAAATATAATAGATAAATGATATTAACACTATTAATTCTTAAAATATAGTATGTGTGTTATCATAAAATTGAAGAGATATTCTTGCTAATGGATTTGGCTAAGGTGCTGGTGGGTTTGGTTAACCGTAGGTCGCTTGTCCTAAATCCGCAAACCGCCCAATATTTTGCGGGTGTAAATTTTATCATCCGCGGCCCGACCCGCTGTTGGGATTTGTGCCCTAGCACAATGTATTTTCAATCTAATATTGTAATAAAGATTATTCGTTGAATAAAAATCGGCATTCATATTACTAAGTGTTGTAGTAATATCTTAAGTATGATTTGATTTGTATCATTAATGTGTCAACACATAATAGTAGATCTACATATCAGATAAAATCTTACTTAAGCAGTCCCCGATCAGAATAGCTTCATAAGAAGCGATCGGTATGAGGCTAACTCTAAATGATCACGCTCTACTGATCATGGCCAGAAGGGGGCCAGAGTTAGGTCATAGTATCACCAGTAAGGGGTGATATAGGACGACCCGAATCATGAGTATGTTACATAGACACAGTCATGAACATACTCATATGTCAGATCATGAAATCACATCCTCAGACCAAAGGACCATTGAGGTCAATATGTAATGAGTGACGAGTTTGACTCAGTCTAACGTCTCCTGTAAAAGGGTTACAATAACGGCTGTGATTGGCTCGATCACAAGTTAAATAAGTTGACTAGATGGATCGCTGAAGGATTTATCCCTCATACGGACGTGTGAGCAGATATCAGTTTAGGCCACTTGATGACTACAACTGAAATACAATAGCGTGGCCATGCAGACGATACGTAGTATCAGTTATAATTCAGTTAACTGAGAATCAAGAAACAGGACAATAGAACGAGGATGACTTGTCTATGCCTCGTGGTTGTCAAAGATATCAAGAGGATAAAAGGATAGATTCATGAACGACAAGGTCAAGTCGAAATCTCGATAATCACAAGCGTTGGGAAATTATGATGTCTTGTTAGAGGCCACTCATGATGGAAAGGGTAAAATGGTAATTTTACCAGTCCGCCGACGTGTCGTGAGCCTAGAGGGTCACACACTTTAGGTTGAGTAAAACGGATGGATTCATATGGAGGAATCATGAGAGAGACCAAATCCGGTTTTGGATTAAACCGGTTTAGACCGATTTCGGTTTAGGATTAAACCGGAATCAAGAACGGTTTAGCAAGACTAATTAATTATAATCTAATTAAATAGATTTAATAAATTTAGCTAAACTGGGCCTAGCCAGAATGGGCTAAGCCAGAATGAGCTTCTCTACACAGTTAATTAAAAGCTTTGGGCTTTAAGCCCATTAAGGCCTTTAATTAATTAAAAGCCCGACTAAGGTCTATAAAAGGAAAATTTTCAGATCTGAAAATTACACAATTAAATTTGAGAAACCCTAGCCGTCTTCTCTCTCTCCCTGCCAAGTTTCGGCCGGCCCCTCCCCTCCCCGTGCTCCGTCCGTTTTGCTTGCTTCGATCTTCTAGCAAGGTTCGTTGCAAGTATCATTTGGATTGCTCTTCCTGTGTGGAAGATCTTTAGAGGTTACTAAATCCAATTTAGTAACAAGGAGATTTTGATTCAAGGTAACAATTAATTTTAATCTAGTCTAGATCTCATGATCAATTCATGATCATGCAAGATCCGTATTTAATCATGGAACTTTGAGGTTAATTTCTTGTATGGGCATGAAATTAATTGTATGGAACCCTCAAATAATTCCTTTAGTGGTATCAGAGCCTTGGTTATGCATGATTTTGTATTCGAGCATGATAGGCTAGATTTAATTTTGCAATTTAATTCGGTATTGTGAATTTAAAAATTGCAAACTTTTTTTATTTTGGTTAATGAATTAGTTGCTGGAATTTTTTTAATATTGCTGAAAAATTATTTTGATCAAGTAAGATCGGGATCGAGACCCGTGGAGAGCCGAGGCTAACCCCGGCCGAACCACAGGCCGATCGGCCAGCCGGGAAGGCAGACCAGATCTGCCCATGGCAGATCTGGCCGAGCCTCTTGGCTCCGGCCTGGGAAGGGCCTCGGCCCGGCCGGTTCTGGCCAGGCAGCCCGCCACGGCCAGCCCTCACGGGCTGGTCGGCCACGGCGCGGCTAGCCTGGCGGCTAGGGTTTCGGCCAAACCAAAATTGGCCCTCGGGTCAATTTTGGTTCGGCCCAACCAGTGGGATTTGGGTCAGATCCGACCCAGAAAAATCCAAAATTTTTTTAGCAATTATTAATTATAATTTCAGACCGGTTCGGTTTCGATAAACCAGCGCGTGAACCGATTTAATTCAGAAATTAACCGGTTCGAGAAACGGTTTAAATAAACCGTATTTTATGATTTAAATCAAGATAAAATTGGAATAAATATGCTTGCTTGATAACATGCTTGTTTGATAACATGATTGTTTGATAACACGGTGTTTGCAACATGATTGCTAAGTTAGCCCGAATTTAGGATTTAATTTCGGTTTGCAACCTGCGAGTTGCTTATGGGTTGTAATTTATTAGTGACCTGCGCGTCACATCATTTATTTTATTTAAATTAAATGTAATTACAAAATCCCAAGACAAGAAGAACCGAAGAGAAGGACGGAAATCCCGAGGAGGCCTGGAGCCAGTGGGAGTCCAGGAGAATGAGGAAAGACAAGACCTAGTATAGGTTCTAGTTCATTCCAATAGGGTTAGCGGGCTAGCTAAAGCAAATTTACATTTATGTTTATGAATGTATGGATGAATGTGTGATTTAATTTTCATAAGTTTATGATTAATTAGATCATCACCCACATGTGTAAAGATTAATAATAATCAGTCAATCACGCACATGTAAACCGGAATTGAAATTATCTCTACATGGATTTGTAGATGGTAAATTCATATTAAGATCAAATTATGATCAGTGATAATGAATATTTAAAGGCAAATAATTTCAAGTCAAGCTAGATACCGCCCACTTTTCATCACTTCGATTAGCTCTCGGACTCATGGGTAGATACGATTAATGTGGATCCATGAAAAAGGGTTCTAATAGAAGATGGACCAGTTTGCATGGTTGCGTGCGCATTAGCGTAGTAGTCATGCAGATTGGACCATGCGTTGAAAATTGGTTGACTTGTCTGCGATTCTCAGATGATCTGAGCCAGGGTATCAGATATAAGGCAATGCCGTATACACACAATGTATAAGGCCTAGCCAAGAATCACATGGAATTGTGAAAGGACTGGACTGTCCTACTCCAATGTCCAAATCTGGGGCGATGAGATTAACTCACTCTAGTTTTGGGTATGCGGAGATCTTGGTTTAGATTCAGACACAAGAATCAGATATATTCATAGTCAAGTGTCTCTTACTTCAACTTAATTAAGAATCTGATCGAGTTTGTTTTCATGTATAGATTAGATGGCAACCTCGCTACCCAAAGCAACACGTTCTGGCAGTGAAGTCTTAAAGTCTCTTCTGTCGAATAACAGGCTGACTGGGACCAACTTCCTACAATGGGAGAGGAACCTGAAGCTTGCACTTCAGTATGACAGACAGGAGTATATCCTTACAGACAAGCCTTTAGTAGAGCATGCTGATGATGCCAGCGATGCCGATAAGAGTGCTTTTGAGAAATACAAAAGCGGTCGACAAGACGTTGGCATCCTCATGGTCGGGTCCATGGAAAATGAGACCTAGGACCAGTTCATGCATCTCATGGGAGAACCCCAGGAGATGATGGAGGAAATCAAGATATACTACCAAAAGAATGCCCGTGTCGAAAGATACGACACTCTTAGAGAAGTATTCTATTGCAGACTCAACGCTGGTGAGGCAGTTAGCCCACACGTCCTAAAGATGAAGCGGCTCTTTGATCGCTTGGCCAGTCTAGGTCATAAGTTCACAGAGCAGCTGAAATCAGACATAGTCCTGATGTCGCTTCCAAAGGCTTATGGAGATGTGATCACAAATTACAATCTCCATAATATGGAAAAGACCATCAAGGAACTTCATGGAATGTTGGTGACAGCAGAGAAAGACCTCAAGGCAAAACCCCTGAGGTCCTGATGGTCAATAAGGCTGCAAGCTTCAAAAGAGCTGGCAAACCTAATACCAAGTCACCAGGACAACCCAACAAGGGCAAGGCACCAATAGTGTCAGGTAAGGATAAGGCGCCAATGCACCTAGCTGGGCAAATAAAGGCACCTAGAGGTCCGAGAATCCAAGCGTTTAATATAACTGAGGGGAGCTCTTCGGCCTCAGAGGTGGTCTGTTACTACTGCCAGCAGCCAGGTCATTGGAAGAAGGATTGCAGGAGCACAAGGATTATGTGAAGAGCTTGCAGAAGGGAGGACACCCTTCAGGACCTGGATTAGGTATTTACGTTGTTGAGTATAATCTCAACGCTACTTTCTCAGATACATGGGTAGTTGATACCGGAGCAGAATCTCACATTTGTGTTAATCTGCAGGTTCTGGAAAGTAGAAAGCTCCTTGGGAAAGGCGAGCGGGATCTGAGAGTCGGAGACAACAGTTCGGTGTCAAGGACGGCTGTCGGTTCTGTTAGTCTCAGGATGCACACAGGGCTTGTATTAGTTTTGGACGATGTCTTATGTGTACCTACGTTTTGTAGGAATATTATTTCAGTGTCCAGTTTGGACAAGCTTGGTTTTGTATTTGCCATAGACAATGGCTTATTTACTTTATCAATAAATAATATCGTTTACGGCACTGCATCTATGGTTGGTGGATTATATATTTTAAATGTTGATAACACTAACTACAGTTCAAACTATAACGTAAATAAGAGGTTAAAGTCGGATGACTCAAACCAGACAGTGATGTGGCACTGTCGTCTAGGCCACATAGGCGAGAAACGCGTCTCGACACTTCATAAGTGTGGGCTCTTGAGCCCGTTTGAATTCACACCAATCGAGAGATGCGAATCTTGCATTATGGGAAAGATGACAAAGGTGCCTTTTGGCGGCTTAGGTGAAAGGGCAAGTGATCTTTTGGGCCTAATACATTCAGACGTATGTGGGCCCATGAGTACACAAGCCAGGAGAGGTTTCAGATAATTCATAACCTTTACCGACGATTTCAGTAGGTTTGGGTATGTCTATTTAATGAGACATAAGTCGGAGTCCTTTGATAAATTCAAAGAATTCCAGAATGAAGTACAGTCTCAGCTTGGTAAAAGTATAAAGGCACTTCGTTCCGATCGAGGTGGCGAGTACTTAGATCAAGAGTTTCTCAGTCACCTAAAGGATAACGGTATACTCTCAGAATTAACCCCGCCAGGAACCTCTCAGCTGAATGGTGTTTCCGAACGGAGGAACAGAACCCTGCTAGACATGGTTCGTTCCATGATGAGTCACGCCAACCTTCCAGTATCTTTCTGGGGCCATGCCCTAGAAACAGCCGCATTCATATTAAATCGAGTACCTACAAAGGTAGTGGAGACCACTCCATTTGAGGCTTGGTAAGGGAAAGCTCCCAAGTTGTCTTTCCTCAAGATCTGGGGGTGCGATGTTTACGTCAAGCGGTTGCTTGGTGATAAACTCGAACCCAAGGCAGATAAGTGTGTCTTTGTAGGGTACCCCAAAGGAACCATGGGGTACTACTTCTACAAACCCGAGGAAAACAAAGTCTTTGTTGCTCGAGGTGGGGTTTTCTTGGAAAGAGAATTCTTATTCAAGAAACCCAGTGGGAGTCCTGTGCTTCTTGAAGAAATTCGAAAAAACACAGAGCAGCCAGCGGATATTGTAGAGGTGCCCGATGAGGTAAATGATCCAAGTCCTATTCCAACAGAAACTTCTGTAGGACCAAGGAGGTCTGAAAGATCTCGTCAAAACCCAGTCAGATATGGCTTCTTAGCCACAGAGGGTAATGACTTGATAGTTGTAGATCAGGATGATCCTGCAACAGTTCAGCAAGCCTTGGCCAGTCCCAACTCAAAAGAATGGCAGAATGCCATGGATGAGGAAATGAAGTCCATGAAAGACAATCAGGTCTGGAACTTAGTAGACAGCACACCTGGGATAAAACCCATAGGTTGCAAGTGGATATTTAAGTTGAAGACAGATATGGACGGAAAACCTCAAACTTACAAAGCAAGACTGGTTGCCAAAGGTTATCGTCAAGTCCAAGGTATGGACTATGATGAGACTTTTTCGCCAGTAGCTATGATTAAGTCAATTCGGATGATGTTAGCCATTGCAGCATATTTCGATTACGAGATATGGCAAATGGACGTCAAAACCGCATTCCTTAACGGGAATTTGCAGGAGGATGTCTATATGACCCAACTAGAAGGTTTTGTCGACCCTAAACATCCCGAAAAGGTATGTAAGCTGCAACGATCCATTTATGGATTGAAGCAAGCTTCCAGGAGTTGGAACTTACGCTTCGACGAAGCTGTAAAAGAGTTCGGGTTCATCAGAAATCCAGATGAACCTTGTATCTACAAGAAGAGCAGTGGGAGTAACATAGTGTTCCTGGTGCTGTATGTCGATGATATACTAATCATGGGAAATAACATCCCAACCTTGCTTGAGACCAAAGCTTGGTTAGGGAAGTGTTTTTCCATGAAGGACTTAGGAGAGGCCGCTTACATTATGGGGATCAGGATCTACAGAGATCGATCCAAGAGAATATTAGGTCTAAGTCAGAGCACCTATATAGATAAAGTGTTGAGGAGATTCTCGATGCTTGACTCTAAGAAAGGGAACCTCCCGGTAAGACATGGCATTAAGCTAAGCAAGAAACAGTGTCCTAAAACACCTGCTGATCTTAAGAGAATGAATGGAATCCCGTATGCCTCGGCAGTGGGATCTATCATGTATGCCATGATCTGTACGAGGCCTGACGTATCGTTTGCCCTCAGTTGTGCCAGCAGATTTCAGTCTAACCCAGGCTAAGATCACTGGACTGCCATCAAGTGTATCCTCAAGTATCTGAGGAGAACAAAGGATGCTTTCTTAGTGTATGGTGGGATAGAAGGAGAGCTAAGCGTCACTGGATATGTTGATGCTAGTTTTCAGACAGACCCAGATGACTTTAAGTCTCAAGGTGGGTATGTGTTCATGTTGAATGGGGGAGCTTTCAGCTGAAAAAGCTTTAAGGAAGCGACAATAGCCGACTCCACCATGGAGGCGGAATACATAGCTGCGTCGGAAGCAGCCAAAGAAGCGGTGTGGGTCAGGAGCTTTTTGAGAGGATTAGATGTACTGCCGCAAACGTTTGATCCCGTGAGCTTAAGGTGTGACAACACGGGGGCCGTAGAAATAGCTAGAGAGCCCAGATTTCACAACCGGACCAAGAACGTCGAGAGAAAGTATCACATCATCAGAGAGATGGTTGATAAAGGCGAAGTAGAGATAAGCTACATTTCAACGCATGATAATCTAGCTGACCCCTTAACTAAGGCGCTACCGCAGCCTAAGCATGAGGAACATGTCAGGGGAATGGGTTTAGATTGGAATACCAATTGGGTCTAGGGCAAGTGGGAGACTGTTGGGATTTGTGCCCTAGCACAATGTATTTTCAATCTAATATTGTAATAAAGATTATTCGTTGAATAAAAATCGGCATTCATATTACTAAGTGTTGTAGTAATATCTTAAGTATGATTTGATTTGTATCATTAATGTGTCAACACATAATAGTAGATCTACATATCAGATAAAATCTTACTTAAGCAGTCCCCGATCAGAATAGCTTCATAAGAAGCGATCGGTATGAGGCTAACTCTAAATGATCACGCTCTACTGATCATGGCCAGAAGGGGGCCAGAGTTAGGTCATAGTATTACCAGTCAGGGGTGATATAGGACGACCCGAATCATGAGTATGTTACATAGACACAGTCATGAACATACTCATATGTCGGATCATGAAATCACATCCTCAGACCGAAGGACCATTGAGGTCAATATGTAATGAGTGACGAGTTTGACTCAGTCTAACGTCTCCTGTAAAAGGGTTACAATAACGGCTGTGATTGGCTCGATCACAAGTTAAATAAGTTGACTAGATGGATCGCTGAAGGATTTATCCCTCATACGGACGTGTGAGCAGATATCAGTTTAGGCCACTTGATGAGTACAACTGAAATACAATAGCATGGCCATGCAGACGATACGTAGTATCAGTTATAATTCAGTTAACTCAGAATCAAGAAACAGGACAATAGAACGAGGATGACTTGTCTATGCCTCGTGGTTGTCAAAGATATCAAGAGGATAAAAGGATAGATTCATGAACGACAAGGTCAAGTCGAAATCTCGATAATCACAAGCGTTGGGAAATCATGATGTTTTGCTAGAGGCCACTCATGATGGAAAGGGTAAAATGGTAATTTTACCAGTCCGCCGACGTGTCGTGAGCCTAGAGGGTCACACACTTTAGGTTGAGTAAAACGGATGGATTCATATGGAGGAATCATGAGAGAGACCAAATCCGGTTTTGAATTAAACCGGTTTAGACCGATTTCGGTTTAGGATTAAACCGGAATCAAGAACGGTTTAGCAAGACTAATTAATTATAATCTAATTAAATATATTTACTTAATTTAGCTAAACTGGGCCTAGCCAGAATGGGTTAAGCCAGAATGGGCTTCTCTACACAGTTAATTAAAAGTTTTGGGCTTTAAGCCCATTAAGGCCTTTAATTAATTAAAAGCCCGATTAAGGTCTATAAAAGGGAAATTTTCAGATCTGAAAATTACACAATTAAATTTGAGAAACCCTAGCCGTCTTCTCTCTCTCCCTGCCAAGTTTCGGCCGGCCCCTCCCCTCCCCGTGCTCCGTCCGTTTTGCTTGCTTCGATCTTCTAGCAAGGTTCGTTGCAAGTATCCTTTGGATTGCTCTTCCTGTGTGGACGATCTTTAGAGGTTACTAAATCCAATTTAGTAACAAGGAGATTTTGATTCAAGGTAACAATTAATTTTAATCTAGTCTAGATCTCATGATCAATTCATGATCATGCAAGATCCGTATTTAATCATGGAACTTTGAGGTTAATTTCTTGTATGGGCATGAAATTAATTGTCTGGAACCCTCAAATAATTCCTTCACCCGCAACCCGCGAGTGAGGCCCAATAGGTCGCGGGCCAATGCAGTTGGGCGGGTGGATCAGTTAGTGGTTGATATTTGAACACCCTACCTGATGGCTGATGGCGAGATAACAGATGCCCAATGATTGCTAGATGCTTGATGGCTGATGGCGAGATAGCAGCTACCCGATGATTGCCAGATGCATGATGGCGAGATAATGATGGTTGCACTCCTCTCACATGCGGTGTCCGGATTACGGGATTCCGGCGGACGGGATTTTCAATTTACGGGATGTCCGGATTACAAGATTTTGATTTACGGGATTTTTGACTTACGGGATTCCGGATTACGGGATTTCTAGCTTACGAGATTGTCGAGTTGATTGTTTGAGGAAGCGAGAGGCTAGGGATTGAGATTTGAATTGTCTCGCCCACCTGTCGAAATCACCAATCATCGACGAGTGGGCAAAGCGATAAATTCATAGAGATTTGACCAAGGATCAATTATGGCTCTGATACCATGATAGAAATAATTAGAGATATATATTATTGATGTGTAATTGTGATCGACAATAAACCTCTATTTATAGAGGGATAGAGAAACCCTAATACATGTGAGAAAAGAAAATATAAATATAGGAAACCTAATATATTCTAACAATTCTATTTGATAACCTACTACTAATTCTTCATCTACTTTTGGTACATCAAAGAATAATCCATTTACTATAAAATTTTAAGGAAATTCATAAATGAATAATTCTAGTTGTTTGGTGGCGGAAAATGGATATAACTCAATGGTAGAGTGTCACCTTGACGTGGTGGAAGTCACAAATTCTTGCTCACGATAAACCAAAACTCTTATTATATAATCAACATGTTTCTTTTGTTAGATCTTGTGTTTTCTCGGACTATACTTTTGAAGTGCATCGTCTTAAGCTTGAAGTCCAGTCTCTTGAGATACGAAAAAAAATGAAATTTATACATTAATAAAAAAAAAATGTAGATAGCAGTACACAATCGAGTCAAACTCTGAATAATATATGACAATACCAAACCAAATCAAACCAAATAGCGGCAACAAGGTCGACCAGTGAGACGATGAGGAATAAACTCCATAGTCAAGAGGGAAACAACTCATATCACCAACTAAGGCACGTTGATAAAAAAAACAATTAAGGCCTATAAATGACCTCTCAATGATAAAGGAGGAGGGCGGTGTAGAGACAACCAAGAGGTTTCCATTGGGCCTCCTCCATTGGTATCCCTCACCTAAATTTTAACTTGATTTAGCGTCTCTTTCCAAAAGACTGGAGTGTAAATAAAAAACATCTCCCATATAAGCTTTGCGGCTAGGTTGTCTTGGTGGAAAGCAAGATTGATTGACAATCCTAATGATCCCCTGGCGTTCTAGAAAACAAATTGGGTCCTTCCCCGAAAATATATTTATTCTTTACTTATTGGGAGAAATGCATTGGAGTACCGATGTATACCATGCACCCAAATTTTTTTTATAGTAATGTCCATCTCTTACAAAACACAAGCCATTTAGTTTTTAGCTAGGGTTCTTTTCATTATACACTCTAATATTGCTCGTTGATATGATAATGGGCCAAATTGTACCAACATCAATTCATTTTCTTCTAGTTATTACATTTATTCAAAGCCCAAGGAAATCATTCCATTAGCTCAATGGTAGAGTGCACCTCTGATAATTGCGTCATTATGCTTGGGGTGTGAAGACTCTCAGCCAAGCTCATAAACGCCTAACTCCTTACATTCAGCAACGCCTTAGGGTGAGAAAAGTTAAGGGTGAGGTTCAAACGCAAAAAGGCTATAGTAAAGCAACGTAATGTTGGGTTGGATAAAGAAAAGTGTACTAGTTGCAACCATGATATTTTAAGTTTTTTTCTCTTGGCCGAATCTTTAGCATTCATTAGTCATGAGCAACTTTATAGTTGCAATCTTACTTGAGTATAAAACATTTACTTATAACTGAATTCCTTGCTATGTAGAATTTAGACTCTCTTTGTTTATGTCTTGAGTTAGAACAAATTACTTGAATTCACCCATTCCTATGTATTGATCGACATTTTTCAAAGATTTTAGGAAAAACGGCCATTCTCCCATATTTGTATAGATAATATAACATATTTATACACAATGGTATAAGACTCCATGTCTTTGAGTAATAAATGAAAAATTAATGGAAAGATACAGTCCTCATCGCGCAATAGTACACTCTACGCCTACGCGACTTCATTAACGTTATTTTTCAACTAAAAGACCGATAGCTAATTATTGAGACTTTGGGATATTAATACACATACTTCAAGAAATAGTTCATGCATGTTTGTTGCGGGGGCAACAAGATCGCGCTGGGAAGGATTCAAAACATTCCCCTTGGTATTTTGATTGCAATTTTTGGACTTCACAATAGTCGATGAAATTGAAATTCTCTTTTTTGTCGATAAGTAAATTACTCGACTCAGCTCTTAAAAAATTGTCCGGCTTGAGCTCGAACAAGCTTATGCAACTGAACTCGAGTTTGGTTCGAAAAGAATTAGACAAGCTCAAACTCGACTCGATAAGGTTCACCTAATTTTCAATACAAATATTCATTAAAAATAAAATAAATATTAAATAAAAACTTTATAATTATTCATTCAATGCTAAACGAGCCAGATCGAGATCGTCTCAACTCGATTCGGCTTATCTAAGTTCATTATAAATATTTACTATATATTTTTAAAAAATATTAATATCATATAGAATATAATTAAATAAATATTAAAAAAGCCCACTCGTAAGTTTATCGAGCTTTAAAACTTCATGCTCGACTCGTTTATTAACGAGCCTAATCTTAAACTTGAATTCAATTTGATCTCGATTATAATGAGCTCGAACCAAGTATTTAATGAGTTGAACTCGAACAACTCATTTACAACACTATAGCTCATTGAGCTATAGCTATTTAAGGATTCAACTACTCCACATCTTAATAAGTAGATATTCACCCATGCTCAAAGTCGCTCGTTTATAGCCCTGACCTATGGTAAGTTCTCATAACCACCCAAATTTGAATTTTGCATAAAATAATTATATTAATTTATACTGACAATGACAACAACAAAACAGACTCTGTGACCCAATGGATAAGGCGCTGGTCTACGAAACCAGAGATTCTGGGTTCGATCCCCAGCAGAGTCGATATAATCTTTTGTGTGATTTTAATGTAAAAAATTGTTGATAAATGCAACTTTTGTACATGACGCCATTATTAATTTTAAAGTTAATGGAAGTCTGTTGGTTTAGAAAAACGTGAAAACATGTTTAGAAAATCGTACTAAAATTGATTCTTTTCTTTTTGAAATCTTTTTATTTGAAATGTCTTCTTCACTTTTAAGTCATCAAATGTTGTTCATTCGAAGGCCAAAATATATAATTTAGGTCTTTGAATTGAAGGTGATGTTAATGTTAAAATTAAATTGATTAAGACTGATATATGAACTAATCTAATGTACTGAAACAATTTAAACACGCGTTAAATTTTAATTTGCTTAACATCTTAGATTTGTAGATGAAACAAATATTCTTAATATAATTTTAGTACAATATATTATGTGGATCACGTTCCCCGAACACGATAACACGTAGAAATGTAGATGACGCAATTGTTTTTATTGTCATGTTTTGATTCATCAACTTCGATGTGTTGAGAATGTTTTTGTTAGGAGACCAGCGAACGGAGGCGCTAATTTATTTATTAAGACCATTATTTTCGAGGTTGATTGAGAATTGTGTTTGGAAAAATGTCATGTATGACTTGAAAAATATTGTTTCAGTAGTTTTGTTTCAGTAGTTTTGTGTTAGTTCGAGTTTTGTATGAGTTTTAAATGAAAATTCATTAAATACTCCGTCAAGTAATATTGTTTGCTTGGCGACGAACCAGATTTGGGAAATGGGTCGGAGGGAATAGAATCATCGAGACGAATCTATTTTGAGAATCTAAATCTCCTCGTGATCATGGTATTTTAATATTTATTTTCGTCTCCCATTTGATTTGATCTATTATTTCTCAAATTTATTGTTGTGTTGTGAATTAAGAGGTATTTGTTTTATTGTTGATTTCTTGAGATTAGGCTTTAACGATTTTAAATTAGATTACATACGTCGTTTGTTAATTTTCGTACTTAGATCGGTACGAGAAACAATGAAAAAAAGTTGCAGAAACATAAGAGGTTGAAGATTAGAGACATGTCAAATTTGATAGGGACATGTTTACCATATTCTCGTCAAACGATTATTGAAAAACTAAACACAACATGCTAGGAACACAAAAAAACTAATAAATCTCAAACTAAAATTAGAAACATAAAATACATATTTATTGACACGTGCCCACCAATCTTCGAACCGAACCCGACCCGATAGCCCGCCCGCTCTAATCTGCTCTGACCCACGTCATGTCTCCCTCAAATATCCAGTGGCACACCTCGATCTTCCCTGGACCCGACCCGAGAGCCACGAACGCGCCGTGACTAGCGCTCCACGACGTCGTATCGACGTGGCATATGGCGACCCCGTGGTTGATCTTGGACCTCGAAACCGGGTCAAGTATATCCGCTTCGTAGACCCGAACCTTCGGGACCGAGTGGCAATAGTAGAGCATGTACGGGTACAAGGTCTGGTGGCACGACACCGACTCGGTCAGATCTCCGCCGTTGATTCCCTTGACGGTCCCGATCATTATGTTTTGATCTGAGCCGTTGGTGTTCTCTGTGGATCGGACGACCACGTCGCGTCCGAGGATTGTCGTGGCGAAGTCGATCATGTCCTCGATGGAGCCCACGCACCGCTTCGTCTCGCCGCGGCTCGGCTCGCACTCGCAGTCGGCTAGAGCCGGCTCGAACATGGACGCGACAGCCGAGCCGCCGTCGGCTTCGGCGTGGAAGAGCCGCTTCATCTCCGAGAGCTTCGCGGTGGCAAAAGGTAATTTCGACGAGATCGCGCGGGGCAAAAACGACCTTTTCGGGGTCGTGTCCCGAATATTCGGCATGGGCATAACCGTCCCACTTTTCAGGCTCGCCTCGCGGAAGAATTTGCCCGGCTCGACCCATCTATTTACGGTTTTGCCACTGTCCGCCATTGTTGAGACCTCGCTCGAGCTCTGTTTTTTTTTGCTGTACTCGGCGAAGGTCACCGATCTCTTGTTCGCGTAGTCCTTGAAGGTGTTGTTGGTCCCGTACCCTCTGAACCCGACCTTCTCGGAGCTCGCGCCCTTCCCGTAGCCGGAGAATTTGTCTGTCCCCTCGTGGATCGACTTGCCGTAGTTCCTGAAATCGACGGCGGTGTGGTTCGATTTCTCGGCGTAGGACTGGAACGAGTCGTCCCCGACGTTCGATTTCGCTCTGTAGCTGGTGAACCTCTCGACGGCGCCGTTTCCTCCGCCGCCGTAGCTCCGGAACTCGTTCAGCGGGACATTGCCGTCGTCGCCGTAGCCTGCGAACGTGTCCTTGCCGGAGTTCCTGTCCTTGCCGTAGCCGTTGAATCTGGACTCGATGACGTTGGCGCTGTGGCTGTAGCTGGTGAAGTCGGTGTCGGCTGCGTCGCCGTGGCGGCCGTAGCTGGTGAACGACTCGTTGCCGGAGTTGCTGTGTTCGTTGTAGGTCTTGAAGGTCTGGTCCCTCCCGATACCATCGGTGGAGTAGGAGGTGAATTTGAGGTTCGGGTCGTTGAATCTGGTGTTGTAGGCTCTGAACCCGCCGGAGCCGCCGGTGGAGGACTTGCCGTAGGTGTTGAACCTCTGCTCGCCGAAGTTGCCACCGGCGCCGTAGCTGTTGAACCTGTCGCCGTTGCCGACCGATCTCCGGCTGTACGACCGGAAGGTGTCGATCAACACGTTGGCGTCGTTGGAGTAGTTCTTGAACTCGTTGGACCCGCCGATCCCGCCGGCGCCGTAGTTGGTGAAGTTCTTGTTGTGGTAGACGGAGAAATTGGGGTTCTTGGGGCTCGTCGTCGCGGCGGGTTCCGGGGAGCAGAGGAGGTCGGCGGCGGCGCAGAAGGACGGGAGGTGCTCGGAGAGGCGGTTCTCGGCGGCGAGTTTGGCGAACGCCGCCGCGTCGACGGCCGTGAGCGGTGAGGCCTTGGAGATGAGGAAGCCGGGCTTGGGGTGGTTGTTGGTGATCTTGCTGTTCCAGTAACGGATTAGGTACGCTTTCGGGGTGAAGGGGCTCTTGCCGCCGGCGATCAGTCGCCGGGAGTTCTCGCCGGCACCGGCAAAACCCATCTGCATTGGCACAAAAATTAAAACGGGTTAGCCTCAAATTTATCGAATTTCATATGCAAGTGCCCTAATCGATAACGACGGAGAAGACATACAATGTTTCTGATCTGATCTAATCGAGTCTCATCGAAATAGACTTAACTTTTTACAATCAAAATAGGGATTCTCATCCTTGATTGGGCACGGACATATTCGTAAAAAGTTATAAACGAGTACGAAAAAAAAAATTGAGACAAAAAAACTCGTTTCGGCCCTAAAACTCGTCCCATTATCGTTTCTAATCGATAATTATATCACTGAGAAATTTGACAATCATAATGAAAAATCTCATTTATGATAAAAAGTATGAACAATCCTCAAACTCGTTACATTATCATTCCTAATCAATGAGTATAGAATGAGAATTTTATCAATCACAATGAAGAATCTCATTCTTGGCCAGAGACAAATATATTTATAATGAGCCAGGAACAAAGCATGAGAAAAATGATCCGAGACAAAAAAAACTGTCTCGACCATCAAACTCGTCCCGTTATCATCCTAATCGATGATAGGAGAATTTGAACTTACCTGAAGAGCATTGAAGCACAAAAAGAGAAGGCTAAGCCTCGCAATTAGGCCCTGTTTGGCCATCTCTCTCACGCTTATCTGTAAATGTGACCAAATTTATAGTGTGACGTTGAGACCAGTAAAGAGCAAGAAATGTATACAAAAAAAACTCTCAATGAGTTTTAGATTGATATGGCAAAGAGAGGTCATAGAGTATTTATATGCTCCCAATAAAAAGGAAAGTAGTGATTATTTCACAATGATCAAATGAGGTCTAACTTCAACTGCAAATACCGTTTTCCAAGTGCTGAAAGTTTCAAAAAATCTAATAATATGAGTTAAGCCTATAAATATGGATTTTACACAGAAAATGAGTTGAATTTATGAAAAAATCAAATAAGCCAACTCTGAACGGTTAAATAATTAGTCATGTTTATTTACATGTTCATACAAATTGTGATAACTGATAAGATAGATAATATTGTATGGACATAATATTTTTGTCATCAATATTATTAAAATTGAATCAAGATAATAACATGTTTGTGGGTATTTATAATTGGTGACAAAGGTTATTGTGAGTCTTTTATAATCGTAAATTCGAGTCTAAAATTTTCAATTATACATAAACACTTGTTTTTAGATATCAAATTGTGAATTAAATTATAATTTTATATTTTAGTGATATGACTAATAACTTTAGATCTATATTTACTCGGTTTATATAAATAATATATTAGTTGATGATATACTTTTATTATTATTATATTGCGTAGATATGTGAGTCATTTTCTATCATTTTCTAAGTACTCATTTGTTTTGTTGTTTTTGTGCTAAACTTGTATTTGAGTTTATATATTTAGCAGGTAGTGAAGTTGACTCTCATTCAGTAAGGGAAATCGGTACTCAATCCAACGAGTCTACTTAATTTGATCGCTTAGTGGACAAGACAGGATAAAACAACGAATAATATGAGTTTCTAAACACATTGAAGTCGTGAGACTTTTCCTTCTGACCAGCTCCTCGAAAACAACGTTCGACTTGCATGTGTTAAGCATACAACTAGCGTTCCTTCTGAACTAGGATCAAACTCTGATTTTGGCCTATTATTTTGTATGTAGTGGTATAACCAAATTCGGTTAAGGTTTTATATTTTTATCTTGTATTTCTTCTATTTCTACATCTAGGATCCGACCTCTAACATTTATGTTGATAGGGAACTGAACCATTGTAGCAACGAAATGTTTTATTTAGAGGGAGAAGCAGAGACAAAAAATCGGAACAAAAATTATAATTTGATTCGTCGATCTTTAACAAAAGAAATATGCGAAGTTCCGTCTTTAAGTGATAAGAAATTTATGAAAAGTTAAAATCTTCACCGTGTAATAGTGCACCTACGCGTCTTCGTTGGCGTTGTTTTCCAACCGAAAGACCGAGAGTTAACTATCGAGACTTTATAGAGATTAGAATTGCTGACTATAGTCTATTTTGTATAAGCTACCGAAACTATGTTACACTGACAATAAAAACAACACAAGAGACTCTGTGGCCCAATGGATAAGGCGCTGGTCTACGAAACCAGAGATTCTGGGTTCGATCCCCAGCAGAGTCGATAAAAATTACTTTTTTTATATTTAAGTTTCAATCATTATTGACAAATCATTTGATTATATGCTTTTAAGGTTAGTTGCTCTGTACCTTTTATGCATGACCACATTGATTTGAGAGTCTCAATTGACCTTTTCAATTGTCATTTTTGCACGTGACTCTCATAAACATATTTGTTTTTATATTATTAGTTAACAAAGTTAAATATAAAGCAACAAAAAGAAAAATCAAAATTTCACTTTATATACACAATTAATACAAATTACCCTTCAAGACATTTGCGACATCGATCCCGACTTTTTATGAAACAAATTATCTAATTCACTCCAAATTTGAAATGTAGAAGTCAAATATTATTCGACTATGACATCATCATTTACGTTCATGCATATTGACTTTCTTAAGACAACGAAAATCTCTTTATCGAAGATCCCTTATAAAGAAAGGACACCATCATTTCCTAAATTCTCTTCTTATAGGGCCGTATTTGATCTTGTGCGCAATGAGTTTTACATTGTTTGATTTAACTTTGAATATTATAAATAAATAAAAAATATTGATGTCATTAAATGAAGATTGAATAGTTTAAAAAAAATTAAATACAACTATATGACTTTTATCATCTTATTTATAATTTATTTTTATTTGATGTAATTTTAAAAGTTGAATAGTCATACACCATTCAACTTTTTAAAATAATTGTGATCATATTGTTATATTTTTCTGATAATTACATACACTGATACTCAAAAATCTCATCTCATTTTCTTTTAAGAAGTTTTGAACTTATAGCTTTTTAACTAATAATATTGAATTATATTGTTGTCTTTCTACGAGACACGTACCTAACTTTGTTTGTGTAATAAAATTAAATATTTTTTTTGGAAAAATATGAGTCAGAACCATTAAGATATAGTCTTACATACTTTACATTATTTATTTAATATTTTTTTAACGATACAAACATTTTCATTTATTGTTAAGAGTTGGTTGACTAAATTTATCAAAACAAATAATAACAAAATTGAGACTTTTATGATCACAATAACCCAAAAATTTCAACTAACAAAACGACATATTATCGGCGCGCGTGTAGTACAGTTCCCAACTCAGCAAGCAGCTTCAAGACGGAAGAGACACACACAGAGCTAAAAGATTCGACTTTGACCCACAAAATCGATCCTCTGAGCTCATCAATGGCGGCAACAATCAAACCCTCTTAATGGGTTCTCTTTTTTTCCTCTAACCCATCTCCAGAAACTCAATCTCGTTACAGATTCTCAGTCATGAAGCTAATCGAGCTCTCATGGCTCCTCCTTCTTCTTCTCCACCTCTCTCGCTCTGCAATTTCAGAACCCACATGCCCAATCGACTTCAGCTACGTCCTCCGGATCCCATGGAACTCCTCCTCCTGCCAGAACTACGAACCGCCTCCGAGCTCCGGCGGCTCCGCCGCAACGCCGCCGTGTTGCCAATCGCTCCTCTCCGTGTTCGGGATCGGGCTCGCACAGCACCTCCGAGAGACCTCCGATTTCCAGCTCCCCGACGAACCCACCTCCGATTCTTGCCTCCGAGACTTCCAGACCCGCCTCGACTCGCTCTCTCTTCACCACGACCTTGCCGATTCGTGCTTCGATCCTGCCCAATTCGCGGTTTCTTCGACCTCCTGCGCCGGAGTGGAGAATCTCAAGGACTGGGTCGACGAGCTCGGACCCTCCACCGCGCTTGACTCCTCCTGCCGGCAAGACCTCTCCGATCTGACCCTCTGCGACGCCTGCTCCGGCGCCGGACTCCAGGTCCAGAACAAGCTCATCGCCATTGATGGTAATAGCTCTCACGCCCGTGACTGTTTCTACTATGCTATTCTCTATGCTGCTGGTGTTGTGAATCAGTTTGGTCCTGAGAGCAAAGGTGTCATGTCCTGTGTCTTCCAATTAGCCCTGAATTCTCCTAAAAAAACTAGCTCCAAGACCCTGAATCTTGCTCTTGTGTTTGGCTTAACTGGTGCTAGTGTTGCATTCCTGGCCATGTCTTGCTTGTTGGGTCTTTACTTTTGGTATGATAGGAAGTGGAAAATGAGGAGAGCTGAGAGGCATGACCAGGAGTCCAGGCCTAGGTTGAGACCCACTGGCACGATCTGGTTCAAGATCGACGAGCTCGAGAAGGCGACCAGCGCCTTCTCGCAGAAGAACTTCATAGGGCGGGGAGGGTTCGGGGTGGTGTACAAGGGCGTTCTGGGTGACGGGACTATGGTGGCGGTTAAGAGGATCGTGGAGTCGGATATCCAGCACGATGCTGACTTCTGCAACGAGGTCGAGATCATCAGCAACCTCAAGCATAGGAATCTTGTTCCGTTGAGAGGGTGCTGCGTGGTCGATGGGGACGGGGGTTTCGATGGCGGGGGGAGCCATAGGTACCTTGTTTACGATTTTATGCCTAATGGGAACCTAGACGATCACTTGTTTAGGAACGGGGATGTGAAGCAACAACCCTTGACTTGGCCGCAGAGGAAGAGTATAATCTTGGATGTGGCGAAAGGGCTTGTTTATTTGCATTATGGAGTCAAGCCAGCTATATATCATCGGGATATTAAGGCGACAAATATATTGTTAGATTCTGATATGAGAGCTAGGGTTGCGGATTTTGGGCTCGTGAAGCAAAGCAGGGAAGGGCAGTCTCATCTCACTACCCGAGTCGCCGGGACTCACGGGTATTTAGCACCCGAATACGCTCTATACGGGCAGTTAACCGAGAAAAGCGATGTCTATAGCTTTGGGGTCGTTGTTTTGGAGATATTATGCGGGAGGAAGGCGTTGGATCTGTCCACGAGCTCTCTGCAGGCGATTCTGATCACCGACTGGGCTTGGTCGTTGGTGAAGGCCGGGAAATTGGAAGAGGCATTGGACGAGAGCTTGCTGAGGGATGGAGAATCCCCAAGTTCAAACCCTAAGGCGATAATGGAGAGGTTTTTGCTTGTCGGAATTTTGTGCGCTCACGTTATGGTGGCTCTGAGGCCAACGATCGCTGAAGCGCTGAAAATGCTGGAAGGAGACATTGAGGTTCCTTCCATTCCAGACCGGCCAATGCCTCTCGGCCACCCCTCACTCTATGAAGGCGGAAGCTCTTTCACCGTATCGCCAGCGATGAGCAGGTAACGAGTAATGTCCATTCCTTTATATTATAATTTCTGCATTGCATAAACAAATTTGAATATGGAATTGGGGAAGCATTTTTTACCCAAAACTTTTGAGTTGATCTGAAGTATCGTTTTTTTATAGGCCGTTACTTCCAACAACCTCAGTATAGGATACACTCGGGTTTCTGTTGTTTTAACTATAATGACGACTAATACACGAACGAGCTCAGCTCGGGGAAACTGAAGATGGTTTTTGAGCAAATGTGGTAAACTTACATCAATCTCCCACAACCCAGAAAGCAAATATTGATGGAATGTGTGCTCTTGAGAGCTTGAGCACCAGCTCTGTGAATCCAGTTTCAATCTGATTGTAGATGTTACTTTCAGTCTTCATATATGTAAATCAATGTAATGTAGCTCTGATTTTTTTTCTTCTAAATGAATTTGAGAAGATCATGTACTCTTGTATTGATTTGAAGTGGCTGGGTTGATGCCACCACAGGTTTTCTCACATGTTTGGTTGCTCAGAAAATCCTGAGCTCTTTTTCCAGTTTGATCTTACATTGTGCAAAAGCTAGACTTTTTTATCCGTCCATAAGATGGGAAAGCGTGTAAAAAAGCCGAATCAAGTATATATGTGTAAGCGGGCCGAATCAAGTATATATTTTGCCTGGCTCAAAAAAAGGGTTTGATTTAAGTTCGAACAAGTTTACGAATTTAAGTTCAGTTCGGCTTTAAAGGGTTAGTCAAACTTAAATTTGGCTTGACTTGATACACATTTCATTATAAATATTGATTAAAATAAACAATCGTGTTTTTATTTTACTATATTAAATAAAAATATATTATATAATTCTTTAAATGTAACCCAAGTCGATTGATTTAAATGATTGGATTCGAATTTAATGCTTTTGTTAAATTAACCGAACTTGAAGCTTGATTATAATAAATCTGTTGTTAAAAGATCAGCTCATTTACATTCTTGTTGATGATTAATGTCATGTTTCGAACATCTAGATCATTAAGAACCAATATTTATGGGTTTAAAATTTTGTCAAATTGAAGCGAACCATTTGATGTTAAAATCCGAAGCTTGAAAAAGAAAATATATTACATTGAAAAGGTTAATGTAAATCACTGTCTTAATTCATGAAAGTGCCACGTGGGCGTTCTAACGGAGAGTTAGTTGATTTTCAAACGGTCTTGAATCAAAGATCCACGTGGCTGTACCTTAAAGCTTACTACAAAACGACACCGTTTAGTGCACACTACACTCCTCTAGCTCTCTTCAGTATATAGCTCTTCGTCTCCTTCGTTGAGCAGCGATCGCTCGCTGCGTGAAGAACACTGAAACTCACACTCTTCTCTCCACATAAATGGTGGATCCATCGCCCGAAACTCTCTGAAGCTTCGGACCCATCTCGGCACCTTGATTTTTTGAAATGGGGACCCGTTTTAGATCCGGGTTTTCTGTCGCAGTGATCGTTGTGGCTTGTTTCGCACTGTTTGGGATCGATTCAGTTCGTGGAGCGAACAGGGAGCTCAGAAATGTGCAGGTCGCGGTTCGGGCCAAGTGGTCCGGTACTCCGGTGCTTTTAGAAGCTGGGTATGTTGATTGTGCTGTCCATTTGGGTTCTGTGTACATTTTTTGTTCAATTGTTTTTTTTAAATGCTTGTTATCATCTGTATATGATCTGGGTTCTGTTTTTTCGGTTTTGTTTCATCGCTTGATTGCATTGTCAATTTGGGTTCTATGTACATTTTTTGTTCAATTTATGGATTGTTTGTTATGACTTATGATATGTGAATTTGGGTATTGTTGTTTGGATTTTGTTTGGTAGCGTGAATGTTGCATATTTATTAATTGAATTGATTTGTTTAAACCCGATACTGATGCAATCCGTGCCTAGCATTTGATTAGTTGTTGATACGATGAACATTGCGAATTTTGGTTTAGTTATATGCAACACAGATATCGATGATGGCCTATGATATGTAGAGATTGTTTCATGTGGCTTTGAAATGAAACACATACACTTTGTGCATTTGTGTATCAGAGCAGGCTTCAAACTACATACATGTTTGGAATCAGTCACCGCTTCTTGTAATCTCTTATTTTATTTTAAGGGTTGGTACTCTCTGGGTTCTGGGTAGTTTGTTTTTAGTTTTCTCCTATTTTCCTTTATTGTATTATTGTTTTTCTATTGCAATAATATTCAGAAGCTTATAAAAAAAAGGTGGAAGGAAACTCATTGCCTGCAATACCCATTTTAACTGTTAATCTCCTTTCTTTTAGATTCTAGTGTAATAGCTTTGGTGTTCTTATATACAGTGAACTGCTATCTAAAGAATGGAAAGACGGGTTCTGGGATTTTGTTGAGGTCTGGCTTCATAGTGAGCCGGAAGTTTCTGATTCTAATTCAGCCAAAGATTGTGTTAAGAAAATTATAAAGCATGGCCGCTCTCTTTTGACTGAACCACTGGGATCAGTATTTGAACTCTCTCTTCTTATGAGATCAGCATCCCCGAGGTTGGTGGTTTATCGGCAACTAGCTGAGGAGTCTCTTTCTTCGTTTGCTGTGTCTGATGAAAGCAGTAACTCAAAGTATGTTACTGCAGTCAGTTCTGAAACAAACAGAAACTTGCAAACCAAAAGGTCAGACTCTTTGCTTGTGGGTGTGAATCCAACGAGTCCTGGTGGAAAATGTTGTTGGGTTGATACTGGCAGGGCGCTGTTCTTTGATGTTGCAGACTTGCAATTGTGGCTTCATAATCTTACATCGTTGTGAGTAGTGACCTTTGTTTTTGCAGCAACTGTTTTTCTTTCCTTTTTTTTAAAAGCATATCTAAAGTTTGCTGATCTTGATTTGTCTGTTTCATGTTTCCAGTTCTGGGGAGGCATTTTGGCATCCCGAGCTTTTTGAATTTGATCACGTCTATTTTGAGTCAAGTCTCGGTAGTCCTGTTGCTATTCTATATGGTGCTCTTGGAACTGAATGTTTTAGGGACTTCCATGTCGCACTTATTGAAGCAGCCAAAAAGGTTCAGTAATGATGTCACAAGTGTGATGAATTTTATGATCAAATCTTAACATATGCTTGAATTTGTGTAGTAGAATCTTTACTGTTATACTAATTTTTTCTTAACTTACATCAATAGGTATTACTTGTCATTTATAGTTTTACAATCCAACTGGAACATAACAATCAATTCTGATTTATCTTATGCTATAGTTTGTACTAAATCTCTGTTTTCTAGTTTGCTCTGTTTTTTTAATATTTCTTTCCTGGTGTGACAGCGGCTAATATATTTTCCAAATGACTTTCAGGGACGAGTTATATATGTCGTTAGATCTGTGTTACCTTCTGGATGTGAAGCAAAAGCTGGTCTCTGTGGCGCTGTTGGAACAAGCGATTCCATGAACTTGGGTGGTTATGGTGTAGAACTTGCTTTAAAGAACATGGAATATAAGGCTATGGATGACAGCACAATACGTAAAGGTTAGTATGGTA
Source organism: Geranium rotundifolium (assembly GCA_963920655.1). Classification (NCBI taxonomy): domain Eukaryota; kingdom Viridiplantae; phylum Streptophyta; class Magnoliopsida; order Geraniales; family Geraniaceae; genus Geranium; species Geranium rotundifolium. The sequence continues at coordinate 38,054,218 of OY987313.1, read as the reverse complement.
GACTGGTATTTTAGTTCATGTTTTTCCAAGTGGATGAAACCTCTGAGTTCCAGCAGACTTCTCTAAGTGATATTTATAGAAGCTAAGATTTCAGCTTCTTTGCCATGCCATTGATCTTAGCTAGTCTATCCTGAATTTCAAACGGTTTCTCTACTATTTTCTCTTTTCTATATTTTACTTATTATTTTAGTCTTATTGAGTTAGCATATGGGATTATTTAGAGTGTCTGACTTCAAAACCGCAAGATTGACATACTGTTCCACTCGTTCAAATGCTAGTCTGATGGCGATACATTTGTTATTTCCATAGTGGCAGAACAATTGATGATTAAAGGTCATTTCAGGCTTGATTCTAGTACGGAAAGTTGTATCAGTCCCTGTATATAGTTTCCATATTTTTAATTTGATGATTTTGAGACTATTTAGTTATAATTTGAGGTTTGAGTTGCAGGTGTCACTCTTGAAGATCCGCGGACAGAAGATTTGAGTCAAGAAGTTAGAGGGTTCATATTTTCTAAGCTTCTGGTTAATTCCTAAAGACATACTTCTCTTGGGTTGTCGCAATTTTTTCAGACTTATAACAAATTTATAAATGTATCCACTTGCAGGAACATAAACCCGACCTTACATCTGAGGTAATGGCTTTTAGGGATTACCTATTGTCATCAACAGTCTCAGATACACTAGATGTCTGGGAATTAAAAGGTATTACTCTAAGTTCCTTAATGATAATTATTGGGATATGCACTTTTTCTAATGACATTTTCTTACAGATTTGGGGCATCAAACGGTCCAGAGGATTGTTCAAGCCTCTGATCCTCTGCAATCGATGCAGGATATTAACCAAAATTTTCCTACTGTTGTTTCTTCCTTATCTCGCATGAAGGTAGAAAATCATGTTACAGATACTGAAGCTTGAACATGAAAATTAGCTATAGTCACATGTTGAAATTTCGACCCCGCTACTGTAAAGCTAAATTCTAAATCTTGACCTGTTGCAGCTCAATGTATCAGTTAAAGATGAAATACTATCAAATCAGAAGATGATCCCTCCTGGCAAGTCCTTACTGGCTCTAAATGGTGCTTTAGTTAACATTGAAGATATCGACCTTTATGAGTAATACTTTTCTCTCTGATCTCATTCATCCATTTTCTTGCTGATGTTTAACTGTTTGCTCACCCTTGATCCTGTTGGCCACATCTTTATGTTGCTTTACATTTCTGCATATTACTTATTTGTTTAATTCTCTTATTTTCTTCTCCTTAATTCAATTCTACTTGAATTTCTGGTGGCCCTAGTACTTCGGCCTTATCTATATTTTTAGTCCAGTTCCATAATCATTGTTTACTTTATTCTTATGTGATATATTACTGTTCAATATAAAACATAAATTACTTCCATCTGATTTGATAAGAAAAACTTGTTGTTGTAGGTTGGTTGACATTGTCCATCAGGAGTTATCATTGGCTGACCAGTTTTTAAAATTGAAGGTGACTGCTAAATATGCTTCATAAGCTATAATGGTTTTGAATGATGATCGTAAATTCTGTTAGATACTAATTGATCAACGATGAACCATCTTAATATGCATGGTGATATTTGATTGAGGATTTTGACTATGTCATCTAACAAATGACTGCTGGTACTTGAATCTGAATATTACTATTATCTTTGAAGTTCCCTGAACTTAATAAATTAATTGACATAGCCAATAATCTCAGATTCCAGGTACCACTGTAAGGAAACTCCTATCAACTATGCCTCCTGCTGAAGACAACAAGTTTCGTGTAGATTTTCGTTCAACTCATGTTCATTACATCAATAACTTGGAGGAAGATGATATGTATAAGCGATGGGGGAGCAACTTACATGAGGTGGATTAAACCTTTACGAGTTTCTAATTTGTGTTCCTGGGTCAGGTTTTTAAGTGCAGGGTTCTCTGAAATACATGTTTTGGAATATCTGTTTTCTTGTAGATTTTGATGCCTGCCGTCCCGGGAAAATCACAACACATTCGCAAAAATCTGCTTCATGCAGTTTTTGTGCTTGATCCAGCCACCATTTGTGGTCTTGAGGCAAGTTTTGTGGATGCCTTCTAAATAATTTGCTTTCGATCATATTTTTGTGGTGTCAAAGTTTGTTCTTATGGTCCTTCTTATTGGAATTTTGCAGTCTATTGGCATGATCAGATCTTTGTATGATAAGAAGTTTCCTCTGAGGTTTGGGCTGATATTATATTCTTCTAAATTAATCAAGGACCTAGAAATGAGTGGAGGTGAAATCCATTCATCTGCAGTGGAGAATGACAATCAAATAGAGGATATGTCTACTTTGGTACATTTACTTTTCATATTCACTAATGTTCTTATAATCTGTTTTCTTAGTACAATGCTACTGGCAGTTTTTCAATGCATTTGGTTTCTGCTCGTTAAAGTGGCTCTTGAACTGCCATCGAATATCACTGTTAGCATATGATTCATGGATCTGGCTGTTAACTCTTTGTTTTGCAGATCATACGCCTCTTCATTTATATCAAGGAAAATCGTGGGAATCGTAAAGCTTTCCGTTTTTTGAGCAATGTATGAGTTCAGTCCCTTTTCTTTTGCTACTTTGGTGCTTCAAAGTTGTCACTTTGTTCAGTCATTTGACAACTTTCTGTACATACATGGCAGGTTAATAAGCTAAGAACTGAGTCAAAAAGCTCTAAAGATGATACTCTTAAGATTGATCACATTGAAAGAGCATATGTAGAAACATTATTGTAAGTTTTATAAGGAATTTTGTGTCTGATCAAACAAAATACAATGTTTTGCCATGAATTTGTCTCTCATTTGGAACACTTCGTTTATCTTTCTAATATAAGAGACCGCAAACTAAAATTTATTCAACCATTTTTGCAGACCGAAGGCAAAGTCTCCACCGCAAGATACATTACTAGAGCTAAAGAAGAAGAAGCAAACTCATAGAGAGCAATCTGAAGACAGTTCCATGCTCGTTTTGAAGCTGGGTTTGGTTAATTTGCAATGTTGCCTCTTGATGAATGGACTGGTCTTTGATTCTAATCAGGTATTGAAACTTACTATCCGTTCTTTGTATGTATACATTTGTGCTTCTAGAACTTACACAAAATGTTGCCAAATTGAATCAGCATGTTTTGTGCATTGAATGAGCTTACCTGTGCTCATGTTTCATGGTATGCCATGCGTTGTCATTGAAAATTCTGAAATACATCTACTTATTAAATCTTGTTTGTGTTAAATTATGGGTTCTTTTTCCCAAGTTATCTTAACCTTTGGTTTGTGGACTTTTGCTATAAAAGTCTTACATCTATGTTTACTTTGATCAGGAAGCTCTTCTGAACGCTATGGGTGAGGAATTCCGTAGAATACAAGAACAAGTTTACTATCGCCAAATAGATCCGCACACTGACGTGCTGGACAAAATCCTGTCTCAAAATGGTATTGCCCGTTACAACCCAAAGGTAAAAGTTAGTACAAATAATACATTTATTTTGCTCTATTATTTTTATTGGCAGATTATAAAGATTTGGGCTCAAGACCTCCCTTCTGACACCCCCCTTGTTGGCTTCCCTTTACCTTTTATTGATAAAAGAGTTAAGAAGGGAGCTCTGTATTTGCCAATCGACCCAACACTAGTTGGTAGAGAGAGGTCCTACATAATATGTTTTTAGAAGTGTTTGTATGTCAGAGTTTATGTCCACAATTTAGTACTCAATGCTATATGTTGATCCAGATTACTGGAAACGGGAAGCTCAAACCAAGATTTGTATCTCTGTCAAACTCCTTTCTTGGAGGGGATTCTGTTTTGAACGATATCAGTTACTTGCATTCTCCAAAAAGTAAGGAGAACTCTGAACTAAAACCTCTCTAGATTGCTGATTATGACCTTGCTTAGTATATGTGCCCGTAATTCCTGACATCTTGTTCTTTGATCAAATGATTCCAGCTATAGATGATGTGAAACCCGTGACTCACATTCTTGTTGTTGATATCACATCAAAGAGAGGGATGAAGTTGCTTCATGAAGGCATACGATACCTGGTTGCTAATCTCATTTTCATTATTTATTATTGTTATTAGTTTGTGTTTGTTTCTATATTTGTATTCTGATGCAGATAGGAGGGTGTAAAGGTTCTCGATTAGGCGTGCTTTTTGGTGCCAATCAAGATACTGATGACCTTAGTAGTCTTTTCGTGAAAGTCTTTAACATCACAGCATACTCTTACAGGTTCTTAGTAAATTTGAAGACTTAATTGACTACACCAATAATTTCTCTACTCCTTTTTTCTTCTTTTGCATCTGTATAATTGTGTGGAGTATATTACTGTTGCATATCATCTGATTCCTAAATTTATGATGTCATGCAGTCACAAGAAAAATGTATTATACTTTATGGATAAACTATGCTCATTCTATGAGCAAAATTACTTGTGTGTGCCTGCCTTAACAACTGAGGATGCTCGACGTTTTATGGATAAGGTCTCTGAGCTCGCGTATGCAAATGGGTTGCCATCTAAGGCCTATAAAACTGCTTTTTCAGAGTTTTCTTTTGAAAAAACGAGAAAACATATGAAGAAGGTATCTTTTTAACTTTGGTGTTTCTTGATCCTCTTATATAATGACTGAATTTTTCAGAATATATTGCGATTGTAAGAGTTTGTAGATGCTGGTGGAGTGGATCAATGTTGGGATTTTTTCTTATGTAGTCGTGTTAAGATTTTGTTATTTTTATTTTAATGAGTTGCAATGATATACAGGCAGGTCAGTTTCTGTATGGTCTACTTGGGCCTGAGTGTGGTCTGAATATAGTCGTTACCAATGGAAGGGTGAGTCTTACTGGTTTCTTTATGTATTTTGTTTTTTTTTCCTGAAATGTGAGAAGTGAAATATTTCTTCATGCAGGTATATCCTATTGATGAAACAAATTTTATGAGTCATGACCTAACTCTTCTAGAGTTAGTGGAGTTCAAGAGGAGAGTAAAGCAAATTGCGGAAATCATCGAAGACGTAAAATGGGAGAATGTAGATCCTGACATGCTAACAAGGTTAGTAGGTGGTTATGAGCTAGCCTTACTGTGTTTTTACTTCTTTAACTTATCTTAAAGCCCGCTTCACCTAAAAGCTCAATCTGATAGGTGGAGGCCCCAAAATGCTTATCAAGCAATCAATTAATCCACATTCCTTATGTGTGAGGCACTTCCATACTCCCCCTCATGTGGGGAGGCAGTATATCACACTAGGCATTACAACAGACTTATACCAGCTATGATACTATGTAAAGCCTGATCAGCCTAAAAGCTCAAGATGATAGGTGGATGCCCCAAGATGCTAATCGAGTGGTCGATGAATCCATTTTTTTCGTAGACGTGGGACACTTCAACAACTTAATTAGTTAGTGTAGTGGTCATACTTTGTTGGAGTGAAGAAAGTATTCTGTTTTTACTGAATTGCTAGGTTTTAGCACCTCACATCTCCTGTTCCTCTCTGGTGTTACTATGATCTGTTTATTATCAATGTAATGGATGTGCACTTCTTTGTTTGGGCAACAATAAGAATTTAAAGATGAATTTGTGTATGCTACTTGCAGCAAATTTATTAGCGATGTTATCATGTATGTCTCGTCAATGATAGCTGCACGGGAACGGAGCTCTGAAAGGGCACGTTTTGATCTTCTAAATGCACAATATAGGTAAGTGAGTGTAAAGTTTCTGTAGTCATTATGTATGTGGATGTTTTTTGTCACTTTCTATATCTGAATATTTTCAATAATGTTAATCCTTTTTTACAGTGCCATTGTTCGAGGTGACAAGAACTCTGGTGTTCATATTGATGCGGTTGTTGATCCTTTAAGCTCTTCAGGCCAGAAGTTTGCTTCAATTCTGCGTCTTCTGGGGAAATGCATAAAACCGAGCTTGAGGATTGTATTAAATCCATTGGTGAGATGATTTTTACGATTGGTTTCTGGTAAATTGTCGATTGCTATGATGGAAACACGTGATTTCCAATGGCATTACTTAAAACTTGAAAGGATCATTATCATTATGACATAGTAAATTCCATACCCTTACTCGTAGATTATAGTGAATGCTACGATAGAGAACTGATATAATATTGCATTTCACTTGCTGTAATTATGTCCTCGTAAAGGAGCATAACACTGTTATTTTTATATCTTGTAGAGTTCTCTTGTCGATCTTCCTCTGAAAAGCTACTACAGATATGTAGTACCAACAATGGTATGATCAAAACAAATGGTTTTATAAAATCTTGAGATTTTAGTAGTCTTGCCCGGTTAATTAGCTGGATTTTTTTTTCGCAGGACGATTTTAGCAGCACTGGTTACACAGTAAGTGGCCCCAAAGCATTTTTTGCCAACATGCCACTATCCAAAACTCTCACCATGAATCTTGATGTCCCCGAGCCATGGCTTGTTGAGCCCGTTATTGCTGTGTATGTTTCTTCCCTAACATATATATTTTGAGTTACTGTCATCTTTATACCTGAGCGCAACGAGTGCAATATTTATTTTGCCATGCCATGTCCTTTAGGCATTTTCTATGTGTTCTATTTTAAAGAACTTATGTTCCCTTTTCTTTTACTTTGGTTTTACATGTTTTAGACATGACTTGGATAATATTTTGCTCGACAATTTGGGTGACACGAGGACACTGCAAGCTGTGTTTGAACTTGAAGCTCTTATACTTACAGGTGACATATGATGCTTTAACTCTATTGAATATTTGTTCTTTTCCGTGTCATTTTTATCGAGTTTGAGTGATGAAAGGTATAGTATTTACTAATCCCGTGTCATTTTGCATTTCTTATAAATGGTCGTAACCAGGTCAATGTTCTGAGGACGATCCTCCTCAAGGCCTTCAGCTGATTCTTGGAACCAAGACTACACCGCACATGGTTGACACAATTGTGATGGTCAATTTGGGCTATTGGCAGATGAAAGTCTCTCCCGGGGTTTGGTATCTGCAACTTGCGCCAGGTAGAAGCTCCGAGCTTTACATTCTGAAGGAAGAAGGCGATGGTAGTCAACAGAAATCAAAGCCAAAGCGTATCACCATAAACGATTTGCGGGGTAAAGTAGTTCGCTTGGAAGCGGTAAAGAAAAAGGGCAGGGAGCGGGAAACCTTATTAGTCACCGATGATGATAACAAATCACAGAAAACGAAAGTGAGTGCTTGTGACATCTTATGAAAATTTCTGTTATGTCTGTTAAGACGCTTATGAATTTGATTTCTCGGGATTGTTATAGGGGAATGGTGATGACTGGAACTCCAACTTGTTCAAATGGGCTTCTGATCTAATTGTTGGCAACGATCCATCTGAAAAGAATGAAAGTGCTTCACTGGTATCTCCCCTTACCTCACCTCGTGAATTTCCTGAAATCTTCTGGTTTAAGTTTCTAATATGTTTGTAAATTTTAAGCACCGGGTTTTATTTGTTCTTTAGGATCATAAAAAGGTGAGGCGACACGGAAAAGCCATCAACATATTTTCTATAGCCTCTGGACACTTGTAAGTGTTATTCACTCATTTTCACTCATCTTGATGGTTTCTGAAATGTCTTCTGAAATTGGATGATTTTGTTTTTGGCAGATATGAACGTTTTCTGAAAATCATGATTCTAAGTGTCCTGAAGAACACTCAACGTCCAGTCAAGTTTTGGTTCATAAAGAACTATCTATCCCCTCCTTTTAAGGTTAAGCTAGCCTAAATCATCTATTTCGATTCCAAATCCACCTGCAAATTGTTAGTAAACTTCCCTTGTTTGGTTACATTCTCTGTATTGATTTAACACAGGATGTGATTCCACATATGGCAAAAGAGTATGGATTTGAATACGAGCTCATCACCTACAAGTGGCCGTCCTGGTTGCATAAGCAAAAAGAAAAGCAACGACTCATTTGGGCGTACAAAATATTGTTCCTCGACGTTATCTTCCCCCTCTCTTTGGAAAAGGTATCAGGATTTCATGTTTCTGCCTCAGGTTATTGCATTGAGCGTGCTATTTCCTCCCTCGGCTCCAGAAATCAAACAAAACACTTATTTTGGAACAGATGGAGTATTTATTTTTCCAGTTTCACATGTAGAAAATATGTGCTTTAGGTCATATATGTTGACGCGGATCAAATTGTGAGGACGGATATGGGAGAGCTTTATGACATGGATATAAAAGGGAGGCCTCTCGCATACACTCCTTTCTGCGACAATAACAAGGATATGGATGGATACCGATTTTGGCAACAAGTAAATACCATTGAACATTTCTCTCGCGCCTATTTTTATCAGATTGCAAGTTTTGTTAACGGTCTGATTTCTTTCCTGATTCTGGCATTTTCTCTTCTAGGGTTTTTGGAAAGAGCACTTGCGCGGAAGGCCTTACCATATAAGGCAAGTAACTGTATTCTTTAAAGCTAGTGAACTATTGAGGACAAAGACATTAAGATTGACATCTGCTATACTTCTTGCAGCGCTTTGTACGTAGTTGACTTGAAGAAGTTCCGAGTAACTGCAGCTGGAGATAATCTGAGAGTCGTCTATGAAACTCTCAGCAAAGATCCAAACAGTCTTGCGAATCTTGATCAGGCAAGTAACTAAAATCACAATTCAGAAAACATATAATAGAAACAATTGTGTCAATCAAATATCTTAGGAACTTCTTAACTATGCTCAACATATGAAATTTGATCAGCAAGCAACTAAAATTATAGAAATGGTTGTGTTAATCAATATCTTAGGAACTTCTGAACTATGCTCAACATATGACTCTTAGCAAAAATCCAGAGTCTTGTGAATCTTGATCAGCAAGCAACTAAAATTTCACTGCCCTTTTTATGTGGATTCATGGAAATGGTTGTGCCAATGTTTTAGGATCTTCCGAATTACGCTCAACACGCGGTTCCCATCTTTTCTCTTCCTCAAGAATGGCTATGGTGTGAGTCGTGGTGCGGTAATGCCACAAAATCCAAGGCCAAAACCATTGATCTTTGCAACAATCCCATGACAAAGGAACCAAAACTCCAGGTAATATCCAAATCATGCCATCAATCTCATGTAATAAGCATGAGATCACTGGTTCCAATCCCTGTATTGGTGATATTGCTATTTAACCCTCGATGATAAGAAAATACATATCGTCACATTTGCACAAAACTTTATTTTTTCTTCAATTCATGTCTTTTTTGCGTGCATCTTCATTTTATCAGGGTGCAAGGAGAATAGTTCCCGAATGGCCAGACCTAGACCTCGAAGCAAGACGATTCACTGCAAGAATCATGGGCGAGGAAGTTGAACAAGAGCCTTCTCCACCGGCGAATGAATCAATGGAAGCTCCAATTCATAGTTTTACAGAAGAAATTTTATCGAATAAGTCGGAATTGTGAGTATGAGCTGATTTTAGGGAAGATTTAGAGAGATGTAAGATATGGTTTTTTTTCTATCAGGTCCGAGGATTGGAATCAGCGACATCATGTCTATTACATGAAGTCTCTGTCGCTTCACTCGTAGCTGTAGTAAATGGTTAATCCCAATCCTACCATAAATTTTGTAGAAGATTTTAGGCTTAGGAAGATCAATTTTTGTTCCTTCAGTCCATATCAAGTTTTGTTCATTGCTCCAAAATTGTCAACCACTAAGGACAGCAAGGAGAGGGAAGTTTTTTTCCTTTTGGTTTCAATGGAGGGGTTGACTTTTGTTATGATTTTGACTTGTGGGCAATAAGGAAAAGGTGAATCATTTTGAGATTTACCAGTCTGCCACCATTCTAGTGTGAACTGAGTTGAATTCTGAGGTGTATACCAGAATTATCTTCAGAGGCTATAGTCAACCTCAATTTTCCTCTTTCTTGTGTTGTTGATTACAAGGTTGCAAAAAGTGATCCAAAAAAATGTAAATGTTTTATAATAATAGTAATAGTGAATTACCTATTTCATTTTGATCTAATCTTTATTTTGTTCTAAAAATTGTGGGTGAAATGGAAAATTCTGCTATAAAGTTTTTGATGGTACTCTATTTAAATTATTATTAATAAAAGATCTTTTAAGTTTAGTTTTGTTATAATTTAATGAGGAACATATTTTCTCTTTCAAATAACAAATTTATGTAGTTACTATATTGATTGAATGCTTTTTTTTAGGGAAATATTGATTAAAAGCTTGATCTTGTATGTAAAAAAATAAGAAAATATAATAAGAACATATAATACTAACCCTAATATGACAATAAGAAAGATATAATATAGGTAATATATAATATAATACAATATATGACAATCTCTTAAATTTGTATTATATTTGATTTGCTTGAATAGAATACAAGAGAAGTTCTCCTTATATAGGAGGAGAAAGAATAACGTAGAATAAGAACATTCTAGATATGGGCTATAGGAATATTCTGATCATGGGCTAATTCTAACAATCATAAACAAGATAAATGGGCTTTTATGTACTTGGGCCTATAGGATTAACATCTCCCCTCAAATTGATGTGAGTTGATCAACCAACATTAATTTGCCTCCAAAAAACTGATGACAGCGGCGAGGGAGAGGTTTAGTGAAGATGTCTGCTATCTGGAGATTCGATGAAACATGAGAAAGTGACAACACTTGAGAGTCATATGAATCACGAATGAAGTGACAGTCTACTTCGATATGTTTGGTGCGCTAATGATAGACGTGATTCGTTGTAATATGAATGACACTGGTATTATCGACATGGACGGGAGTAGCTCCGGGAGACAAGAATCCCAATTCTGATAGTAAACCACGCAACCAAATGATCTCTGAACATGCTTGAGACATATCGCGATATTCAGCTTCTGTGGAAGATTTGGAGACACGATTTTGCTTTTTACATTTCCAAGAAATCATTGCAAGGCCCAAAAATACGCACCAACCAGTCGTAGAGCGTCGAGTGTCTGCACAACCTGCCCAATCTGCATCACTATATGCGGAGAGATAGGCCCATATATCTTTAGTTTTGCGATAAGGGCGTAGGTTAAGGACAATCTGAGAGTCCACTGAACCCACAATCCAGTTACGAAGTTGGGCATCCTTGATTCCCCAGTCTGCGGGACGAACGTGATCAACCATTGTAGACTTATCAACCTCACCAGAGTCATTGGGAGGCTTCTCGGGCTCTACGATGTGATCCCAGAGACCTTTTCTTGTCACGAATGTCTCAAATTGAAAAGCCTAGGTGGCATAATTCTTGCCCGTAAACCGAATAACAGTGTTATCAAACTTATACATGAATAATAAAAAAAAAATGGGACAACAAGAACCTGGTGGTGGCGCAGGAGAAAAATATCATAAAGAAATTTGCAGAGATACTCAAAATGAGGTACGGTGCCGGAGGTAATTTGACTAGATCCAACGGAGGCTTCGGAGACGGAAGTCGGGGCCAAAATATGGAGACCGAAGCTCGGGAACGAAGTCCAGAGCTAATAACAGAACTGGAGACGAAATAAAAAACGAAATAGGCTATGATACCATGACAATTTTTGAAATTGGTATTATATTTGATTTGCTTGAATAGAATACAAGAGAAACTCTGAGGAAAAAGAACAATCTAGAATAAAAACATTGTAGATATGAGTCATAAGAACATTCTAGATTGGACTAATTCTAACCATCATAAACAAGCTAAATGAGCTTTTATGTACTTGGGCTAACAAGATTAACAATATAATATAATAATAATATATTTAACACCGAAAAAGTGATTTGTTATTGCAAAAATTATAAAATTGTTTAAAAACAATCAAACAATGAAACGTTTTATAAACTTATGGTTTTTGAGAAAATAAAATAAATTTACAATATTATTTGTATCTTACATGAAAACTTTCATCAATCTCTTATCGTCACACGATTAAAACTCAAAACTTCACGTCTGAAAATGTGAATATGAAATTGTTGAATGTCCCCTTGAAAACACTCATTTTAATTCACCAATTTATGTTAATATACTGTCTCTAGGAGAATCTGCCCAATTATATTATTATTTTGTCTTTCATGTCAATTTATATCATTAATGGATCAATTTGTGGGTCAAAATAGAATTGATGGTAACATGGAGGGTAGGTTGAAAAAGATAGGTGTAGGTCCAACTTCCAAGCTCCTCTTTCCTTGGACTACCCATCTCTTATTTTGACTTAATTGACTTCAAATTTATGAATGAGTAATTATTACATGATCCACCAAACACATTCATCACAAACATCCCATTTCTATGATTATAATATTTTAAAAATACATATTCCTTATAAAAAAAACTGCAAGTCAATTGCTTAAATAAGTTTATTTTAATGAATAACCCTTTTGGATGCACAAAATGTTTGTTTTTTTAAGTTTCTTGGTTAAAGTCTTACTCACCCAAATTCAATTCTTATGAAAAAAAAATTTATTGAAGCTCCTGACTTTATTAACATCATTTTAGATGGTGCTTCTTTAAACTACTCCGTCAAATATATTTTTATTATACAAAATATTTGGTTAAAATTTAATATTGGTTTTAAAAATTATTGGTTAACTAATTTAAAAAGAATTATTGATTAATTGATTGGGATCACCTAATAATTAGTTTAGATTATGACAATGCAATACATACATGTTATGAGAAATTAAATTCACATCTAATTACATTAAATGTAATGCATTTGGTTAGTTGAAACATCCATAATGTGCTTTACCTCTTATTGGAATATGATATGTCTTTCACAATTATATGTTGAAATGAAGTCTAAGAATTCATATCCACCAATGAACAATTGCCAAATTTTATGCCTAATCTCTTTGTGGCCTAGAACACTCCACAGCCTCCAGTATTTGTACTTGTGAGACAACCTAATTTTGACAATAAATATGATAAGAATAGCATCTTTTTGTCCTTTTTTTCTTTTATTTATGTTGAAAATATATATGTTTATCATAAACAGGCTGAAGTGTTACATTAAAAATATTACTAATTCAATGATTACAAGTTGTATTAGTCAATTTATATCTCATATTATAATTTAATTAATTGATTTTGACTTGTTACAAAAATTTGATTATGTATTTAAATTGTGAATTTTCGTTATGTTTACTTTAATATTAAATTTGTGATCCATAGTTATTTTTCCGAGCTCATATTATAAGTGAAGGGTAAATTTAAAATCAAAATATTAGATAAGTGACTTGGACCTACATTTACAATTTAATTATGTGCAAATTGTAGGTCCAAATTCCACATGAATGTGTGTGATATATGAGTTACAATTATACAATGAAATTAAAGTCACGTGACTAAAGAAAAAATGGTTTCTCAATTATTTTGATGTGATTGCTTTCAATCTTCAATGTAATGGTCATATTTGAATTTCGAGAGGACAATATAAAATTGAAATTAAATTAAAATTTTCAATTATCTATCTTTTTGTGTAGAAGATTACAAATCCAAATATATTTCAAACCCCACTACAATATTTTCTCATTGTGAAAAACCAAATCCATAACACCATCAATCAATGTAGATGTTTCCATCAGCTAGAAGCTTTATTAATTTCATGCTGCAAATAAAACAAATAGGTATCATATTAAAAGTTTTACCTATTTAATAATGTGCCTCAATTAATATATACCCAAATTTATGTGATTATCTTATATTGTACTTTTTAATATATGGTCGCTTATTATTATATCACTTGTTCCGATCTGTTTTTACTTTTTTTTGAAAAACTTCTTTCTTTCTCTTATATTAATATGTATTTTTAATAACTATAACTATGTGAATTTATGTTATAGTTAAAATGTATACGACATCAAAATCTGATCTATCTACTAGTAGCTCGTTTTTTTACGTGATTCGTAACATCACTCACTCCTCTTTCTACTTGGAGGCTGGACCACCATGCCCCCACCACCACATTCCCTTTCTCCTCCTCCTCTCACACCCACAAGCCACAACACTATCATCATCATTATCACCATATTCATCTCACCCATAACAATACTTTCTCTCTCCTCCATTCCCTCTCCTAATTTTTGGGTTTTAGGCTCTTCAAAAACCCATCTCCTAGAACCATATATTCTTGTTGCCATATTTATAAGAGCTTTTTGGGTGCTTGGGAATGGATCCACAGAGCTTTTATTTGGCTGCAGCTTCTAATAACATGAAGAGAGGCAATAAGAAATGTGAAGAGGGTCATCACCAAGATGTTGAAGAAGATGAAGATTCTCCAAATTCATACCTCAATTTGAAGAATGTTTCTAAGCTTATTTTGCCTCCATTGGGGGTTTCAAGTTACATTCAGAACCAAGCTTCTTCTAGAGGTTGGGTCATTTCACCTATGAACTCAAGATATAGGTAAGTTTTGTCACCATCTCATGTCCCAAATAAAATATAAAATAAATTATATCTATTTATCGACTCAAATTTTTAGACAGTTCTGATTATTTATTATTATATTAATAAATATTATTTTGTTTTCACTCTAAAACAACAATTTTTTTATCGTCATGTGATTCGTACGAATTATTTTAATCTAATTTATACATGAACATTTCGAGAACTAATTCACCTCTTGACCAGCCCAAACACTCATATTAGTGACGATCTCGAGTTCAAATCTCGGTATATTGATAGTCGAAAACATTTTAAGTGGATCAATTATCTGTTTGTTTTTTTAATTTATCATTTCATCACATTCTACGATGTATTTATTAATTTATCTCATGATATTGTCAACAACATGCAATGTTTTGCATGCCACATCATCACCTTCACCGTGTGTTCATGTTTATGACTTGCTTTTTTGAATTATAATATCATTCTTAACTATTCATATATCCTTTCCCACCTGATATTATATTTGAGGCTCGAACCTTATATGATTCTATGGCTTGTTGGTTATGCATCATCTTCTATATTTTTGTATCTATACACATATACTGATATACACATCTTTATATCTACAATCATGTATGTATATATGTATAAATACGAGTATAGTTTATTGTATATATATATATACACCATGTATACATTGGTTTTGAGAAATGTTGATGAATTGTGGCAGGTGTTGGGAGGCATTTATGGTATTATTGGTAGGTTACTCGGCATGGGTCTACCCTTTTGAAGTTGCTTTCCTTCGTTCCTCTCCAAATAAAGAGCTCTACATTGCTGACAATATTGTTGATCTCTTTTTCGCCGTCGATATTGTGCTCTCATTTTTCGTTGCTTACATCGACCAAAGAACTCACTTGTTGGTCCGCGATCGCAAAAAGATCGCTATCAGGTTAGTCTGCTCTAACCCAAGTCAAATCGTAAAAAAGAAACAAAAATACTGAACGACGTGGTACATATTTTGCGAATGTTACCGATCTGTCAACATATATTTTTGGTGAAGTCCGACCTACCTAAAAGGTCGGGCATATGGATAGACCAGCTAGTCTTTTTTCCTCACACACAATCTGAGTGATTACTGGATGTGCCACACATGAATAATCAAACCCGAATTAAGATGATATAAAGGAGTGTATGTATTCTGGTTTAATCAAAATCAAGCTGAAAAACAAAATTAAAAGTTATGAGTGGCATAAACTCAACTGTTGAGAAACGAACAAAACAAATAATATTATATTAAAATTTGACACACCTAAAAATGCGAACTAATAAACAAATATTCGAAGCCATCATTTATCAACTTTTGGTCAAGTATACTAAACTAGAAACCAACCACTAAAACCTCTCTTATGCTAAAAATAGGTGGTCCAAAAGGACAATTCATGTTTTGTAAACTTAGTAAATGACCATTCATGTCGACAAGGACAACTCATGTTTTAAATACCCTAATTAATATATATATTGTTATGTGAAAACATGAATGTATATATATATATATAGGTACCTATCAACATGGTTCTTGATGGATGTGGCATCGACAATCCCATTTGAGTTGCTAGCATTTCTGGTCACCGGCAAGCTCAAGATCGGTCTCTCTTACTCTCTCCTTGGCTTGCTCCGATTTTGGCGACTCCGACGCCTCAAACGCCTATTTACAAGGTTTACTTGTTTAGTTTCTTGCTTCACAAGTTTCCCTAAAATAATTGCAACTTTAATGCTCAATTTGCAAAAATTAATTTGACTTTTTTTTTTCTTAATGTCTTGGCAGGCTTGAGAAAGACATAAGATTCAATTATTTTTGGGTCCGGTGTGCTCGACTTTTATTTGTAAGTATAAATCATTTTCATATTATCAATGGGTTAATATTCGAAAATCCTTCAATGTGTTTGATTAATTTTTAATCAACTCTTCTTATAATTTATGATACTTTTTTTTTACCGTTCTGGGCTAATTTTCGATGAATCCCTCAAAAGGCCCTTTATGTCTTACTTAGCGCCTAACATTTTTTAAACACTCTCAAACAAATACACATAGATTGTGTCTTCAACTTAATTTTCAAAACCATATTTTGTCTTATCTCATTTTTTTCCCTATCTCGTGTGTGAGATATCTCCGTTCCATAATCTCAACTCGTATATTTAAAAAGTATAAACATTATATATGGATCATGAATATCGTAGATTTTGAAATTTCTCCCAAAACCCATCATACTTGTGAAAGCTGCAAGTGTTCGACTTGACCCAACTTTGTTAGATCAAGACATTTGGTCTCCGTCGAATCAAGTCATTCCCTCGTGTTTATACATTATTTAATAAAAAACGCGAGATGCTAGTCAGGTGAAATGGGTAATAAAGAAACAATAGGATACTTCTAGAGCACTAATCTATATATACATGTGTTTTGGGGTCTAATATGACTGGGCCAACTTGAGTTGGGCCTGGCCCATTACAGCCCACGAGGCCCATCCATTTAGAAATGAAAATGACATTATTATAAAAATGTAGGTGACAGTGTTCTTGGTGCATTGTGCTGGGTGCCTATACTACTTGCTGGCGGATAGGTACCCACACCAAGGGAAGACATGGATCGGGTCGGTGATCCCAAATTACAGAGAGACGAGCCTGTGGATGAGGTACATCTCGGCCATGTACTGGTCCATCACCACCATGACCACCGTCGGCTACGGCGACATGCACGCCGTCAACACCGTCGAGATGATCTTCATCATCTTCTACATGCTCTTCAACCTCGGCCTCACCGCCTACCTCATCGGCAACATGACCAACCTCGTCGTCGAAGGCACCCGCCGCACCATGGAATTCGTAAGTACCATATACATTAACCTGATGATAGAACGTAGCACGTGATACCTGACTAGAAATTTCAACTCATAAAACGTGACATGCGCTTCATTGCTGAACTGATGGATATATGCGATAAGTGATTTATGTGTGACCGGCACGACGACTAACTGAAAACTTAATCGATAAAATGTGACACCAATGAACTATTATCAAGTTGACTGAATTATCAGTTGTCTAAAAGTTTAAACTGATGGAACGTGCATGTGAGTTATTTTGATAGGATGTGACTGTAACATTTGTTTTCGATGGTTGCAGAGGAACAGTATCGAGGCAGCATCGAATTTCGTGTCGCGAAACAGGGTACCTCCTCGGTTGAAGGAGCAGATTCTTGCGTACATGTGCTTGAGGTTCAAGGCAGAGAGCCTGAACCAGCAGCAACTCATTGAGCAGCTCCCAAGGTCTATCTGCAAGAGCATTTGCCAGCACTTGTTCTTGCCGACCGTGGAGAAGGTCTATCTCTTCAAGGGCATTTCCAGGGAAATCCTCTTGATCCTGGTAAATACTACTAAAAACCCATCAAAACTTGCTTGTTCGAGAGTTTAAGCTTGGTCTGATCTGATGACCTGAGTTCGAGTCACAGTCAACGAATTGGTGGTTCTAATTGATTTTTAGCCCATTGATGATACAATAATCTTAAGAAACTCTTAATGGTTGTTGATGATCTGTTGATTGTTGATCGATCAGGTGGCTAAGATGAAGGCGGAGTACCTGCCCCCCCGGGAGGACGTGATCCTGCAGAACGAGGCACCGGACGACGTGTACATCATAGTGTCGGGAGAGGTGGAGATGATAGACAGCGAGATGGAGAAGGAGAGGGTTGTTGGGACTCTTCACTCTGTAGACATGTTTGGGGAGGTTGGTGCATTGTGCTCAAGGCCCCAGAGGTTCACTTTCAGGACCAAGACACTCTCACAGCTCCTGAGGCTCAAGACCAGTGCCCTCATTGAGGCCATGCAGTCCAAGCAAGAGGACAATGTTACCATGCTCAAGAACTTCCTCCAGGTAATTGCTTCACATAAACTCAAACTAATACTGTGATCCACTGAATGAAAGGTTGCGGGTGAAGTGACAAAGCATGCGACTGCTGGTTCCAATCTTGATATGCATTTTTGGAGGTTGTTTAGGAAGTGCCCAATTGTCCATTTCTTTTTGTTTCATAAAGTGTTAAATGATATTTTGTTGTTTGGCATTGAAGCATAACAACAAGCTCAAGGATCTGAGCATAGGAGATTTGATGATGGAGAATGGTGAAGATGAGAGTGACCCAGATTTAGCCTTCAACTTGCTCACTGTTGCAAGTACTGGAAATGCTGCTTTTCTTGATGAGCTCCTCAAAGCAAGATTGGATCCTGACATTGGAGACTCAAAAGGAAGAACCCCATTGGTAATTAGCTCCTATCAAAACCTCATTACTCAAAAACTTTTGTTCAGTATCCATATCCAAAATGTGTGAATTTTGTCATTAGTCTCAACCTTTTTGGTGGATATTTTATTTAGACTTAAGTATAACATGACATCAAAATTTGGTGGTTGTGAATCTATAGCTATACTCTCATGAGCCTATGGTTTGTTTGTGTTGTTTCACATGCTCAAACTCATATAATGTGGATCGTCTCAATCTGATATGTATGTGCGGAACATTTACTAACTACCCAAAAACTTCATTACTAAAAGTCTTCCACGTTAAAAATATGTGAATTTTGTTACTGGTCGGAACCAATCTGTTGAGTTTTAGGTGGATTAAGGTTTAACATGATATCAGATTGACCCTCATTGCGGCCTATGACACATCTATGTTGTTTCACATGCAAAATCTCATGTGATGTGGATCTTCTCGATCTGACATGCACTCGAGGAACGTTTACTTAGTACCAAAAATCCAAGTATGTGAAGCTAAGATATGACATGTGATATGGTTTCTTGCATCAGCACATAGCAGCATCAAAAGGGCATGAGGATTGTGTACTAGTACTCATCAAGCATGCCTGCAATGTCCATGTTAGAGGTAAACAAGGTTTCATCCAACCCCAAACCCTAAAACCCAAGCTCTTGTTCTTAGTCATGACAACATAAATTCTCTTGTTTGAAACAGACATGAATGGCAACACAGCACTATGGGATGCAATATCATCAAAGCACCACTCCATATTCAGAATCCTATACCATTGTGCAGCCATCACTGACCCTCACACGGCCGGCGACCTTCTCTGCACTGCTGCAAGGAGAAATGACCTTACTGTGATGAAGGAGCTCTTGAAGCATGGCTTGAGCATAGACTCCAAGGACAGGCATGGAGTGACAGCAATTCAGGCTGCAATGATGGAGAGGCATGAGGAGATGGTGAAGATGCTTGTCATGAATGGAGCTGATGTTGTGAGCTCAAACACTTGTGGTTTCTCTCCCATGGCCTTGAGTGAGATGATGGAGAAGAGGGAGGTTGGCCACAGGATAAATGTGGTGGAGGTCCCCGCGGCGGATGAGGTGGTTTTAGGGGGGAGTGAGGAGGAGGAGGGGGATGGGAGTTGGGTGAGAGTCAATAGGCCATTGCATGAGGCTAGGGTGAGCATTTACAGAGGACATCCATGGGTGAGGAGGGAGAGTTGTTGCAGAGAAGCTGGGAAGCTCATTAAGCTCCCAAGTTCATTAGATGAGCTCAAGAGCATTGCAGGTATGTTAATTTTGACTTCTTTTGCCCCCTCTTTTTGTTTGCAAAGGTGTTAAAGTCCCGCATCTAAAGTATCGGAAAACTTTGAAAGTCTCCCGCAATTAATCAAGCTATAGGATCATGTCAATAAATTGAAACAACCAAAATCAGTATTATGGTGAAGTTATCAGCACCAATGACGTGATATCAGAATTTGGTTCATCTCTCACATGCATCTCTCTACCATCCTAATATGAGCCTGAGACCCACATGTGCAGAGTGACATATCACTTAAGTAGGATTGCCCAAAAAAGACTTAAACTTATCAAATTGACCTAAATCGGGCTGAAAGACCAACTGTTCGGTTTGGATATAAACCAAACCAAAACTGCACCAATTTGATTCTTGTTTATAAAAATAGAACTGATAACAATCGAATTGAAAATCACTCAATTTTTTCAGTTAATTAAGCCTAAAATATTGGTCTTACAAAACACTAGTCAAAGAACAAGTCTAAACATGTCAAAAAAGTGAAAAATTTATTAAAATCGGTTCAAATTTTGATTTGATTAAAATTAAATCTCCCGTTTTGATTTTGAACTGGTTCGATATGAACACTCCTATCCATCGTGCATGCACGTGGAGGAGGTGTAAGTATCCCATGTCGGAAAATGTGAATCAAGAAATAATCTTAAATACTAATTTAGACTGCCACCTATCATTTTAAACTTTTAAGTGTAGATCAAACATTAACGCAGCGGGTTGGAGTAAGTTGTGATGCTCTTTCCATTTGTGATTACAGGTCAGAAGTTCGGGTTTGATGCAAGAAATGCAGTGGTAACAGATGAGGAAGGAGCAGAAATAGACTCTATTGAAGTGATTAGAGACAATGACAAGCTTTTCATAGTTGAAAATAAACAAAACTCCCCATAGAGAAAGTGACACACAAATGGTTCCAATCCATCATTTGCTGATATAAACTATAGTAGAGTGCCTTAGAGTTAAGTGTATATAAATATATGTTGATATCACTATATTTTCCATCTTGGACTCAATAACTTACAAATACATAAATGTCATTGTCGTGTCTTCCTAAATGGTTCAAATTAAATGTTCTTCGGGGTTGGAAGTAAGTTTCGTACTTCTTAAAGTTAAAACCCGAATCACCTAAAAGTTTAAACTCGTAAGTGAAGAGATGTGAAATTTCAACAGAATATGTTAAATATGACTTGATCGATTTTATTCTCACTGAATATACGATGGTCTTACCAACAAGTTTAGGGGATGCTTTTTCTAAGGTTCGGGGATCTTGTTTTAATTTAATTTGGGTCACCTATTGGATCAAGGTCTGATACGTAACCTAACCGAACTCACTTGGTGATGTAACTTTGTTTCGATATAAATAAGAATTTCTCTCATTTTTGCACGTGAACGCAATCGACATACTAATAACTGAATCCAATGTTTTTGTTTGTTGCTTGATTTTGACTTTTCTTATGTATTATCCCTCTCGTGGTTGGATATGTCTTGAAACAAATCACTACTCATCGGTCATATTATGTTTGTCGAATTACTTGTTACGAAAAATCGTTCGACAAAACCGTCACATATGAATATCATCTTTGTCAAAAAGTCTTGTCACGACAAAACTAGAAATTATAGTATGAGAATCAACTTGAATTTCGTGTTTCTTGAGTTTCATGTTTCATGCCAGATTAGGTTTCACATTGAGAGTGTAGTATTATATAGGGGTGCATTCCATTACAAAATGAGTGAGTGTCCAAACCGTCCGAACCAATACCAGTTGTTGGATCGGTGAAATATTTTGCGTGGGTTGTCCCAGTGTGTGACACGTGACAGAAAAGTTCTACAGCGGATCCGTAACTTTCTATCCATTACCCTAACATTCTATCGATTCAAACAGTTTGGACGTTTGAGCTAATTTGTACATGATTGTGATCCTGTTTATATTGTTTCTCTCTAACAAAGATTCTTTTCCACTATTTGTGAATGTAGTCAGCATGTTATCGTGAAAAAACTTCTATTCTTATGCCTTACTTCAATTACATGTCTCTATCCGTACTCGATCTTTCTGGTTATAACAGTATTGTTGATAACATTAAATAATACACATAAAATCTGAATTGCTAGGCAACGAGGAACATTCAATGAGTGAAGAGCGAACGTGTGATGAGTCTCACATCGAAGGAATTGACGATGACATGATACCAAGAAAATGGAAGATCTCACTTTGATTGATGTTCTTTAGGCAAAAAAAACACTATACAGCTGGGCAGCTTCCATTATCAATCAATGAGAGTTGCAGTTGGAAGAGGCACATCAGCCATCACAAGCCACATATTCTGTGGATTCTAGTCCTTGTTGTGGCATAAACAACATTTCTCCATGAACTGTCTCTCAAATATTTTGTACCCTACAAGAAAATACTCTTGACTTGTAGTTCTTGTTCTTGTACTTTAGATTTGACTCGAATCCGGGCGAGTTGGAACCCTAACACATTAAGGTTGTGGAGGGAGCATTGATCAAACTCGCTATTCATCGTCAAATGGGTAAATTCAATGCCTAAAATGTAACGTTGGGTCACGAGAAAAAAAAAAATCTTTTATTAGGAGGAATGACAGAAATCTCTGAAACTGACATGAACTAAGTATTTTCAATCTGAATGGATGAGGCAGGGAATGAGGATAAGAAAACTCACCTCAAGCAAAATACTTTGAATCTGGCGGTGACCTTTTTGGAGTTCATGTTGCCTCGGGCGAACATCAACCATCCATACAGGTAACCAGTCAAACAGTATCCCCGATTCGATAAGATGGGGGACGGAAGTCACAAAACCTGCCATGTAGGTTGAACTGACCCCATTACCATCTGTATATATCTGCTTTGAATGTATTAAGATCTTGGCTCGATATCTATCTTGTGAAAAGAGGGGCTCGATATCTATATCATCATTTGACTCAACATAAGTTGGCGTGGAGATTAAATATCGACACTGAAATTCGAATGTTGACTTTCCGTCAAAAGTTCAAGTGTATGGCCAATTAAACAATACTAGAGAAAAAGATATGGCCTGTGGAGATGAAAGAGAGATCAAAGCACAGACCCTAATCATTGATTTGCCCTTAAAATAATCACACAAAAAACAGAGAGATTTTTGGGTACCAAGAACCTAAAAGGGCTGAGGGTATGAAAGGAGAGCAAATCAAAATAGAAGAATGGGAAGAAGAATCTGAGTCAAAGTGGTCAAACTTTTTACCCCCCAAGAAGCATATATATGATTTTGTAGAGTGAAAAAGCTCCAACAAAAGCTGCAAGATTGTTCATTTTGCTTTCAGAATTTCATGATAATGAAAATACACTTTACTGGGAATTTTACTGTCACCTAATTAGACAGCTCATGAAAATTTTGATTTTGGTTTTGATTTTCCCATCTTTTCCTTTCTTTTCCTTTTCTTTTCTCTTTGATTTTCTTTCAGAAGATTCCCAATCATCCCCTCCACTGTAAAGGAAACACCCATAATTGCACCCAACACAACAATCCCTTTCACCATAGCCAACAACAACAGCAACAACAACATGAGAGAGCTCTTGATCATCTCACTTCAATCCTCATATATATCTCTCAATCTCCATCACCCTCCTTTTTCCTCTAACCAAACAGCACAACCCTTTTTCCAGTTTTCCCTCTTCTTTACCTTCTTGCCCTCATTTGTTCTTGTATGGATTCTTCATGCACAACGGCTAGTTTCTACAGCTTCTTGACTCGGGGGCTCGACGATCTTGATCACTCCTTTCGCTGCCATGAGTTCATGTCAGTTCAGTTCTTGCAGCAGGTGCTGTCCTCTCTGAGGTCCTTTCATTCCCAGCTCACTGTCTTGGTTCAGAGCCTTCACCTCCCCGCGGGAGAGAAGTGGCTCGACGAGTACATGGACGAGAGCTCGAGGCTGTGGGAGGCTTGCCATGTCCTGAAATCGGGCGTTTCGGGCATGGAAGGGTATTATACTTCGGGGAGCAACATTGCGTCCTCCATTGACGGCTACAACATCTTGAGCTCGCAACATTCTCGTCAGGTTAGTGAAAGAAATTGAAAAGTTTAGTATTGTACTTCGCCTGGTTATCAGCAATAAAGCGGTAAATCCTGATCTCATTGGTTTGGTAATGTCTTGTCTTTGTGTTTATCTGATATTGGTTTGTGATCTTGACGTGTTTCTTGATTGATCTGACTGGTATGGGGATTAGAAACAGTGAACTGATGCTATGAGTATGATGTTGTTGTTGTTGTCATTTTTATTACAACCCTTTAATGGAACAGTACTTGGTACCATGTAACATGGATTGTCATTTGATATGGGTATGTCCTTGTCCTGTTTCTTGATTGATCCTACAAACTAACCGAATCGGTTTAAAATGGAATAAAATTGATCGGGTCAGTTTCAAAACAGTTTTTGGTTTGGTTTGGTTATGTTTCTTTTATCGATTTCCATGAATTTCTTACTTTCTGTGACAATTTTGACTTATTTTTGTTGCCCCGATATTTTTAGCCCAATTGATTAAGGTCGGTGGCATGAGTCACGTGTCCAAATTGACCGAACCGGTGCAATTTCTATTTTTATAAGTAAGCCAAACCGGTTCAGTTTGATTCAATCTAGTTCGGTTCTAACTTATTCGGTCTTGGTCGGTTCGGGTCATTTCTCAAACAACCATTTATTGGAATAGCAGTGTTCTAAAAATTCGTGACTTGTGTGATTAATCTTTTAAAAGACTTTCTCCTAAAAATTCGTGACTTCTGTGATTAATCTTTAAAAGACTTTCTCCATCGGACTGGAGCCTATTGTTTTTTTATAATACTGTAAAACAGTACTACTTATTAGTGTCATAAAGACATGGATTGAGATCGAATATGTGCATGTTTTATCATCGATCAGGCGATCCGGGCAATGCGCATTTGCCAGAGGGAGATTGTGGGATTGGAGGAGGACAACAAAAACCTAATGGAGACAAGAATCCAAGCACTGTCACTAGGCCAAATCGAGGACGAAACAGTCCTGATGGAGTCAAAACTCAACGGCTTCAATGGGTTCAGAGGGGCTCTGTATGCCATGAGGAATGTGAGCTCACTGCTCCTGATGATCCTCCTCAGTGGCCTTGTGTACTCATGGCCAGACTCAAGGCTCCTCCAAGAAGCACCACATGAGGGCCATGCAGTGTTTGGCTCAGGGTTCATGGTGTCCATGGCAAGGTTGAAGAAGAGGGTGGGGAATGAGGTTGGTGGGCAGAGAGGGGTCTTGCTCTTTGAGTTTCAGAGGGCAGCAAGTGCAATGGAGGAGCTTAAAGTGGAGCTTGAGAGGGGTTTGGAGTATGGGGGAGTTGTGGAGGTGCAAGACAAGGTTGAGAGGTTGAAGGGTTGCTTTGGGGTGTTGAGGTGTGGAGCTGAGGGTGTTGTTGGCCAGCTTGATGATTTCTTTGATGAGATTGTTGAAGGGAGGAAGAAGCTTTTGGACATGTGCACTCATAGGTAGAGAGAGAGGGCTTCAACATGTGCAGCAATAGGTAGGGTTTGTGTAAAATTCAGTGCTCTGAAAATTTTAGACTTGTCTGATTAATCATTGATTAGTCTTTTATTCGTCTTATGTTAATTTTCGACTAATACATGATTAATCTCCAAAAGACCTTCTATATCTGACTAACGGTTAACATTTTTTAAAACACAAGTAAAAATGTGTTTGAATTGTTAGTCACTCTTCACTTGTATTGTATCTCTTAGCTATCTTTCTTGTGTTTCTCGATTTTTATTACAATTTTGCCACTTTCCCATTTCTTTTTTCTCTTGAGCTTCACTATCTGTTAAAGTCAGTATTTAATTTTAGAAGTATTTTGTAAAAGATACTCGACTCGTGTAAGAGGTTGAACTGATATTTAAGTCGAGTTTTTTATTTACATCTTTTTTGTGTCAGAAGTTAATACATTTGGTGTGAAATGTAATTTTTTTTATAAAGTAAGATTCTGGAGAGAGAATGTGATTCTTGCTTTGAGGGAGGCAACATTGATACCCTCTCAAGATAAGAAACAAAGAGGAAGGGCATTTAGAGTTTGCAGTGTAGCTTCAAAGGAAAGCAATGTTTTTCAATCTTTCTAATGACATATATTCTCTTCTGGTGAGAAGAAAAGAAGGAAAATGATGCTTTATGTTTGTTTGGCAAAAGGAAAGCACCAAAAGATTGCAAAAGTAAAAGAAAAAAATCAAGCCAAAGTGAGCTATTATGCATTAAGTGAAATTATTTATTAAAAATTATCAGTACTTGTACCCGAAACCGATACAGGTGGGTAGGTAAAGTATACCCAAGACATAGGACAACTCTAAAAAACTCTACAAATAGCTTCCTAACTCTAAGAGAAGGGGTGCCTCCTCAGGCCTGGACGACTACTTACCAAAACCACATGTCTCCAAAGTTGTAAGATCATGTATGGGGGTTGACGCTTGCATGGTGCCGAAAATGTAATGAAATTGGTGATTTGATGATAGGCGACACGATGACTAAACTCCAATTAAGTGTGAAAGAAAATTTTAAATTATTTTCCAGAGATTTTTAGAATACTGTATTTTACAAAGCAGACAAGACTATGGAACAATCTTATCATCTCAGTCATGAAACACTTTCTTTTAGTGTAATTTTTAGGAACATATCTGTAACATATCCAGCAGCTGCATTTTAACAGAGATCCTAATCATTCCAGCACAGTAACAATGATGGGGAAAGGGACAATACTGATGGAGTTCAGATTCCTGGTTTTGCTTTTTCTGGGAATTCACAAGCAGTTTCTCTCTACCTCTCAAGGAAGAATTGTTGTTTGGGAAATGATTCTTGTCTCGTTTTGGGTTCTTGCTGTTCTTGATCATGAGATGCTCCTCAAAAGCCTCTGTCAGTTCCTCACTTTTCAATAACATTGACTTTGTCGCTTAAATTGCATTCTCAGTACAGAGCAACAGAGTGAAATCATGTGATTTTGGGTAATTTTATACCCATTAGCTCACATAGGGGTTTTCAAAAATACCCAGAAAACAAATCATTCATCATCATTTCAGTGAGACCTGTAACTTGTGCCTTTCACCAGAAAAAAGGTGTCTTGATACACAAAGCCGTGGACAAGAGGCATATAATTGTCTGGAACATTGAATAATGTCTATATATCATGTTTCTAAAATTCGGGATTGAAGAGAACTAGGTGGAGGCAAAAAAGTAAGACGTTTTGAGAGCTTGAGAGAAATTGGCAAAATCGTATTGTATTGAATAAATATTATATACATAATTCATGTATAATTCACATTAAAGATAAAAATAATTATATTCTAGTAAAATAAGATTAGTAAAATAAGATATGTCAAACAATTTAATAAGTTAAAACAAATACACACTATAGAATAGTTTCAAGGCATATGTAACAGAAAGTTACCTAATGAAAACTCGGTAAAACTGAATAACCGAAACAAATTTCAAAACTCGCCGAACTCGATTTATCAATATATGACTGCCATACAACTCAACATTACAAATGTGTTTAGTCATTTCCCAACGTTGTTTTTATACAGAAAAAGATTGAATACTAACCTAAAAGAATCAATATGAAGAGGAGCAAAAAATACATTGGAGATCCAAAAGGGTATGGACTCAAATGCGAGAGACCATCAGATTCAAATCAATTCAGACCTTTATATTGTTTGTGTAATGTTTCTTACCTTCTCAGACAGTCTGCGCCGACGCCAAGAGTCTCAACTGATCAAAACCGGTAGTTTCTCCTTCAAATGGCACCGAGGTTCCTACACTCTTTTCCTCCCTTCGGCTGTTATTTATGGACCGGACTCGTTTGAAAAAGCTCATATAGCCACTCGAAGAAGATTTGGAAGATCGGACTTGGATATCCCCGTCTTTGCATCTTTTGTGCCCATTTAAATGTCAAAAGCCTGGCATGGCAAACTGGGTTGCAAAGGCTTCGACCCTGGCGCGCAAATCAAGAATGTCTCTGTTATTCTCGAGGCCCTTCAGGAAAGCCTTCTGCATCTTCCCGTGCTCTCTCAACGCTATACTGGCAATATGAGCAGCCCTGAGAAGGAAGTCGGCAATTGTGTCAAAATCGGACTCCAGACAGCCTCTCGACGTCATTGCAGGAGTACCTGAGAGAAATAGCATTGGAATTGTCATAACTGCCCAATCCGTCATTTACTGAAGTCAATGGACTTGTAAATTGGTATGCACTATGCAATGAGACTTTCACTCACCAATCCTTACTCCTCCAGGAGTAATGGCGCCGTTATCACCAAATATAGCAATTTTATTGACAGTAATGCTACACATCTCACAAACCATCTCGTAATTCTTACCTGTGAAATAATAATTGGCAAAGAGAATGATCAACCTAAAATCAGGGTCAAATCTAAATGCATAATATCTAGGAAAAATAGTCCACCTACAACATAGCACCATTAGGACTCAATAGTGGCGATATATAAGTGAGGCGAACAACAAAAAGAGTATGGGAAAAGATTTTATATAATTTACATTCAATGAAACCATTTTAGTATACAGAATTGAAGGCATCATAAAAGCAATGCAAGTATCACTCTTAAAACAATCAAGAATCCATGTATGTACGAAGTAGCAATTTAATCAAATGATGAGCCATAAGACGAGAACTATTTTTTGTTATGAATAAAGCAGTGAGTATCAAAATGTACATATACTACTTACATATAAAACAAAGGGATAGGTATATATAACATGAAATCAATGTAATGAGTACGTAAATACATCATTCACATTTGGCAGCATCAAAGCTTCACATTTTTTTGCATTTGAGTATTGACCCATCATCCAATGCCTTTTCACCATAGCATTTCTGTGAACAACTTAGGCAGCGAAGCACTATTAACTATTGCAGCTTCCAACAACGAGTTTCTTTCAAAACAACCATTTTAGAAGCCCAAATTGCATACTTTTCCTTGATAGTGACAGTACAAGATAGCCTTTACCAAGATCATCCGTCTCTACCAAACCTTAACTTCACATTGACACTTACAAGTTGTTTCTCTAAAATTTTACTTCAAAAGTAAAATTACAGTAGCACAACCCCAACTTTTCTTAAGAGCGTAGCAATGCATTTCCTAAACACATTCCACAGGAACTTGCATTTTAGGGAGGAAGGTCATATCTAAATATCATATCAATAGAAGGAATGTCTTCGCCACACTTCTCATCTCAGCCCCTAACCATCTCTTAATAACTCAAAGTGGGCGATTAGTGTATTAAACTAGTTATTCAAGTTAATTACTAAAGTAACTAAACAAATATATATACATGCTTAGAGTGTAACAGTACCGGTAAATAATTACCTGTTAATCCAAGAGGTCTCAGATCCCAGAGTATCAAATGATTGTCAGAGCCTCCAGTTACTAGCCTGCATTTTCTATTCACTAAAGCAGATGCTAAAGCCTCGGCATTTTTCTTCACCTGCTGCATGTATGCTTTGAACTCAGGAGTAGCCACTTGTTTCAAGGCTATGGCAAGAGCAGCAGTATGGTTATTATGCGGCCCTCCTTGCAAGGATGGAAAAACTGCGAAGTTTATTTTCTCCTCAAAGTCATATTTGTCACTTTCATCTCCTTGGGTTAAGAGAATGGCTCTCTTCCTTGGTTTTTTACCCTTCCTATAAAAAATTATACCTCCCCTAGGACCCCGAAGACTTTTATGAGTTGTTGAGGTGACAATGTCACAGTAGTCGAATGGGTTGACACATTCCTGTGGAAACGTCAATGAACAGTGTCACTAGAATAACTTCAGAAAATATTACACCTAAGATAAATTTATTTCCTTTCATAAGTTTTATTGTAGTGTCTAGTGGATTCATATTCATGATAATTTTTTCTTAATCAAAATTTCCTGAATCGCTACGAGATAAGGTGTGTAATAAAAAAGAAGCAGTTCATCACCAACAAGAAAGAAATATGTATCTAATATTGATGAATAAAGAGCAACAGTTGCATAAGTTACATAGAGATAAATCTCAGCTAAATATCAATGATTCTTAAACTTAAATTCGAAAACATTTTAAATGATGGCAGCCAAATAGATTAAGTCTGTGTTGTATTGACAACCCGAATAGTAAAGAACTCCCACACAAAATATGCAAGGCATTGCAAAACTCAATTTCAATTAGATAACTACTACCAGACCAAAGGATTATTATGCAAAGCTTCCTTTCATATCAATTCACCACTATATAACAAAGAAGTCAACAGATATAAGTACATGGCATATGCTCACCAAAACAAACAGCTTAAGTCTACAATGCATGGAGACGGTTAATGAATTGAAAACCAAGAACCAAAAATGCAAAGCACAAAACTTAAATCTTAAACACCCACTAAAGCCCACCTTAGCTGCAACAAGACCGCTAATTTGAGCCATGTCGCACATCAACACTGCACCACACTTGTCAGCAATCTGTCTGAACCTGGCATAATCCCACTCTCGAGGGTAAGAGCTCCCACCACAAATCAGTATTTTGGGACGAAAATCAAGCGCCCTTTCCTCAAGCTTATCATAATCTATATAACCCTTTTGTGGGTTCACTTTATACGGCAAGCTCTCAAAGAAAATGGATGCCCCTGACACCTTCCTCCCATTGGGAGTGCAGTACCCATGACTTGTGTTCCCTCCGGATGGAGTATCCAACCCCATGATCCGATCACCGGGAAGCAACAGTCCTGTGTACACTGCAAAATTAGCAGAAGTACAAGAATAAGGCTGCACATTCACACCCCAATTCTCAGAATCTAAACCAAATGCTACTAATGCACGATCACAACACAGCATTTCAATCTCATCAATGTACTGATTACCACCGTAGTACCTAGCTCCGGCCATTCCTTCCGAGTACTTGTTCGTCAAATGGCTCCCGAGTGCCTCCATTACCGCCCTGCACACAAAATTCTCTGAAGCAATCAGCTCAATTCCCTTGAATTGCCTCTTCCTCTCGTTCTCCATGAGATCATACAAATCCGGATCCGCCACGCAGAGCGACTGATTGCCCCAACTCCGAACCGCACTCCTCCTTGCATCCAGATCAGGCTCGCTTGAGCTCGACACCCTCTTCGCGGCCGAGCTCGACGACGACGAGGAGTCGCCGCCGTCCCGGCGACGCTTCAGGCACATCGAATGACCCAGAATCCGAAACTCCTCGACCTCTCGCTCGTCGTCCTCGAGATCATTTCCGTTGTGAGAGGCGTGATTCTCGGTCTGCGGCTCCATGAGCTGGAGCGGCACCGGCGAGACGAGGTGGGTCGTGTCGCGGTAGCTGGTCTCGAGCTGGAGAGAGATCGAGTCGTCGGCGATTGGGTTGCGCGGCGACGGAGATGGAGGAGACAGAAACCCCAAGGACAAGCTCGATTTGGACTGCGACAAGTCCATTGAAATGAATCCAGAACAGACGAAACCTTCCGGTTTCTGGGTAGAATCAGAGTTCAGAACAACGCCTAAAAACGCAAGCTTTAACAAATTTCAGTAACCTCGATCTCGAACCCTAGAAATGGAGATGGTGAAGAAGGAAGAGAGAGGACGAGGATTGGCTAGAGACAAAGAGAAGGTCTGTCACAGTGAGCTTTTAAATTCTCGCCATGTACAGCTGGACAAAGAAGTGGCCAGTAATAGCGCGGTGACCGAGAGTTTCCCTCACAGGCCGTCGGTTTAGAGAAACTCTGTTCAGATGATTCTCGCATCACAAGGCCCAGGCCCGATAACGAACGGGCCATCTGAACAGTAGGATAAATGTATGGGCCTGAATGTGCCCAGTAACGGCCCATGAGTACCCATCAGGAGCCATTTCCAAGGAGGAGAATGTGTGGTCATGTCCGCTCGAGAATGTCCACCTGTCATCAGTGGGCCCCACCTAAGACGTCAGTTTATATGGTTTAGCTTCCTCGTTTCTCACGTGTTTTACACGTCACCAGTTCCTATCCGACCGGAGATTCTATACTCTATGTTACGGACCAGAGCAGACTGGACGATCCGGTCCGTCGATTAACGACGCGTGGCAGTTCCTGCCAGTTGTAATGCGGATGGATAGGGGACAAGCGAGGGACGGAGAAAGCGAGTAGCGCCTGGTTTTCGTACCCTCGCGCGTATCGAAGTCGTTTCCCGAATTCGCTCGGTCTATAAAGTGACGTGTCCTTTTGGTGACGTGTCGTCCTGTGGCCGAGGGACGCGTTACGTGTACACCTCACGGCGAAGCGTCACATGCTTTTTCTTGGTGGCTCTGAGTCATTCATAACCGTCAAGTGAAATTACTATATTAACCCTCTAAAAAAACTTTGTTTTTTGGTTAAAATTATGTAAAATAAAAAAAATTTGCAATTTTCCTTGAAAATTATACAAAACTTTGTTTTTTGGTTTGAGCTATTAAAGCAAATTGTGAATGGGAAACCAACTCATTATTGCTATTATTAAATGGTTTTAATAATATTTTGTTTTTTAAATATATAAAAATATTATTTGTGATTGGTTAAGAAAAGCTATTTGACATACATTAATTGTTTTCATCATTAGAATGAAAGTGCACAACACTAAAAGGAAAATATTAATAAATAAATAAACAAAAAGAAGCAAAGTGCTTCACATGGTGTCGAAGGATAAGAAAGCAAAATCAAATTCAATATCTAAAGCAAACTAGGCATAGCTATAGCTTCTAAGCCACCATATTGTTGCTTGTTTTCGTCAAAAAAGAAAAAAAACAACAATAAATCATGGTATTTTACAAGAAAAATAGTTTAAAACTTAAATATTTAAAAGAGTGCCGTTTTTAATGAATTAAATTTCGGTCGTTATTTTTATTTGGTCAAACTTCAAGTAACAAGAAACAAGTATTTTCAATATAAGTTGGATATTTAAATTAAATAATCAATTTTTAATAAGTTATGTTCATTTTATAATTAGCAATCTAAATCTAGACTGTTAAATAAGTCTGCAAAAGAAATTACATATACGTCTAAATTCATCATTTGAATTGAATAAGATTGCAAACTCTATTTTATTATTTCAGTAATTCTAACTTGCACATTACCTTGTTAAAATATGATACAAAAAGTTTCTAATTTAATTTTAGTGAGATAATTATAAATCATACAAGATAAAATTAAATTATATAATTTATTGATAAACAAATCATATCTCAAGATTCCGCCTTGATTAACATAATGAACTCAAAAAATATATCTGATAATTAAGAAGAAGAAAACATGTAATTATTATTAATAACCATGAAAAGGTTGTGTAATCATTTTGGTTCACATGTTCATATCCATTAGTATGAGATATGCTTTTTGAAAGGAACCTTAATCATGATGTTGAACTTGAAGATGATAATCATCAATTAAGTGCTCTTCATTAATCATCCAAATAAATTAGCATTTTATTTCCACAACAATTCTACAAAAAGTGACCATCATATATATCTTTTATTGCAAGTATCGTCCAAAAAAACATGTCATAAAAAAGGAAATAAAGGTGTTAAAAGTTTCTATAAGTACACATGCGATTCAATTTCCGATTTCATGAAATATCAATTTTAAACATTAAATGTTGAGGGTCCAAATTAATTATTGCTACACCGTGATTTTGTTAAATTTTAGTAAATTTGTAAGACATAATTGATATCTTTAATTACTTGATATTATAGGGATATTAGGGTGTAAATGAGTCATTGAGTTTAATTTTATTAACATCAGAATAATTTAAGAAAAATATTTGACTCGACTTTTTTTGGATATGAACAAATTGTATAATTAAAATCGAATCCGATTTATTGAATTCAGTTCTATTCGCTTTAACTTACAATTATATATTTTTATTTTATTGAAAAAATACGCTACATAAAAATATATTTTATGTATATATATATTAAAATTTTAATAACGTAAACTCGAACTCATCTCATTTAATTTAAGTTTAGAATCCCCCAAAAAAAAATATTATCTAGCTTTAATATACAATAAGAGTTTCAAAGCTTATCACGTTTAATTATTTATTATATTTTAATTGTTAAAAAAATGTGAAAGTCATAAAGAAGGCCAAGTTAGTGGGCCCTAAAAGTCAAGAAAGGAAGGCCCAAGTGGAGTCCAAGTCCAAACCCACAAGTAAATAGAAATTAAAAGCTTCAAGAACAAATTGAGTAACGTTGGGTCCTCCGCTGACGTGGCACCCGATAAACCGGTTTAAGAAATTAAATTAAATAAAAAAATTATTATTATTATTATATATCGTCTCCACCGAGACCCAAATTCAGATTACGTAACTCTCTGTATCTCTGGAAGCTCTCGGAGAGCAAAAACAGAGAAGAAGAAGAAAAAAGCAGAGCAGGCCTCGACCCTTCTAAATTAATCCCACAAGAATCGTTTTTGTGTGTGTAAATTATATATACACGCGACGGTAGGTGAATCGGTGTCTTCGTCGTCGGTTTTGGTGTCGATCGAGTGTGGATTTGGAGTCGCCGGAGTGTGTCGATGGAGTTCTCTATGATCGGAGACGATGCGGCGTCGTTTTCGTTGCCTCGGAGGCTTCGCCGGAGGTTGCTTCGGGTGGAGTGTCACAAGCCGCCATGTACTGTCGAGGACATCGAAGCCAAGCTTCGTCTCGCCGATCTTCGCAGACAGGTCTCGCTGAATTTGAAGTTCTCGGTTCTGATTTCATATCCGGTTTCTATGATTTTTTTTGGGTATTGGGTGGTTTTTCATATCAATTTCTAAATTGGGGTTTTTTGATTTATTCTTCTTCTGAGAATTGAGGGGTTTTTTTGTGTGGATTTGGTCAATTTCTTGTGTGGGTGTTTGGATGGTGAGAATCGTAAGCAAAGTATGATGGGAAAGTTTGTTGTTTGCTTGGGAAGTGGTGAAAGTTGGAATCTTTGATAATTTTCTGATCAGCCAAACATGGTGTTAGTATTTATTTTTTTCTGATTTTTTTGGGCCCTTTTCTTTATTCTGTTTTGGTGGGTGTTTTTGGAGTTAGGTAGGTGGTGGGTGCTTATGCTTCTTACACTGTTTTGAGTTTTTTTGTTGTTACTCATTTTGCCCTTATCTTTTTAACATATGGGTCTCTTGTAAATATATCATTTTTCAATTTTTGGTTGGATCAATTAATGAGTTTGATAGTGAATAGGTGGAGATGGTTGTTTCATTACATGTTCATTACTCAGAGTTGTATCTACTTCTCTGTAATTGAGATGGTTGATGGGTCTCATGTGAATTATGCTACATGAATTTATTTTATTTTTAGTTTCTCAAATATGCATCATCATTTTTGTAGTTCTATTGGTTTTTGGTTTGATACCGCATAATCCAGTGTGGAACTTGACATTTTCTTGTTTGTTTTAATCTCATTCGGGAACAGCAATTCTATGAGAGCTTGGCGAGCAAAGCGCGTCCAAAGCCAAGAAGCCCGTCACATTCTTCCTCTAGTGAGGAAGACCCCGGGCAGCGCCTGGAAGCGAAGCTCCAAGCTGCCGAGCGGAAAAGGTAGTACAAATTTAGTTAGTTGGCTGTCAAATTCAACATGCCCACTAGCTTGAGTTTTGCTAGAAGTGGTAGCTGTCAAATTCAACATGTTCACTCGCTTGAGTTTTGCTATAAGTAATTGAACCCTATGTAGTGTGCTGTATTTGTTGGTTTGGTGTTGCGCTCTTTGAAAAAGCTGTGGATTGTGTTTGAGTTAATAAGGGTCCTTGAAAAGTTTGGTGAGCGAGCTAACAATTTGGTTTTATGTACAACTGTATTTAGTTCGTCTCTGGTTTTCACAAAATTCTCTAGCCTCTTCAAATGATGTGTTTGTCTACTTACAGCATCTTCTTTGCACAATGGTTCAATCCTTACCTTAACTATGCGTCTCTGATCATCATCCTGATTTAGTTAATGACCAATTATAATCTTTCATGCGATTATGGTAATTAACTCTTTCATGGTCTCCTTTTATCTTGTCTTGGAGCGCTTAGTGAATAGTATTATGTGGAATTTATTCTCGTGATTCATGTAAGCTTGGCTGGTGTATACTATCATAAAACATTTGTAGTAGTTTACAAATTTGAACCTTTTCAATTTACAGGTTAAGCATTTTGGCAAAGGCTCAGATGAGGCTAGCTAAAATGGATGAGTTGAGGCAAGCGGCCAAAATGGGCGTAGAAATTCGTTTTGAGAAAGAACGAAAGGAGCTTGTCACGAAAGTGGAGTCACGCGTTCAACAGGCAGAAGCCAACAGAATGCTTCTTCTCAGGGCTCGCAGACAAAGAAGGGCCACTCTGAAGGAGAGGTCTTCTCAGTCAATAGTGCGACGAATGGCTAGGGAAAGCAAGTATAAGGAGAGAGTGCGTGCTGAGATTCAGCAAAAGCGTGTAGCTGCTGAGAAGAAGCGACTCGAGTTGCTTGAGGCGGAGAAGAAACGGGCATGTGCTAGGATGTCACAAGTATTCCGGGTAGCCAAATCTGTCTCCACCCAGCGTGAGATCGAGAGAAGGGTAATGAGAGAGAGATTGGAAGCTCGATTGCAGAGAGTATGTTTTTGCCTCAAGTTAACATCTAATATATTTTAGCTTGCTATTGTGTGGCTTTTGTGTGTTTTTTCCCTTCTGTTTGCAATCTTTTAATTTAGTTCTTTTTATCAAAATTAGGCGAAACGACAAAGAGCAGAATACTTGAGACAGAAAGGGAAGCTTCGTAATTCCATTCAAGTCCATTGGAACTACAAGCAGGCAGATATTCTTTCCCGTAAATTAGCTAGGTATGTCCCTTTCCTCGCTTCTTATAACATTTGTTGTTACTTGTTTTTAAGTTTTCTAGTGATTGAAACAAAAGGTGAACTGGTAAATGATTCTTCAGAAAAAGTTGAGCCTAATGGTTTTAGCTTTTGGTTAGGTGCTGGAAGCGTTTCCTTAAGCTACAAAGAACCACTTTAACCTTGGCAAGAGCTTATGATACTATGGAAATAAATGAACAAAACATAAAGTCAATACCTTTTGAGCAGCTCGCCAATCTGATTGAATCAACCACAACACTTCAGACTGTGAAAGCCTTACTTGATCGGTTTGAAAGCCGACTTAGAGTCTCTAGAGCTGTTGCTGCCACCAATAACGCTCCCAAAATTGAAAACATCGATCACCTGCTCAAACGAGTCGCCACACCAAAACGAAGGACTACACCCAGGACGCCTGTGAAGAAAAGAGAAGGAAAGGTTGCGGGTCCATCGAAGGAGACGGCCAAAAGTCAACCAGCCAGAAGTCCTAAAACATCACGGTATCCTGTTAGAGTCGTTCTATGTGCTTACATGATACTGGGCCATCCAGATGCTGTTTTCAGCGGTCAAGGTGAGCGTGAGACAGCTCTGGCCAAATCTGCGGAGGACTTTGTTAGAGAATTTGAGTTGTTGATAAAGGTTGTATTAGAAGGGCCTATACAGAGCTCCGATGAAGAGTGTGAAGATGCAGCGCCAAAACGTTGGACCTTCAGGTACCAGCTCGCGGCATTTGATAAAGCGTGGTGCTCTTACTTGAGCTGCTTTGTGGCATGGAAGGTGAAAGATGCTCAATTGCTGGTGGGAGATATGGTGAGAGCAGCTTGTCAGCTCGAACTCTCGATGATTCAGACTTGTAAGATGACACTGGAGGGAGAAAGCACTCCTCTCACCCATGACATGAAGGCTATTCAAAAACAGGTGAAAACATAATTTCTTCTTGTTTTCTTTTGCGTTGTTGTTTAGTACATAAAACCTTGAGGATTCGTTATTCATTTTTTTTGTCATCTTTGCAGGTTGCGGAAGATCAGAAACTTTTGAGGGAGAAAGTGCAGCACTTGAATGGAGATGCTGGGGCCGAGCGCATGGATCGTGCAATTGCTGAAACACGTTCTAGATTCTTCGAGACACAGGAGAAAGGAATCCCTTCAGGGTCACCACTCAAACCCTTAGTATCCTCGAGCTCTCCGAGTTCATCGGCTAGTTCTTCTCTTACTGGCCCCGACACAAGAAGCAATTTGGTTGAGGGGACCAAAAGGCCAAGCTCTGTAGCTCGTGCCTTATTTAAGGACGTCTCTCCCACTCCCAGAGTACCTAGTTCATCTCCTTTGGGTTCCTCTGTTGAAATGTTGGTGACGGAGAATGAATTGATTGTGAATGAACTCCTCCATGAGCAACATGGTTTTACCGATGGCTTGAATGCTCCTGATGAAGGTCAAAGAACTCTGAAGGTTAGTGCTAGAAATCATCAAGAGTTGAAATAGTTGATAAGTTGGGTCATCATTCACGCGAACATTTAAAAATTGAAGGCTATAATAAATTTAGATGGTTTTGATTTAGATTTTGCTGTGATTAAATTTCAGGAGAAAATAAGAGAAATTATGGAGAACGCTTTCTGGGATGACATCATGGACTCATTGAAACGAGATGATCCTAACTATGACAGAATCGTCGAACTCATGAAGGAGGTTAGGGATGAAATTTGCGAGATTGCTCCTCGATCCTGGGAACAGGAAATTGTCGAAGCTATTGATCTGGACATATTCGCCCAGGTAGTATCCATAACCTTGGACTCTATTCTATCATTAAATTTTCTGAAGTCAAATGTACTCACCTTAACTTTTATTCTTAAAAGGTTCTGAGGTCGGGTAATCTGGACATTAGTTACCTCGGGAAGATTCTGGAGTTCGCTATGGTCACTCTGCAGAAGCTAACCTCTCCTGCAAATGACGATGAAATGAAGGCTGATCATCAGAAATTATTGAAAGACTTGGCTGATATATGTGAAACCCGCGATGATTCCAACAACGCACATGTCATTGCTATGGTTAAGGGCCTGCGATTTGTCCTGGAGCAGATTCAGGTACCTAATTGATTTTTTCCAGTACATACGCGAGAGTCTAGTGTAATTTGTAACTAACACGTGATTTTGTCCCTCCCTCGATAGATCCTGAAGCAAGAGATAAGCCAAGCTCGGATAAACATCATGAAGCCACTGTTGAAGGGACCTGCTGGTGTGGATTACCTCAGGAAAGGGTTTGCGGAGCGCTATGGACCTCCCTCTGATGCCTATACTTCTTTACCATTGACTGCTCGGTGGATTTCATCTCTGTGGAATTGCAAAGATCAAGAATGGGAAGAGCACATGAGGTTTGTCTCTGCTCTGACAACCCGGGAAGGTTCCCGTCATGGGCAGCTTCCTTCCACCGCCCTCAGAACTGGTGGAAGTTTTGTGGTCGGTTCGGGTAGAAGCCAAGTCACTCCCAGCGTAACTGCAAATGATACAGGTTATATAACCAACTAGCTTATGATAGTACAAAAAATCGTTACTGAAACGCTATCTTCTGAGACTCATGAGTTATATTCTTGAATCAGGTGACCTGTTACCAGAATGCAACGGAGGAGCCGTCGATTTGCTTGTGAGGCTTGGCTTGTTGAAGTTAGTCAACGGGGTATCAGGTTTGACAAAAGATGTCATACCCGAAACCTTCATACTTAATCTCTCTAGGCTGAGAGATGTTCAAGATCAAATCCAGAAGATCATTGTTATTTCTACCAGGTAAGTGTCGTCATGTTCAAAATTAAAAAATGCTTATTCTAGAATTTACACTAACGTAAAATATTGGAAAATGCAGCATCCTTGTTTGCCGACAAACGCTCATGAGCGAGCGAGCGGTGTCCTCTCCCACGGACATGGAAACTATAGTATCAAAATGCACGGAACAACTGATGGATCTTCTAGACAACGCGGAGAATGCTGGTATAGAAGAAATCACTGAAACTATCAGCAGGTTCTCAGAAGACGGTGACAAAGTGTCAAACAGCGAGAAGTATCGCCTGAGGAAGGTGGTGATGGCGAGAATGTTGGCCAAGAGCCTGCAGTCTGGGGATCCCGTGTTTGAAAAGGTATCCCGAGCTGTTCACTTGGCTGCAAGAGGCGTTCTGCTCGGAGGAAACGGCCCCAATGGCAAAGAACTGGCGACAATAGCTCTCAGAAAGGTTGGAGCCTCAGCCTTGACCGAAAGGGTTGTGAAGGCTGTTGATACATTGCTGATGGTGGCTTCTGTTTCGTTAAGCGTTCACGGGCCATGGTACAAACATCTAACTGATAGCATGCAGAACTAGTCCATGAAACGCTGTAAAGAATAAAACCCACGCGTTTGTATATAGCAGCAGGCGTGAAAGCGTAAATGCAGATACAGTAGATTTGAAGGTATGGTAAGGATTGTGCAGGTGTAAATTGTATTTTAGGTATCACATTGCTGATGAATGATGATTGTGCTGAACTGTATGATATAAGTCATGTAAATGGGATTTTAGGTGTCTGTAAATACGAAGGTATGCTATGATTGTACCAAACTCGTGAAATTTATGTAAATGCTATTTAGATTGCAATTTCAACTTGGTTGTGATGTGTTTCTGTGAGTTTCTTGTTGACTTGAAGGTATGTTTTTTCCTCTTTTTTCTGAGATTGGATTCACTGGGCATGCATCACCTGTTCTGCATTTGAATCTATTTTGTTTGGTTTCATGAGAAAATCTCAGAGAAGTTATGGAAATCATGTGTTGGATTGTTTTTCATCAACAAAATGGGTAAATTCAGTGTTTTGGAAAATGATAGATGCTAGTCAGACAGAGTGGAGTACACAATTAATTGAAGATTGATTGGAGATTTTTTAGAACATGCAGATGCAGTATATATGAAGGAAAAATATCTTGAGAACAATTAAATTCACAAGCATGATGATGAATCAAGCATCAGTAGATCCTTTCTGTACCTGTATTACCTCAGAAAACACAGAAACTGATGTACCAAAAATATTATATATTTCATCAAACAAGGTTGCATCAAATATGTCCAAGTAATGCAAATACACACTTTAACTCAACCTGTACCGTTTAAACACAATCTCTGAAAGAATCACAAGACAAATCAATAATACAGCAGCCCAAATCCATTTTCAAGTCCCAACACTTGCCAGGATCAAACCTTACCAGCACACACAAATAGATTTTACAAACACCTTCATTATATAATGGCATGTGATGGGTATGAAACCAGAAACTGGCCTTTTACACACTCGAAGTATTCAGATTCTTGAAGTCGATAGAGATATCTGAAAGGTGAGAATCGAACTTTCCTTACTTGACAAGAACTTCTCCACTGGCATGAACTTCTCTGACCGTCTTCTCATATTCATCTTCATCGTCGTCGTCTTCTTCTTCTTTTTCATTTTCTCCTTCCTCCTCCTCGGCGACTTCTTCCTTTTCATCGCCATCCTCCTCCTCCTCTTCTTCTCCCCAGTTGATGCCTCCAGCAGATCGGGATGAGCGAGGTAGGATTTTTGCGTCTTCCACGATTCTCATGATTTCTTCTTTTGTTTGAAGGGAGAAGGTCGGGTTTTCTCTCTTGTAGTACACAGCTTGAGCCGTGTCAGTTAGTTCTCTCGGCAAATTCTTCATGAACCATGGGTGACTTTTTATTTCCTTAATGGACAATCTCTGCAAAACAAACATGTAATGTATGTATAGGCACACCAAAACCAAATTGGCAGCACAAAATATACTTAATCTGTTACATGGCATACCCTGGATGGATTTGCGATGAATATGCGAGAAAGGAGATGTCTGCAATCTTGAGATATGTGAACATAATCAGGTATCTTGTATTGCACAGACATGATACGCTGCAGAATAACATTTTCTTGATTATAGAGAGCTGTGGCTAATGATTTGTGGGAAAAAGTGGAAGCTTGAAAAATAACTCACATTGATAGTTTTCCTGAAGTTTTTTGGGTCTTCTTGATCCTCGAAAGGGTATGCTCCCACCAACATAACATAAAGGGTTACACCACAGGACCAGACATCGGCCATCTGAACGGGCACAAACAAATATTATTAGAACCTTAAAAAAGTGAAATTTTTTATCTATCGGCAACAAATTTAATCGGGGGATTGGAACCAGTGACCCTTATGCTTGTTACATGAGGTCTTACGTAATAATTGATTGACATGTTTCTTGATTTTCTATGCTTACATGCTTAGATATGCAAGCAATTACCCTCACGTTCATGTTTACACGTAAGACGTGACAGACAAGCTAAAAGATCTGTGTGTATGACACTTGCTCCAATAAGATATAAAGGGTTAGGGAAATCAGAAGCCATAATACTGAAACACCCCCGGAAATTATGGAAACTGAAATCATAAACCAGTCATGAGTTACTCGAACAAATTACCTAATCAGAATGGCGAATGCTGGTTACTTTTTCTTCTTTGTTTTCCTCAAACTAGTTCCCTTTTCAGGTGTATTACTCGATTTGATCCTACGCGGCTATGTATCATTTAAAGCATTATAGTCACCTACCCACCAACTTAATAAGTATTTCGAGAATCAAATCTATGACTGTGTTTGTATATGAATGGAAATTACATTAACTTGTGTCTAACTTAGCTTCATTTTGATTCTCACTCCCATTTCCAAACCATATCATGCACATATGTTGATGTGAGAAGATGGAACAGGTATAAGGATGACAAAAAATTTGAATCTCCCCTCATTAAATATAAAAGACGTGATTCCCGTTCCCACACAAAAATTATCCATATGCAGATAAGACAACAGAAACACAACACATATTGTCCGGATTATAAAAAACACTAAATCTGACTCATTATCAATTAAGAGTAAGATTAAATGTCGATCACTTGGCATATTATTCCCGCCAAAAGAAGTAAAATGACAAATTACCTTCCCATCATATTCCCTACGAGACAGAACCTCAGGTGCAATATAAGCAGGAGTTCCAACTGTGGATTTGGGTCTTGAATGCAGCAAAGACGACTGCACACAATTTACCAACCATCAAATTAACAAATATACTTAGACTGCCAAATATGTGTTGCATCATAATTCACTTCTTTATATAAACCTTAGAATAACCGAAATCACATATTTTCAGCTGCGGTGCTGGGCTTCCATCCAACAGGGTATTCTCCAGCTTCAGATCTCTATGGCA
Source organism: Geranium rotundifolium (assembly GCA_963920655.1). Classification (NCBI taxonomy): domain Eukaryota; kingdom Viridiplantae; phylum Streptophyta; class Magnoliopsida; order Geraniales; family Geraniaceae; genus Geranium; species Geranium rotundifolium. Next base: position 38,011,213 of record OY987313.1, on the reverse strand, counting down.
TATTTGCTTAAGAAATGGACAAATGAACGAGAGAATGTCAGCGGAAGGTCGGAAAAGGAAATGAATAATAAAGAATATGCCTAACCATTCTAAATTTCAATTACCAACGAATGGCAGTAGCTGACTCCTGAGATAAGCTGCTGGAAAAAATATCTAGCCTGAAAAGTTTTAATGAACGAGCAGTATGTCAGCAAGTGAAAACTTCATCATCAAAATCATAACACGGCCCATTCGGTTCCCAAAAAGTATTGCTTTGTTCTCTGATATCATTTAATAAACTGAAGCTCTCTGTCCAGATTTTTGCCAAATAACTCGTGTTGGCAAAGTGTTAACATTCAATCTCCTTCACTATATATTATCCACGGAAAAACATGGCGGTGCCACTTACGACAAGGGATCCAAATTCTTGAAGTTGAAAGTAAATCGACAAACCTCATCCTCGCTGAATCTTCCAGAACTGCAAATGCGCTCAAAGAGCTCTCCTCCCGCTGCATACTCCATGACAATAGCAAGATGTGTGGGAGTCAAAACCACCTGCAGTTCCAAGAACCCAATTCGACAAACCACCAAAAAATCACAGCCAGACACACTATTTTGAACTGAAACAATCAAAACACTCCCACAAATCAATGATCATATCCCACGTGACTGACCTCCTTGAAGCGAATTATATTGGGATGGCGAAGCGATCTGTGGTTGATGATCTCTCTAGCCACATTCTCATCAATCTACAACCAAAATGCCAACTATGTCATCACACAAAATAACAAAACATATGAAGATCTTCAAAATTTCTGAAAAAAAAAACTTCCGTCTCCAATTCCTCAACCTAAACATGGGTTTTTTTCTTAAACTACTAGATTACAATGCCAAATCACAAAATGCTGCTTCTCGAGCTAAGAACGAGGCAAAAACTTGAGCTCTTTTACTTTAAAAACAAAAATCCCCAAAACACTAACACAGTTACACAAATGCTGAGAATGTTCATACCCTTCGTCCACGTTCGATGTATTTCATGGCAACGAGCTCCTTAGTGAGCTTGTTCCTCATCAACCTCGCCACCCCAAAATTCCCAGATCCTATGTCCTTCACAAGCTCATATTTCTCCATCTCTCTAAACCCTCAACCCGAAATTCCCAATTCAGCTCCGATCCAATCTCTTTCGACCCCAAAAAACTCGGACCCAATCTGGGAAAACCCAAGACACGGAGCTCTGGAGTGAAAAGGAGAGAGATTTGGGCGAGGTGGTGGTTGGGTCTTGGAGGAGATTTGAAGAAAGAGCAAAGAATCTGGAACAGCGAGAACAGAGAGGGAGAGGATAATAAAACTGTATCTTCAATCCTCAAATTGGGTGGCAAATGGAGGAGAGAGAGAGAGAGAAAGTAGTGTTTTTTTAGAGAGAGAAAGTGGAGTGTTGTGTGCGTATATACATACATACATACATACATGCGTATATAAATGAGGAATGTTTTTCTTGGAGGAGAGAGAAGATTTTCTCTCTCACCACACTGCACCTTCCTCTGGATAGATTATAAGGTGTGTGCAAGTCCAGAGTTCTTATTGTGAGCCTCTCTCACATCTCTCACTTAACATGGATATGTTATTTCCATCTCTACCTTTGAAAATCTATTTTTCCACTTTATATTTTTCAATAAAATACAAATTGAAAAACATTGATTCTTGATTGGTTGCTATTATAAGTTGATGGAGATGCTAGATTAGGATGTACTGCATGAAAAATAAACCAGATTAACAGAGAGTAATATTAAGAGCAATTTATAATATTGTTATAATTGTTCAGGAGGTATGACATGAGATTTAGACGTTCAAAATTATGATATTGGTAGCGTTGAATTTTATTTGTTTTGTTATGTATAATTGTATAGTTTTGGGCAGAATTTCATTCTAGTCATACGAGTTTCATATGAAAACAAACAGATTTTTCAACAGTGGATTTGTATTGTTAATATCTATAGAATATAAATGAGGTATGTATTTTCAAAGAAAAATGATTTTCGGTTTCGTGGATTTTTCATCTCGTCTTCATTTTTATTAATACAATAAGTTTTGTAGTTATTACAAGGAACCCCATTAGAGATTCTCTCACAATAGTGAGCTCCCCTCACCGCATTCTCTCTCATATTATATTATTATTTTTTCTTCTACTTTATCTCGCTTTACACTCCCTCTTACAAACATTTTGTAATTGAGGAAAAAAATCTGGTGAGAACCTTCCCATTTCGTGTAAACCATGAGAACTAGCATGGAGACGCCACATGGCGCACGTGCTGAGCTGGCATTGGAGGATACGTGGCGTGGTCACCATTATTTTTTTTTCAATTTCACGGCTAATTGACTAGAACCTGACCCCTTATTATACCACTCTCCCGATATGGTTCACTTTTAGGTTATATTACATAACCCGGCCCCATGTCACATGGCGCCTCCATATTCACTCTCATGGTTTTCACGCCTCCAGTGGTTCTCATTACAGTGCTTCCTTTTTGTAATTAAAAGGGTAAGAAGCATTACTAAAATAATATATGTAGTTTTAATGTAGGGAGTATGGTTGAAGGTTAACATGAAAAAATAACTCTCTACCCTAATTTAATGGAAATCATTTCTTATATTAGTTTGAATATAGGGAGCATCATTGATGCTCTAAAAGCAACTCCAATGGGGGTTGCCGTTTTGTCATACTTTTGGTAAAATGACAATTTTCATTTCCAATGGAAGTTGGCATATTTGCATTTCAAATTGCCAAATTTGCTATAGTACATTGACATATTTGCCAATTCACTATAATAAAATTGGTATAAATTTAATATTATTATATTAATTTAATTTAACTAATGGATAAATGACAATATTGAAAAGTGGTAATTATTGATATTTCCATCAAAATTTGACAATTTGAGTTGGAGTTGGATCACAATATAACAATGATTGAGTAAGTATTATTGCATTTAAAAAACTCCCGTTGGAGTTGCTATAATGGGTATTACTCAATTATAATTACTATATTATCATCGAACTCCAATCCAAATTGCTAAACTTTAATGTTAAAATCAATCATAGCAACTTTTTAATATTTTAATAATAGAACAATCTCAAATATATTATTCTTGTTTTTTTTAAATAAGCTTGTATTATTGGATTCAAAAGACAACTAACCCGGCGTCAAGCCGGACAGCTGAGGCAACGGCTGGTGGGACAAACCCCTCACCATAGTCCCAACTATTGTTAGTCATAGCGTGCTTAGCTAGCTCATGTGCTACCAAGTTACAAACTCTAGACGCATAAGATATAGAGACGGCGGTCCCCATGACAGAAAGGATCCGGCGACAGTCAGAAATAATTCCGCCCACTATATTCCTAGCTTGGTTTCCCCGCCTGATATTTTCTACTACCGTTAGACAGTCTGACTCTATCACCGCATTTTGTACATTTCTCCCTTTGAGCCACGAGAGCGCTTCTCTGACCCCCACGGCCTCCACCTCTTCTGGGAGGAGATTACCCGTGAACCGTCTGCAGAGACCTCCTAGCAGCCGCCCTTCAGAGTCCCTGCATGCGATCCCTATGCTCCAAACCCCTTTTTCTGAGTCCAGACCTCCATCAACGTTTACTTTTACACCTCCTTCCGGTGGAGGGTGCCAGGTTGGAGTTTGATGTCTTTGCCCATTGCCTGCACCAGGTGTTTGGGGTCTGATTCTGGACCATTGTCTGCGATATGCTTTCGCCATTGCAGCTACCCTTGATGGGTGAAATACTTCTCCCTTCCAGACACGTTGATTTCTTGCCCTCCAAATGGCCCAGAAGCAGAGTGCCACGAGGCTTGTCTCATCCTGGTCATCTCCCCATGATGCCCAGTCCATCACTTTTGGGGTCGGTCCCATTCGGTCCTTTACTCTTGTGAGCAATCTGTCATCCCAGATTGGTTTCACCACCCTGCATTCCAAGAAGAGATGGTCCCCCGTCTCCTCTCCCCTTCCGCACAGAGGACATAACGTGAGAATGGGTACCCCCTTTTGAAATAGAGAGGCCCTAGTCGGGAGGAGGTTCGAGATGGCTCTCCAAAAGCAAACTTTGACCTTTGGTGGTACTTTCAACTTCCATACTCTTCTCCATTCTGGAGCGTTTGTCGATGGGTTCCATAGGTTACCTGACGAGCAAATGACCTTGTACGCACTTCTTGCTGTGTATTCCCCCGATCTATCCCCTTCCCAATACCAGGGGTCAGTGTCGCCGTATATGGAGGGGATTATGGAGAAGATTCTGTTACTTGTATCCAGATCAAACAGTGTCCTAACCTTGTTTGTGTTCCAGGCTCTACATTCTGGTAGCAATAATTCCGACACTGTCATGTGAGCAAGGGTATGAGGCTCAACAGTAGTTGTTTCCCCGCTAATGCATGGATTTTCACCTGTCAACCAAGGTGTGTCGAGGATAGGAATATTGCTCGGTCCAATGCTGCGGCGGGCTTTCATGCTCACCACGCTTCGCCCTGCACATATACCTCTCCAGATGTAACTCGGGGCACGTCCTACTGGAGCCTGCAGCAAAGTGGCGTCGGGGTAGTATTTTGCTTTCAGCAGCCTTGCTGGTAGTGATGATGGATTTGTGAGGATCCTCCAAACTTGTTTTCCCAGGAGTGTCAGGTTATGCTCCTTTAGGTCTTGTTCATTTGTCATAACTACATATATGCAGTAAATTGTTACATAAATAAGTGACAGTTTTAAATTGTTAAATAATAATTTAGTCATCTATTTTCACCGTTCTTATCCACAAAAATATTATTAAATGGTGTGTTAGTTTATTTTTTTTCTTCTTAACTTCATGTCATTGTTTTTTCTTTTAGTTGAATAAACTTAAATTAACATTTTCATTATTTCATAATTTTTATTAAGTATATTATTTATTTATTATCTTCAATTATATGTAATCCATAATTTATAAAAATAAATTAAATATTAAATTCTAAAGATGTAAAACAAAAATGTTATTGGTCCAATGGTTAGTACCTGAAACTAGGTATAATTCCATATGGGTACCCCTGGTTATGTCCCATTATCACATGACATACCCTAAAAATTTTTGTATCAGGGTGAATACCCTAGAATTTCATTTGTCTCACTGTTACTAATTCCGTCCAATTCCGTTAGTTTTTAACATTTTTGACATGTGAAATGACTAAAATACCCTTCAGAGTAAATAATTTGTTTTTAAATTGAATGAAATGATGCAAATACCCTTCAATATTCATTTAATTTTCAAAAATTGCCACTCTTTCCTCTTCAATCCCAAAGCCACAACTCGGCGTTGGAGTAGCACCGGAGCAGTGCCGGAGCAGCGCCGGAGCAGAGCCGTCGCCAGCAGGGGCGGGGACTGGCGGCGCTCGCTCTCCGGGATCGCCGATTTCGCCGGCGGTTGCGGCGACGTCCGCAGGTTCCTCGCCGAATCCGACGGATTCGTGGCGGCGGTCGCGTCGGTTCTGAGAGATCACCACCGCGACGAGATCGGGGTCTCGGAAACGGCGGTGAGGATTCTGGATCTGGTTTTGCCGGAGAGCGGAGTCGTTGAGAAGCTGAAGAAGTCGATAGATCTGAGCTCGGTCCTCGCGGTCCTGACCAGAGGAAGCGCGAGATTGAGGGCCGATCGGCGAGGATCGTGGAGGCGATTTCGGCTTTGATCGGGTCCGAGTCGAAGAGAGAGGCCGTTGCCGCGCTCGTGTCGGCGCTCCGGTCGAGCGCCGACCCGGAGCTCGACGAGGCGGCGATGTCGTGCCTGGTCTCGCTATCGTCGGCGAGCGGGTCGATGAAGAGCTTTCTAGCAGAGTCGGGGCTGGTGGAGATCGTGACAGAGAGGCTCGAATCTGATGCATTGGCGGCGAGGCTGGGGCTGAGGCTGGTTCGAGAGATGGCGACGGTGGCGGAGGGGAGGGCAGTGATCGGGGGTCGGGGCTCGTCTCGCCGGAGCAGCCTGGGGAGCCCCCTGCTGAGGGGCTCCAGGGACGAGCCCAGGAGGACCAGCCACGGCGGAGAAGCCGCCGACGGAGGCGCGTACAAAGGGTACCTTCCGTCGCCGGCGGCGGCGAGGAATCGGAGGAAGCTCCCGGTGATTGTTCAGTTCCACGGCGACGGGTGGGTCGGCGGGAGCAACGACTCGGCGGCGAACGAGAGATGGAACCAGAGAAAGAGAGACAAAAGAGAGAGGAGTGGCAATTTTTGAAAATTAAATGAATAGTGAAGGGTATTTGCGTCATTTCATTCAATTTAAAAACAAATTATTTACTCTGAAGGGTATTTTAGTCATTTCACATGTCAAAAATGTTAAAAACTAACGGAATTGGTCGGAATTAGTAACGGTGAGACAAATGAAATTCTAGGGTATTCACCCTGATACAAAAAATTCTAGGGTATGTCATGTGATAATGGAACATAACCAGGGGTACCCATATGGAATTATCCCCTAAAACTATGATATTCATTTGAATGCACATATTTTATGGTTTACCAAAGATTTGATGATGTATTAGGAAGTAAATAAGAAATACATTTAAAATAAATCTACAAATCACGAAACTTTGAAATAATAGTAATTGAAACAATATTGTAAAAATTGCTAAGCGCTAATTAGGCGGAGAAGTCTTTTTTGGGACTAACCGAAAATTATTCGGAGTAATTTAGAAAATAAATCGAATTGAAAAATTAATAAAAAATTATAGATGATTAATGAGAAAATAGTTGGGGATAAATCGAGAATTATTCGAATAAGTCAGAAATTTTTACAATATTGATTTGAAAGTGTAACAATGAATAAAATCCAAATAGTGTGTATTTGACTTAAAAAATTGCAACAATTAGGTGAAGGAAAAAATTTAATTGAGTTGTTGTAAGTCTGATTTGTGCGTCATAATAATTAATTAAAGGCGTAATCAACTAAGAACCCACACCTTAAACGAGAAAATAAAAACTCTTGATAGTTGTTGGATTGTAATATGTAGGGATTAGATGAATTAACTAATTTCGGTGGAAATTTAACGAAATTTCTATATTTTGAGAATTTAATTTTGTCATTTTTCACCACTATAAGGGTAGTGTTGTAATTGTGTCATGCATTAATAATGAATCCGAACATGGAATGAATCCCACAAATTTCCAAATTTTGATATTATATGATTTTTTATTAACATGTTTCGTTCCAAATATAATTTGCGTTGACTGCAAACCTCTAAATTTATAACAAAATTTATAACATTACATAATCTAATGGAGGCATAATATGTAGTATATTCACTACACATAATTTTCATGAAAAGGATTTTCATTCTCATATTATATATCACGATTTTTCCATTTATGACATAATTTTTTTCAAAATCAGCTCGTTTTATACTAATGAGCCCTAATTTTATCATTTGTTTGTTTCACTTTCATCAAAATATGTTTCGGTGATATGCATTTTAATCAACATATATTCAGCACTTCACTTATTTCATGTGTATCAGTTAACTTCTTTTTAGTTAAATCATTTTCCTCATGTGGCTCCAAAATTTTAAATTTCATCGCTTTCTTACATCTCTCATTTTCACTCATTTTTAAAATATGGATATTTCATTTTCATCTACCGTTAATAGACATACATTCATGAAAGTACATTTTACTTGACCATGACCACATGAGTTTGTTTGAATGAAACTTTGCATCAATACTTGATTCATCAAAATAAAGTTAGTGCATGCTAATAAAATTAAAACCTTTCACCATGAAATTGATTCATGTAAATTTATGCGCAACACATTATGAGTAGTCAATACATAAGCTTCATTTTCATAAAAAAGAAATAGTCAGTTTTGTCCAAGAGCGATAATTACAGCGAGTATAGATTCATTTAACAAAAACTTTGAAGCTAACTAGAAAAGCATGTTACTCATGCATCACCAATAATGTCATCACTGGGAACATAATCTTCCTTGTCGATGAACTCCAGATTGTCACCTGAATATAATTGGACTTGTAAAACCATGTTATGCAACTGAAACGAAAATCTTACGTAGCTAGACATGGGTGCAAACTTATGAAATCATCTTTAGCAATATTTTCTTATAAGAAAAGTTGCATTCGTACGTATATTCATTAATGATTAGTGATTCATATGCCATTGTTGTCGAGGTTGGTACGACTTTGTGGCTTTGGACACATTTATATGGAATGATTTGAATTGATTCGTTTGAATGAAATGAGCTGGTGTATTTTGACTTCCATCAACATTCAATGTTTTACAAGGGTTTGAAATTTGAAACATTTGATTTGTCGATTGTACCCATTTCCTAATTAATCTATTTAATTTTATTATAATTTTGTTGATTTATAACAATCATTGATCACATCAATCTTATGGAATGTAAGATATTCTTATTTTCTTCTCTAAAACATGGTTTTTACATCTCTTCCATAATTAATTAATAGTTTGCATGATGAAAATTGATAATCATCAACTTTCCTAAACAAACATATGAAATTTAATGAAATCGCTATTAAGAATAAAAAAACATTTATGGGAGAAATTTAATATTTTGGGCCTTTTCACCTATAAAGAGTAAAAACTAGAATGTTTTAAAGGTTATTGTAGCAGTTCGGGTTGAGTCCAGAAGCCTCAACGTGGCCATATTATCCCTAAAGTACCTCTAGTTTTCTTTAGTTCTACACATGAATTTTATTTAATTGTATATTTAGAAAAAAAATAATAATTTGTCTCCCATAATTTAATAAGCATTATACTTATTTTTGAATTCACGAGACCTATGTTTACTTCATTTTCTTTCGATTTTGGACTAATATCCGTGAATATTATTTTTCTCTTTTTAAATGTAGGGATATGAAGAACTAAATTTAGTCTAAAATTATTAACCTCGACTCGCATAAAAATCAAACTCAAATACAACTCGGTTTAAAATGTTTCTTAACTCTTTTTTGTATATGTGGAAGCTCAAGTTCACCTCGAAAAGCTTGTTCAACTTATCTAATTTTCACAATAAATTATAATTAAAAGAGGAAAGTTACACTCAAATACATTAAGTTAAAACTTAAAAAAACTCACGAGTATGTAAAATCTCAAAAGATTAAATTCAAGTTCAACTCGTTTATCAAATAAGAATAATATTTAAGGATACTTATATGTCAGTATACCCACCCAAACTTCATTCTAATATCATTACACTCAATTTTTTAAATGTCCAAAATGCCCCTGGTATAAATCTTAAAATGGTATAATTGTGACGAAACTAATTTACCATTCAGTCAGTAACAAATATGCCTAATGAATCAAGGGCACATGTGTATTTTCATATAAAAAAATTAAAATTAGCTTGCGATGAACCAACGGTGTCTGTAAAATAGTCACGAATCGAGTCCCTGCAGTTTCATCGGAGAAACCAGACACAAACCAATGAATCAACAGTCTCATGATCTATATTTTGGGGGTTATGTGGTTGTGACCACGACGATGTTGGATGTTTTTGGTGGCTTTAGGGGTTCAGAGATGGCGAAAGATCGCAACGAGTTAACAACAACGATGACTCTGTCGAAGAAGAAGGTAGCTCTGGTGAGCCTTATTGATCTCAACAGTTGCTCTCCTCTCTGGGGCGTGACCTCGATCTGCGGGAGGAGATGGAGGACGCTTTTGCCGTTGTGCCTCAGTTTCTGAGGCTCCCGAATCTTAACTCCCTGACGATGAATCAAGGTTTCATGGGGGGGGAGAGGGTTCTGAATTTGAACAAAATGTCTTTAGATTTTGTTTAATTGAAGTAACGAATCTGGGGTTTGAGTTGAGGTTTTGATCCACATGGCGTTGGCGGAGGTTGTTGTGGTGTTTCCAACGCATTTCTGGAATTTGACATAACTAGAGAGATAAGGTTGAAGACGAGGGCAAAATTGTAATTTTACAATGTTATTGTTATTTTTTTAATTATTCTATTTTTGTGCTTGAAAATTCAAATTTGCTTTAAATTTATTACTTGTTATTCAATTAGGACAAAATAGTTATTTCATAATCATATTAATAATTATATACAGTTGTAAATTATATCTCAAGTACATCTTAATTATTAAAAATATTTAACAATTTTCCTCAAATGAAGTTAATTATTAACTTCTAAAATTCGAAATATCGAAGAAAAAAAAATCAAAACTCATGGTAGTGATTTTAAAATGAGGTTAGTCAGGTGCAGTAATATGTAATTACTCTTAATAATTAGCTTAAGGGACCATAAAAACTAACGGAACATTAATTGGCCATACATATCAATGAATTTAACCGTTCTGGTTCTGGATAGCTCTTAATTCTGAAACCATTATCCTGTCATCATTAATACAGCTCTCTACGAGAGTTGCTGAGAGCGAAGCGAGGCTTTGAAGAAGGCGCTAATGGAGATGTCAACATCGTTGTGTTGTTATGTTTCAAGGTCAGTTCCTTCTCCTACTCCTTCCATTTCCGCTACTTGGCCTACGGTTCTCGTGAATTTCCCCACAAGTGTTGTTTCATCGAGAACAAGGAGGTTTCGTTCTGGATCTCAAATTGTGGCTATGGCTTTGGGGAGAAGAAATGAATTGCATCATAGGGACATGTACAGGGGTGTTAGAAGAAAAGAATTGAGTATTGAGGAGGCTGTAGATTTATTTCACCAGAAACTCAAGAATAGCAAAAACCATAGGGCTGAAGAATTTGCTGAAATATTGAAGTTGATTGTCAGAAAGAAACAATACTCTCTAGTTATATCCTTGTATAAAGAGATGAGTGGTTCTATAATCAATACCTTTATCATGAACACTGTGATTAACTGCTATTGCAAGCTGCGAAACACTGATGCTGCTCTTCAATTGCTGGGGGAGATGAAAATGAAAACTGGGAAATATGGCAGGCCTAATGTTTACACGTATGCTATATTAATTGACGGGCTATGCAAAGCTAACAAGACATGTGATGCTCTTGAGTTGATGAGGGAGATGAAAGGAGAAAGAGTCAAGCCTAATGTTGTTACTTACAATACCTTGATTGATGGGCTTTGCAGAGCCGAAAACATAGATGCTGCTCTTGAGTTGATGAGGGAGATGCAACATGGAGAAAGTGTCGAGCCTAATGTTGTTACTTGTAATACCTTGATTGACGGGCTCTGCAAAGCCAAAAGAATTGACGCTGCTCTTGAGTTGATGAGGGAGATGCAAGAGGTGGAAAGTGTCAAGCCTGATGTTGTCACTTATAGTAGCTTGATTGATGGATTTTGCAAAGACGGAAAAATTGACGATGCTCTTGAGTTGTTGAGGGAGATGAAAGAAGGAGAAAGAGTCAATCCCAATGTTGTTACTTATAGTATCTTGATTGATGGACTTTGCAAAGCCGGAAAATTTGACGATGCTCTTGAGTTGATGAGGGAGATGAAAGGAGAAAGAATCAAGCCTGATGTTGTCACTTATAGTAGCTTGATTGATGGACTTTGCAAAGCCGGAAAAATTGACGCTGTCCTGGAGTTGATGAGGGAGATGAAAGAAGAAAGTGTCGAGCTTAATGTTGTTACTTATAGTAGCTTGATTGATGGACTTTGCAAAGAAGGAAAAATTGATGTTGCTCTTGAACTGATGAGGGAGATGCAAGAGGGAGAAAGTGTCAAGCCTAATGTTGTTACTTACAATACCTTGATTGATGGACTTTGCAAAGCCGGAAAAATTGATGATGCTCTTGAGTTTATGAGGGAGATGCAAGAGGGAGAAAGTGTCAAGCCTGATGTTGTCACTTATACTACCTTGATTGATGGGCTTTGCAAAGCTGGAAAATTTGACGCTGCTCTTCAGTTGATGACGGAGATGCAAGATGGAGATAGGGCCAAGCCTAATGTTGTTACTTATACTACAATAATTGACGGGGTTTGCAAGACAGGAAACACTTCTGCTGCTGTTGAGTTACTGAGGGTGATGGAGGAGGGAACTTGCAAGCCTGACGTGGTTACTTATAACACTGTGATCAATTGGCTTTGTAAAACAAATAACACTACTGCTGTCATTGAGTTGGTAAAGAAGATGGTAGGGGCTGGTTGCAGACCAAACACTGCTACTTATAATGCATTGATCGATTTGTTTAACAAAACGGGATACTCTGCTGCTGCTGTTCAGTTGCTGAGGGGGCTGGAAGCGTTCACGGGAAAATCATGAGATTAATTAGCCAGAGCAGCTCGCTCAAGACATGGTTGGCAAAACAATATAAGCATGTGAGCTGAGTTTTATCATCCTTTGAGTTCGTTAGAATTTTGCCAACTTGTCGATTAAAAAGAGGTAACGTTTTCACCCGCTTAGTGCTGTTTCTGTTCTGTTAAATGTATATCAGTTTGGATGAAAATTTTCCAAAAACCAGTTTTCAATTTTAGTGCTCATTTTTTTAATGTGCAACGAGTCTCATTGGCAAAAGTTGAAATGTTATTCTCCTTATAGTATGTGGTGTTTCCTAAGTTCTCAATTCAGTTTATATCTTGTCATTGTTCATTTACTCTTCTATATTTGCCAAATTAAGAAACATATGCAGATTACACTTTCAGAGTGCATATCTTTTCTGACACAGGATTGTTCACACAAATTCATTACATACCCTTAATGAATTCAGATTGATATCATTTTCATGTACGATCTTGGATTCGTAACCTTTATTTATTTTTGTTGATGCAGAGAATTCTTGATGTGTTGTTATTGCTTTTCTGAATCCATTTATGCCATTAAAGAAGCAGGAAATGAAAAATAATGAGGTATGTGGGTATTTTGATGAAATTAATGAGTTGTGTGAAGGAAAATTATGTAATTGTTAGGTGCATGAGTTAAGGGTGATTCTGAGTAGAATAGGAAAATTATGTAAACATTTGTGTATGAATGTTTTGTGAGATATCAATTGATAATTTTCTTCTTTCAATTTTACTTCACTCATTTCCATAATCATTAGACGCTGTTATTTTTTATTATAAAATTATAAAATATTCTATTTAACGAAAGTTATTTTAAGTAAAAAAAAATGTCTAGATACTGTAAAAAGAATTAAAATTTGATGTAGTACACTTAACAACGTGTTTAGTTGGAAGTATTTGTCTGTAATTATCCATTGAATTTAGGATTAATTACACATCAATACACTAAACTATGGCGTAGTTTAGGATTAATCTACCTTAATTTATTTTTTATGATGCACTAAATTCTTGATGCACCCAACTGTTGTTATTGCTTCTGCACATGGTTTTTTTTTCTGAAGCCATTTATGCCACTGAAGAAACAGGGAATGAAAATAGTGAGGTATGTGGCTATTTTGACTGAATTAATATTATTTTGTGTGGAAGTTAATTTTTAAAACTTTAGTTTGAAGTTTATTCCGATGAAATTAATATGCGGCAATCAAACAACATTACATATTGCGTCCACTCTCGTGTTTTGGCTTTCTCAAGCTTTTAGTCAGTCTGTGGTCATTTTGGACGAGCTGAACTGTACTTAAAAAATTGAGAACCGTAATTAATAATTCAATTTTGGTCATAATTTTAAGAGAAACATTCAATTGTGATTTGAACATGTTTCTTACAAATGAGAACAACCATTAAGCTGGAAAGATCCCAACTGAAGCTTTCGAACACAAGCTTATAACTATAATCGGGCCCAAAATAAAGACCAGAGGTCAATCGTTTCGGTTAGAACTGAAGAACCACCTCGTGGTCATAGGTGGTTATAACCGATCTGTCAAATACATTTTGTTCCAGGTATAGTTCCCCTAATGTGGGAATCGTAGAGACTGGTTCAATTTCATTTTAGGCTGGCTCGATCCGGTTTCAAAACTATGAACATCCTTGAATCTGGCTATCAATGAACTTGAATAATTTTATATTTGATTTCTGTTTTCCTCTTTCAAAAATATATCAACTCTTAATATTTAAGATGATTGAATTTTGACAAATTATGAATGTTACCTGCCATTCAAAATTTGTTTTTAAAGGTGTCATAATGATACAAACCTAAATGCATAAAGTTTAATGTGAATTGTTATCACTTTCATCAGTGCAATGATGTAACACTATTAATTTTCATTGCGAAATGATTAAAGTACCGTTACTTGTTCTTTACAGTGCTTAATGCTCACTTCAGACTCGGAGGAAGAGGATCGATCTCGACCAAATGAAGAAGAATGCGTAAGTCCACTATCGTCAAACAAAAAAGACTCGAGTTTTTTTAATTACAATATAACAACTTTTATTCAGTATGTGTATATAATTATTTAGTCTATCATTTCTTTTTGTTGATGCTCTACAAGCTCTTCAATTTATGTATCCGTCTTTTTATTTCATCAAAAATCGATCATGAATACGTCTTGTCATCCTCAATCGGTCGACACGGTAACGATTGAAATCCAACATTGTTCTATACATACCAGTTGTTTTTCAAATTTTTATCGTGTTTTCTTTTATGTATTGATTCACTTTTTTCTCTGAAACCCAAAATCTTCAAGCCCTCGTCTAATTTTCAAGGCGAAACCTTGTAAAGCTGGTCTTGATTTCAAGCGACAATCTTCAAACTCTTGGTAATGTATTTGTTACATTATTGCCTCACTTTTTTCTTCTTCTGCTTATTGTTAAGCTAGTCTTTAACCCATTTCAATGTTTCGTAAGTTGTACATTGTATAAGAAGAAGATAGAGTTGAGTTCCAGATGAACGATAGATTGTATAGATAATTGTATTTTTAATATCTACAATGTGTATTTTTAAAATCTACAATGTGAGGAGTCGGGTACTCCAAGTAGTAAGTCCTAAAGCCGTCTTCTGATATGTTTATTTTTTATCAGCGAATCAGGCCAACCCTTTGTTCTGGACCGACGATCGTTGGAGCGGAATCAATGCAGTTGAGACTAATTCCACCTATTTTTCGTTGAATCCCAGTCTACGAATCATCAAGAAGAGGAAAGACCAGTCAGATCTATCGTATGCTTTACTCATGTCTAACTTTATCGCCTTCCACCCCATCTTCCCCCGATTTTTACGGCGAAGATAGTGTAATACTTTAAATGAAATCAAAATGTTATCTGTTATTAATCTACCCGGAATGAACGAAAGAAATTCTTGCTAAGTTAGCCATAAGAACCCAATCATCAATCCAAGCATCTATATGATTATCTGAGTGAGACTTTATATCTCCTCTTAATATTCTTTAGGCACAAAGTTTCACTGATGAAAATAATATTGGGACACTTGAGAGCATTGAGCTCCAAAAGGAACTAAATCAGCAATTTTTGTTGGCTGGTCAATTGGCACTTTTTATTATTATGTGTAAGAAGTAGGGCTGGACATGGGTTCAAAATCGACACCGAACTGGTCAAAAACCAAATCAGACCGGAGTCCCTAGCTCTCAAAAATTGAGAACTAGAACCGACCCATTATATAATGGGTCGGTTCTAGTTCTGGACCCGTTTCTCCGGCTCGGTTCTCCAGTTCTACTCACTAGAACCAATCGATCCTTTATTTTTGTTAATTATACGGTTTAATATGTGGTTTAATTCGCATTGTCTAATTCTAATATGAATATTTATTAAAATTCTAAAAATATAATTAATTAAATATTAAACGAGCCGGCTCTCTAGCTTATCGAGACTTAAAAGGTTAGGCTCGAGCTCGGCTTGTTTATTAAACGAGTCCAATCTTGAGCTCGATTTCGGCTCGACCTCGATTATAACGAGTCCAACCCGAATATTTAACGAATCGAGCTCGAGCGGCTCGTTAAGAGCTCGACTCGTTTACAACTTTATTGATACTGAAACTCGGCGATGGAAAAGCCAATTAATAAATTTGAACTCTTAGTTATACAACACAACCCGACATGTACAATTTAATTTTATATCATCAACTTGAATTTCGTCGATAAGAAATCGCGAGTAACTTTCCAGAAAAATATAAGAACCTTTGGGGGAAGATTTAAAGACCATAGCTTCTTCCATTTTATGCTCTAAGGGACTCCGACCACCAACCCTTCTGCTCAACAACTTAATTAAACATTGTTTGTATATACACTTCTTAACTAAAAACTTAATCTGTAAATCCGTTTAACTATTTCTTTATTTTACTCCCTAACACCGACAGCATTCAAGTTAAAATGATTGCATGTGATTTGCACGTGATGACTCATTTTCTTGATGACTAAATTGCCCTTTGAATAAAATTAAAATTAAGAATCAAAGTAAAACCCATCATCTTTTTCGCATTTAGAGTTGTAACAGACCAAATTTTTAACGACCTACTCGAGCTCTATGCATGCTCGTTATAATCGAGGTTGGGTTGAATTCGAGCTTGATGATGAGCTCATTTAATAAACGATATGAGCTCAAGCCTGACCTTTATAGGCTCGCGAGCCGGTTCATTTAATATTTGTTAAAATATTTTCATCGTTTATCAATATTGATGATAAAATTAAACGAGCAAATCTCGAGCGTGCTCATTTCGCATTTAATTTATTTTATATTTAATTTTAATTTTTATCTTTTAATGGATATTTGTATTGAAAATTAAGCGAACCGAGCTTGAGCCGAACCGATCTCGAGGTTGTCTATTTTCTTTCGAGTCGACCTCGGGCGTAGTTGTATAAGCTCGTATAAGCCTTAGCCGAGCTCAAGCTGATCATTTTTTTCACGAACGAACTTAGTCTTGCCGAATAGACACTCGATTCGGATCGTTTACACCCCTACTCGCATTTGTGTCCTCTAGGAAAGTGCTCTTAACTTCTATGTCTCGTTTAACTAATTTATAACATGATTGACAACCGATAGTCCATACTTTTCACGACTATCTTGGTCACGACTAGAGTTGTAAAGGAGTCGAGTTTTGAATGACCCATTCCCGTTCTTTGTTAAATTTTATTTCCGAGCTTGTTATAATTGAGCTCGAGCCGCATTGAGCTCAAAGTTGGCTCGTTTAAATAATAAACAAGCCGATTTGAAGCCTAACATTTTAAGGATTGTTGGCTCGCGAGGCGGTCGTAATAATTAATTAATATATTTTTATTTTTAATAAGTATTTATAATGAAATCATATGAGCCGAACTGAATCTCGAGTTTACTCGTTTAGTATTTAATCAATTATATATATTTATTTAAAATTAACTATATTTTAATGAGTATTTTTATTAAAAATTAATCAAACCAAGCCTAGGCCGAAATGAGCTTCGATTCACCTCATTTACACTTCTAGTCGTTACCATTCCGGGCTCCATCTCCATATTGAGGTCTCTACTCAAACGACATTAAATCGATCATGTGTTTCGAGATTTTTTTTGGTGTGTTGTATTTCACTAACACCAAACATTAAAAATTATTTAAAAATTTAATAGAATATTGACTGTTGCGGGTCCGAATGTGATTTCGCAATTACACTTCTGACCCGCATTTGAGCACCGAATTGTCCTCGTTTCAGCTTTCTAGAGCCAATAATTTGGTACTTTTGATCCTTTGTGTGTTTTTGACATTTTGTAGGTGCAAGGCACAATTATAGCATAATTGGAGCTGAAAATCGGTTAAGAAAGTTCTGCACAAAAGCTGAAACTTCCCGGTGGTGTGGATTTCTCGTCCGAAGTCCGATTGGGGCCCATAATTTGTCGATTTGAGCGGATTGTGAAGATCTAATCCATTGGTGAAGATTTCAAGGGGTCACGATCGTGCCTAGGTGAGGCAAGATCGTGCCTAAATGTATTTTTTGCCGAATTTTGCTCGAAACTTACAGTGGCGACGCACGATTTGAGTCACGATCGTGCCTAGGTGAGGCACGATCGTGCCTACCAAGGCAAGATCGTGCCTACCAAGGCAAGATCGTGACTAAGGCGCGAAACTGATAATAAAGTGCAGAAATCAGATATTTTTGAGGGTGGAGGAGTTGGGCAAACAACAAAAACGAGTTGAGGAGGAGAGAGTTGAGTTTGAGAGCTCCAACCTCTTGTTCTTCATCAAACTTGAAGATTTCTTCATCTCTTCTTAACACTTTGGGAATTTTGGAGTGGATTCCACCATATACTCAACCTTTGGAGCTAGGAAAGGAAGTTTTGTAGAGATTCCCACCATCAAATCCACCAAGCTTGAAGATTCATCTTGCTCAAGAACACCAAGATCAATTTCTATCCCTATTTACTAGTTTATTTTGATGTTGTTGTTTAATTTTGTTGATTGTATGATGATAGTTGGATTGAGCGCCATGATTGAGGGCTAAATCCCTTTGCCATGGGTGTTAGACATTTGTGATGTGATTATTGAGTTTATTGAGGTATTAGTTCTAGGATTGAAGACTTTGTTGTGTGGATTGTTGTTTGAATGCATGTATTGTTTAATTGACACTTTACAATATGTGTTTGAGGAGTTCTATCCGATACCGTAAGGGAAGTAATAGAATTCAGACCTAGCATCCACCGAGGGTTGTAGGCTCAAGACCGTGTCTTGGCACCTCATAATAACCCTTAGCTTATTATTGTCGATCTAATGCGGTCTCAAGTTAATCTCAATACCGAAAGGGCACGAAGAGACTCGGGATTAGGCTAACCTCATTACCGAAAGGCGAGGTCGGCACTTAAGACATAGGCTCAACATTAATTTCGATCCGAAGGAATTAAAACTCGCAAACTTATTTACATTGCTATTTGTCTAGCACCCTAAGCGCTTTACTTCCATTGTTATCATGTTGTTGCTATTTACTTGTTGATAGTTTACTAAAATAAATACAAACACTCAAAACAACCTACGACCCTTATTAGTCCCTGTGCATTCGACTCAGTATCTTACCGGTTTATTTGTACTTGTCATGACCGCGTGTTGTTGCGCGAGAGAGGGGAGACCGCTTTTTTCCCCAACATTGACAATTATCACAAAATGTTAAGTTCAATTACTTTTGAGTTTGATGTTGAGTTCAGTACTTCAATTACTTGTGAATTGACTAGACGTTGAGTGAACATTTCCTCTATTCTTATTCTAAGAAACACACACCTCTCTACTTTCCTTTTGTGAATTGACTAGACGTTGAGTGAACATTTCCTCAAAATAATTCATTTTAAAGTTTTATTTTTGTCAGGGAGCAATATAAATGTCGTAACATGTTCTATAAACACACTAAATGTGCTGTTATACGAGGTATCCAGTTTAGGGGTTCCAAGCTCACGACCAAGTGCTTATTATTTCTTGTGTTGCAATTGTCATTTTATCAGGTTCCGTTATTATAGCCGTTTAAAATTCACAAACCATTTTGAATGATATTCAAAATTTCTTTGAATATGTTATTGAATTCATTCGAGACGTGAGCAGAACTTAGATTGAGAAGAATACAGGCTCCTACATGAAAACCCTAATCGTGATTTGTGTTTCTTGCTTCATCTGATTATATCACTCAATATTTTTAATTTAGTTTTGTAGAGCTTCCAGTACTAATTGAAAAGAGGGAAAATAATGACACATTTTAAAATTTTGAACGGCTTCAAGGAGTATATTAGCTATTTCGAAATTAATAAAATAAAATAAAACTAATAGAATTCTCCTACTGTTTTCCTATTTGAGAAAAAAAATGAATCATCATTTGTTTTTAATTAAAACTTTGAAAATAATGTATCTAAATAAAAATTGAGTCAAAGTAAATAGGAAAAACTTTAAGGGGATACACTTAAATATTCGAATCCATCGTCGTTGATTCTACTCGACTCCATGAACGCTATTGTCCACTCCGCAAGCTTCTCCGTTCTTCGATGAATGCTGAAAACGAATGAATGCTACGACATAAGAGTGAGTAAGTACACATCCGACTTCACGACATTAAAAGGGTAAGAAAATTCAATTTTTAAGTATCTTTTCTGCTAAAATTATTTTTAGGTATACCCACTTGATAAACAACAGATTTTAAGGGTATGAACATGAAGTTTTCCGAAGTAAATATATGTTTAAGAGATTATTCTTATAATTAAGGGAAAATGACATTTTTGTACACCTAACTATACCGGTTTTTCACTTTCATACCCTAATTATTTCCCTCCTTTTTCAGTAGTCTAACTATTATTTTGAGACAACTTACCCCTAAAATACAAAAAATACATAAACTATTCTTAAAATTGAATCAGATAATTTCAGCAATTTCGAGTTTAACTCGGTCCATCGAACCACATCAAGACATCCAATTCCCCAAATACCCAATCATCAAATTGCTCAATTTGTTCAGCCAACCGAATCAGTCTACAATACCATAACACACCCGGGATCCAAATTCAAGGGTTTTGGCCGCCAATTATCACGAATTCGCAAAATTTACCAACTCGTCACACAAATTAAGATTAGAAATTCAAGATCGAAATCCAAAAATTAGTGAAAAGTACAAACTAGCGGGAGTTTTGCTCTTTCCGAAGATAAAATTCATATTCGCTCAAATCAACAAGAAACAAACATCCAAATGAAGGATCGCAATAGTACATCATATGTATGCAGCGGAATATAAAGTATGCAAATTAAGTAAACCGTACCGTACGTGTCAATTCGCAAGTTGACTTAGTTTCAAAAAATTCGGATCCTTTCGTGTATCTCTTGATCTCAAACACCTAAGGAGTGAGAGCCTCTTTTTCACATTTACTTGTACTGTACACACTGAAAACAAGAGTTTATGGTTTAGGGTTTTGGGCGGCTTACGTACCCCGTCTCCAAATCAAAGTCCATGTAGTTCGACGCGTATACAAAACTCTTTTTGGGAACGCCATTGTACCCAAAACACCTTTGGAGTTTGACCTATACCCAAAACAATTTTTAGAATCGATCCAAAACTCCTTTTAAACTTTATATAATATGAGTGTTGCCGAAACCAATTTCGAATGTACTTGAAAGTTTAAATTAACCCGAAAACTATTTTCGAGAATTCTCATGTTTACAAAACAATTTCGGAAACTAAAACAAATCTCTAAATATATACAATTTATTCAAATCATATATGTGCATATTATATATACACTAACCGAAACATATAAACATATATGTATATGATCATGAAACGTGTACATGTATATACATGCAAAAATGAACTCATGCTTATAAACATCAAATAAAAATATGTATCTAGAGATATGAAATAAGCATCTAATAATGCTTATTATGATCATGTGATGAATCCATGTATATACACATATATAAATCACCGAAGTACACAAATATAATCAATCACTATATTTGTTATTAACACACACACACACATATATATATATATATATATATATACAACAAGGCACTCAAATTTATATAATCAATATTATACATATTCAACACACACATATTTGTGTACGAGTATGAAACCATCGGAGCACACCAATTCCTATATGTACGGTGCACACAATCTATGATGTTACTGAAAGAGATCACCACAAGTTCTAATCGATAAATATCATGCAGCGGACATTATGTAACCGTGGTGATCGATGCAAGCTATGATTTTAATGCAAATTCAACATGTTAT
Source organism: Geranium rotundifolium (assembly GCA_963920655.1). Taxonomy (NCBI): domain Eukaryota; kingdom Viridiplantae; phylum Streptophyta; class Magnoliopsida; order Geraniales; family Geraniaceae; genus Geranium; species Geranium rotundifolium. The sequence goes on along the minus strand of OY987313.1, from coordinate 37,989,701 downwards.
ATATATATATACTAAATCTGAAAGTTACCTCTTCTAATCGATGAAAACACAAGCTTAGTGTTTCTCTATTAGGTCCACACAAGCACAACAACCGAAGAAAGTTTTCACTCAAATTTTTGCTATGAATTTTGAGAGAAGCTTGACAACAATGGAGGATGAGAGGGAAGAGCGAATTCAGCAACGAGGGGGAGAGGATGAAGGAATTAGTTGCTGAAAATTAGAGAAAATAATGGAAAATATATTGTAATTTTAATTTGAAAATTAAAATTGAATTTCAAATTAAAATTGCATATCTATCCTTCATAAACTCTTATTTGCATTTGTTCCCATTCATAACTTAAATCCCTAAATGGGCTTTAAGCCCGTTTAACTAAAACTCAAATTAAACCCATTAACTTGAGTTCTAATTTCGGTTTAGACAAAACGGCTCAATTTTCTCGAATTGATTTCTTCAACCGTCTGGTTAAAACCTTTGGCCAGAAAACTACTGAATCGTTCTCAATTTTCATCCATAATTGTTGTCATGTATCGTGCTTAATGCGTGTGACCCTTTAGACTCACGAACAACTGGCAGACTGGTAAAATTACTATTTTACCCTTTCCATCATAAGTGGTCTCTAGCAAGACATTATGATTATCCAACGTTCGTGATTATCGACTATTCGACTTAACCTGTTATCGTACATGTCAATGTCCTTTTATCAAACTGATATCCAGATTGATCAATAGGCATAGAATGGTCATCCTAATTTATCAATCACTGTTTCTTGATATCTGAGATGACTAAAAACTGATACTAAGGTATCACCTGCACGGCCGTGCTATTCCTTCAGTCATACTCATCAAGTGGCCTAAACGGATATCTTTCTCATACCGAAGTATGAGTGATAAATCCCTCAGACGCCTTTCGAGTTCACTAGTGCAACAAATATCAAAGCCAATCGAAGCCGTTATAGTTACCCTTTTACAGATAACGTTAGACTAGGTCAAACTTAGGTATTCGTTGCATAGTGTACACAAAGACTCCTTGGTCTTAGGATATAATGACAATCTACGATATGTGAGTATCTCATGACTGGATCTATGCAGCGTACTCACAATCGGGTTGTCCGATATCATCGACCTGATGGTATCTATGATATAACTCCGGCACATACTTTGCCATGATCAGTAGAGCGTGATCACAAGGAGTTGGTCTCATACTGATCGCTTCTTAAAGAAGCTTAGCTGATCAGGGACTCATCAAATTTAATTCTTTCTGATCTATAGTTCTACTATTAGTGGTTACACACATAATGACATAGATCAAATTACATTCGATATATTACTACAACACATTAGTAATATATGCCGATTTATATATTCGGAAAGATGATAAAACATTACATCTGTAGATCACTTATATATTGGACTGGGGCATAAGTCTAACAATCTCCCACTTGCCCCTGGTTCCAATTTAAGTTCTGATCTACTCCCATAGACCCTGCATAGTCCTCATGCCTAGGCTGCGGCTGAGCCTCTGTCAAGGGATCGGCCATATTATCATCAGTCGAATAGTGTTTAATCTCCACATAACCTCTATATGTGATAACTCTCACGAGGTGATGCCTGCTGAGTATATGTTTGGATCTGTTGTGGAATTTGGGCTCTTGAGCAATAGCTATGGCACATGTGTTGTCCCACAACAAGCTTATCAGATTAGACGCTCGCGGCGTTGCATCTAATCCGATCAGAAAGCTTCTAATCCATACGACCTCTTTGGCTATTTTTGTTGCAACTATATACTCAGCCTCCGTTGTAGAGTTGGCAATTTTGGCTTGCTTAAAGCTTATCCAGCTGAAAGCGCCACCACTCAACACAAAATATATCCTGACTGAATTTTGAAGTCATCTGGATATGTCTGAAAACTAGCATCGACTTGTCCTTTGACTGCTAGTTCTCTATCTTCATCCCCATTCACCAAAATGCATCCTCGATCCTCCTCAAATATTTGAGGATGGCCTTTGACAGGCAATCCAGTTTAATTGTTCGGGGTTAGATTGGAATCTGCTGGTACAACTTAGTGCAAACGAGACTTCCAGTCTCGTGCACATCCTGGCATACATGATGGATCCCACAGCCGAAGCATAAGGGATCTTACTCATCCTGCTCAGCTTATCAGGAGTACTAGGACTCTGTAGCTTGCTGAGCTTAATGCCATAACGCATGGGTATGTATCATTTCTTAGAATCAAACATTGAGATCTTCTCAACACTTTACCTATGTACATGTTCTGACTTAGGCCCAAAATCCTTTTGGAATGATCTGTAGAGATCCTGATGCCTACATTAAATGTAGCATCACCTAAGTCCTTCATCGATAAGTACTTCCCTAACCAAGCTTTGGTGTCAAGGTCGGGATGTCATTCCCGATGAATAAATATCAAGAATACAATATTACTCCCACTCACTTTCTTATGTACGCAAGGCTCACTTTTGTTTTTGATGAAGCCGAGTTCCCTTACAGCTTCATCAAAACGAATGTTCCAACTCCGTGAAGCTTGCTTTAATCCATAAATGGATCTTTGCAGCTTACATATCTTCCCGGGATTCTTTGGATCTACAAAACCCACAGGTCGTGTGATATACACGCCCTCTAGTAAGTTCCTGCTAAGGAAGGGGTTTTGACATCCATCTACCATAGTTATGGCTAAGAATAATCCGGATCAATCTGACCATTTCTACTGGTGAAAAGGTGTCATCATAATACATGTATTGAATCTGACGATAACCTTTTACAACCATCTTAGCTTTATTGGTCTGAGGATTTCCATCCATGTCGGTCTTGATCCTATAGACCCACTCAGAACCGATGGGTTTTATCCCAGGAGTTTGATCAACCAAGCACCAGACTTGGTTGCCTTACATGGATTTCATTTCCTCATTCATGGCATTCTGCCATTTTTCGGAGTCTGGACTGGTCAAAGCTTGTCTGAAGGTTTCTGGATCATCCTGATCCACAATCATCAAGTCATTTCCCTCAGTGGCTGTGAAGCCATATTTGTCTGGAACATGACGAGATTTTTCAGACCTCCTTGGACCATCTGGAATTTCTGTAGGGATTGATTCTTCATTTGCGACCATCTAAGGCTCCAGTACTTCTACATCTTGCATAGCAGGCTCCTGAATTGCTTCAGGCTGTTCTGTATCCTCTTGAATTTCTTCGAGATGCATGGGACTCCCACTAGCTATTATGGAAATAAAATATTTCTCCAAAATACCCCTCATCGAGCAACATAGGCTTTGTACTCGCTGGGTATGTAGAAGTTGTATCTCTTAGTTTCTTAAGGATACCTTACGAAGACACATTTGTCTGATTTGGATGCATGCATCTCTGCTAACCAAATCTTTTAGGAAAAACATACTAGGATGTTTCCCACACCATATATGACTATGGTCCATTTCTTATTTGGCTACTACGCGAAGGCGCACGCATTCAAATAGAACTGACCATCTCATCCCGCTCCCATCCCAATGAATACTACGCGGAGGCGCACGCATCCACATTAACGGGAGACGTAATGAGTGTCATGTGGTGTACCTTCTGTGACTCTGGTCCAACTCTTATTTGGCTACTACGCGGAGGCGCACGCATCCAAATAGAACTGATTACCTTATTCAGCTCACATCCCAATGAATGCTACGCGGAGGCGCACGCATCCACATTAATGGGAGACAGAATGACTATCACAAGGTGTACTATCGTTGTCTTCATCGGAGCCCGATTCAAAATGAATGCGGCCGTTTCTAGAGTCAAGTATTAGTTCAACTCTCTTCTGGCCTGAGTACTCATAGGTCCACATACGTCGGAATGTATTAGACTTAATAAGTCACTCGCCTTTCACATAAACCTGTGAAAGGTGCCTTCGTCATTTTGCCCATTAGGCGAGACTTGCATCTTTCAGTTTGAGTGAATTCAAATGGACTTAAAAAGTCCACACTTGTGAAGTGTTGAAATGCGTTTCTCGCTCATTAGGCAAGACTTGCATCTTTATGTTTAAGTGAATTCAAACGGACTTAAAGTCCACACTTGTGAAGTGTTGAAATGCATTTCTCGCCTATGTGCCTTAAATGACAATGCCAGATTATAACTTGGTTTAAATAATTAGATTTAAGCCTTTTCTTATTTACGTTATAGCGATTAAGTTTACCAACGTAAATATCTGATCCTGAAGACGTGGATACCCACTCTTCTTCACATGATCCTTGTATTACTTACAATCCCTTATTCCCGTGTCCTGGCTCATAGTAGTGATAGCAGACCTTCTCCATTTTGTCCTTAGTCTTCACAGCAGCTTTGGGAGCTGCTTGAACCTTTGGACGCTTGGGGTGACTGATCTGCCCTGCAAGGTGCTCAGGAGCCTTACCCTTACCCTGATCAGCTTTCTTGAAGCTGACCTTCTTGTTGACCATAAGGACCTCCTTGGTCTTGCCCTTGAGGTTCTTTTCAGCCGTCACAAGCATCCCATGAAACTCTGTTAAGGACTTGTCCATGGCATGCATATTGTAACTTACTATGAAATTACTATATGTATCTAGAAGTGACTGCAACATAAAATCCGCAGCCATTTTCTCCTGATCATCAAAACCGAGTCTGGTTAGATGTTCCTGAAGACATTAAATCTTCGTGACATGGGGACTAACAGGGCTCCAACCTTAAGTTTGCAGGAGTTAAGTTCTATGAAAATATCATATCTTTCGACATGAGCTTTCTCCTTGAACATTTCCTTGACCTCTTCCTTACAGGTATGAGGGTCATCTGAAACGTTCCTGAACTGCTTCTGCAACTCTGGCATCCTACTGCCCACCATAATGCATGACACGTCGATTTGGTTACTAAGGAACTTTGATAAGTATCCTTAGTGCCCTATCGGCGTTCAGCGGTGGCTCAACAGGAGGTTCCTTGGTAAGGATATATTACTTGCGTTCATGCTTGAGTACAAGCCTCAAGTTTCTATTCCAATCTGAGTAATTCACGCTCTTGAGTCTGTCCTCAATCTGGACTCTCAGTGCGCTATTACTCCTTTGTGTTGTGTTTGTCTTTTAGTTCTACATGGTAAAATTAATTAAAATTCAAGTTGGAGATTTAGTTATAAAACACTTGTCTGACTCTAACATTAGAATCTGAACCAAGATCCTATCATACCCTCAATTGAAGTGAACGGAGGCTCACTGCTCCAATTGAGAGCATCAAGGTAGGAATACATCCATTTACAAAACCATGTAATTCCTGGCTAGGGTCTGTACTAAAAGTACTCGGCATACCCTATACTGATACCCTAGGTCAGCCCTAGCTGACAATCGTAGACAAGTCTACGTAGCTTGAACTATGGATAGAACTAATGTGGCTACTACGCGGAGGCGCACACACCCACACAGAACTACCCATCTCATCCAGACCTTTTCTCTATGAATGTTACGCGGAGGCGTACCGACATCCATAGGGTCAAAGCCCTTTTGAGTGCCCAAACTTGGATGATATCACGCTTGACTTGTAATTACTTGCGTTTAAGTGAATTATAAAAGTCTGATTGCATATCGATACAATCTTAATCTGGAATCATCGATTGCAAATCCATGCAAAGATGATCCCTTAGCAGGTTACATGCGAGTCTGATTAAATTCCGATTTTAATCTTTGCATGTGGGTGATAGCAAATCATACATGAACTTGTATATTTAAACTATAATACATTCAAACATATTAATGTAACGATAAAATATATGCATAGCTAAGCCCATCTTAAGTTCCTAACAATCTAACAATACTGATCCTAAATACATGGTCTTCAAGATCCAAACTTGCTCCATTCTTGTGAACTCCCACTGGCTTCGAGCCTCCTCCAATCCGAGTCTTTCTCTTGACTTGGTTCTTGTGTCGGTCTTCGTGATTACAAATTTAAATAAATAAAATGAAATACAAATCACGACATGTAGGCCGTATTTACTACAACCCAAAATTAAGCAACACGCAGGTTGCAAAACCGAAATTAAAATGCAAATCTAATGGGCTTAGCAAGCATCATGTGGAAAACATCATGTTATCAAAGATCATGTATACAATCAACATGCTTATCAAACAAATAAATTTTCCAAATTTTATCTTTCTTAAGTGTGGAAAATTCCGGTTTATCGAAACCGGACGTTTTAACTGATTAATTGAATTTTGGACCGGTTCTCGCTGGTTTATCGAAACCGAACCAAATCTGAAAATTAAATTTTTTAGGGTTTCATATTATTCTCGCGAACCAGCCGTTTCAGCTCGAATCTGGTCGAGCCGAACCGGCTCAACCGAGGTCGCCCGCGGAGGCAACCACGGTAGCCCGTGAGGGCTGCCGAGGTCGCCCGCGGGGCTGACCGTGGTCTGCCACGGGAACGACCATGGTAGCCCGCGAGGGCAGCCATGGTCGCCCCTAGGGCAGACCTTGGTCGCCCGCGAGGCAACCATGGTGGCCCTCACGGGCTGCCATGGTCGCCCGCGGCAGCGACCATGGTCGCCCGTAGGCGACCCTCGTTGGCCCTTGGTGCTGACCATGGTCTGCCCTAGGGCATTCCATGGTCCACCAAGGGTCTCGACCTGGTCGGCCATGGCCAACCCGAAACACCCAAAAAAAAATATTTTCCAATTTTCCAAAATCAATCAAATCTGAAATTTTTTTCGATTCACATGCATGCTAAGGTGATGAACACATATAAACTCAAAAAAAATCAGAATTAAACATGTAAAAGAATACATAACAATCATGGCTCTGATACCACTGAAAGAGATCACCACGGGTTCTCATCGATAAATATCATGCAGCGGACGTTATGTAACCGTGGTGATCGATGCAAGCTATGATCTTAATGCAAATTCAACATGTTATATATATGTATATATTAAATCTGAAAGTTACCTCTTCTAATCGATGAAAATACAAGCTTAGTGTTTCTCTATTAGGTCCACACAAGCACAATAACCGAAGAAAGTTTTCACTCAAATTTTTGCTATGAATTTTGAGAGAAGCTTGACAACAATGGAGGATGAGAGGGAAGAGCGAATTCATCAATGAGGGGGAGAGGATGAAGGAATTAGTTGCTGAAAATTAGAGAAAATAATGAAAGATATATTGTAATTTTAATTTGAAAATTAAAATTGAATTTCAAATTAAAATTGCATATCTATTTTTCATAAACTCTTATTTGCATTTGTTCTCATTCATAACTTAAATCCCTAAATGGGCTTTAAGCTCAAATTAAACCCATTAACTTGAGTTATAATTTCAGTTTAGACAAAACGGCTCAATTTCCTCGAATTGATTTTTTCAACCGTCTGGTTAAAACCTTTGGCCAGAAAACTATTGAATCGTTCTTAATTTTCATCCATAATTGTTGTCATGTATCGTGCTTAATGCGTGTGACCCTTTAGGCTCACGAACAATTGGCAGACTGGTAAAATTACTATTTTACCCTTTCCATCATAAGTGGTCTCTAGCAAGACATTATGATTATCCAACGTTCGTGATTATCGATTATTCAACTTAACATGTTATCGTACATGTCAATGTCCTTTTATCAAACCGATATCCAGATTGATCAATAGGTATAGAATGGTCATCCTAATTTATCAATCACTGTTTCTTGATATCTGAGATGACTGAAAACTGATACTAAGGTATCACCTGCACGGCCGTGCTATTCCTTCAGTCATACTCATCAAGTGGCCTAAACGGATATCTTTCTCACACTGAAGTATGAGTGATAAATCCCTCAAACGCCTTTCGAGTTCACTAGTGCAACAAATATCAAAGCCAATCGAAGCCGTTATAGTTACCCTTTTACAGATAACGTTAGACTAGGTCAAACTTAGGTATTCGTTGCATAGTGTACACAAAGAGTCCTTGGTCTTAGGATATAATGACAAGCTACGATATGTGAGTATCTCATGACTGGATCTATGCAGCATACTCACAATCAGGTTGTCCGATATCATCGACCTGATGGTATCCATGATATAACTCCGGCACATACTTTGCCATGATCAGTAGAACGTGATCACAAGGAGTTGGTCTCATACTGATCGCTTCTTAAAGAAGCTTAGCTGATCAGGGACTCATCAAATATAATTCTTTCTGATCTATAGTTCTACTATTAGTGGTTACACACATAATGACATAGATCAAATTACATTCGATATATTACTACAACACATTAGTAATATATGCCGATTTATATATTCGGAAAGATGATAAAACATTACATCTGTAGATCACTTATATATTGGACTGGGGCATAAGTCTAACAGTTACCTTTTCTTTTGATCCACACCATCGCACATGGAGCAAGACCTTTTATAATTAGGGTTGTTTTAATTTTGAATTAATAAAAATTAATTCTAATGTAATTAAAATATATTTTAATAATTCAATATAATTATAACATTATGTCATAATTAATGACAATATTAAATATACCATTTATATTTAATATATGGGAAGACTTAATTAACATTTAATTAAATTATATGTATTTATTATATTCATGGTATAAAATATATATATTCAAACTAATTTTATAATTCGGGTTTTCAAAAACTCGAAACGTTTTGACTTTATTTTGTGTGTGACTATGTAGGTTCAACGTTAGAACGATAGTAATTGATCTAATTTATTACTAATTGAGGTTACCGTCTAACAACACTCCTCAACGACCGGATAACGTGAATGTCAATATCAAATAAATACGAACCCGACTAAGGGTAATGTATCATTTCCTTCCATCGTTACAACTCCAGATCATCCTAGGGTATGGTCATGTCTGTCAAACCCTAATAGATAATCGTTATAGCTCATGTCAATCTCGATGGTTGTGGAATAACTTTAAGAAACTCTTTTTCTTAAATTATTCATCTGCCTTGGACAAGGTACTTATTCAACCATAGGATTACTGACGGTATATAGGTCAAACTCATTACCTAGAGTTGATGGATTTCTTCTTGACTTGCCACTAATTATATAGGTACTCAATTATATCCAACGAACTTTCAACTAGTATTATTGTACACTAGGTGTCAAACATCAAAGTACAACAAGTATTCTATTAATTACTGTGACAAGGTCAAAGGAAAACGATCTATATTTTTCTTTTAGACGATTTCCACATTGACAGTATAAGTAATATCACCATTTGGGAAATCTCACTTTTTGTCAGTTCAGTGATCATATCTCCATACGCATCATGATCTATACTTATAACTTAATGAATGAGATTCATTAATACTCATCCGATAAGTACTTTATACGTATATTGATCTTAGATCGTCGGAGTCCTAGTACGATGATCCCATGATCAAGAATAATTTAGATCAAGGTATATAATTCACGACTCTCATTATCGTAATCCCTATTGCGATGTCATGTATGACAACTTAATCAAGACTCATCATATTACGATATCAACAAGTATCCGTACATGATAACAACAAAAGCCATTTATTAATTTATATTAATAATACATTACATATTTAATAATTATGCACAATGATTGGGTCTAGGGCATAATTCCAACACCAAATCCAACTAAATAATCTTCAATACAATATATAGCGAACCTCTAAATTTGAATTGATCTATGATACTCAACCTTAAAAGCAGTTTTATTCCTTGGTTCGATCTGCGAAACAAATTGTCCAACTTAGAGCATTGGAGAGGACTCTTGTCCTACGCCGTCATAGGTCGTCGCTGGTCTGGTTCACAAGGCTAGAGGCGGAGGCGACACAAGAGGAGACACCAGAGGCAGAGGTTGTCGATTCATAGTGAAGATGAATCGTCTTTGTTTTAATTTTAATTATGATTTAATAATTTTATTAATTATAATTATATTATTTTGTAATAATAAAAAATAATATCTATTAATGAAAACTTTCAAAATATTTTAAATTTTGATTTGATTTTTTTGCTGGACCGGGTTGAACTAGAGATTACTAAAATTGAACCAGTTTAATTTTAGAGGTACTTTAAGTATTTTTTTTTTGTATTTTAGGGGTAATTGTCCCAAAATGATAGTTAGAGTAATGAAAAAGGAAAAATAAATAACTAAAGTATGAAAGTGAAAAAGTGGTATAGTTTTTTCTTGAAAGCAAACAAAAGTTCATTGATATCACGAGATAGATAAAAACTCCGCACCCGAGATTGAGCATAAACCGTATACAATTTATTTGTAAACAGTAAAAAAAGTAGTTTTAAGACAACTTTAAAACACCTTATCTCTTTAAAGATAGCCAGATTGAAACTGAAAAATTATATAATTAAGTGTAAAAAATATGATTTTCACCGTAATTAATTAACATTCTTTCTAGTGCTGTGAAAATTTGAAAATAAAAAAGAGATATTTAATTTCAAAGACACGAATAAGCGTGTGTGCAGATCCAGACAACGACGACGAAGAAGAAGAAGCAGATAGCTACCTCTCCTTCTCCCTCCATTTTCTTCGCAAATTTGCATTTCCAATTCTCTGCAACCACAGAAAGTGAAGCCCCAGAGCTTCAGAGGAATTGGGGACCGCCCAGATCCGCCCATCGCCGCCATGTTCTTCGCCGTCCGGCCTCTGTCTCTCATCGCCCTCCTCTCTCTCTTCCTCTCACCCGCATTCGGATCCGAGTCCGATCACAAGGTAATCGATCGCTTTCGCCTCTCGAACCGTCTCGGTTTGGTTCGATTTCAGTAGAATTTGACATTCACGTTCTTATTGAATTACAGTCAGATCTAGGGTTTTGGGATGGAGGGTTTCTTTTTGTTGTGTTCGATTAGGCGGGAATTGGGTATTTCCTTTTTGGGTTATCTCAAATTGGTTGAATTTTAGGTGTGATCTTTTGTATACATGCACACTAAATGGGTAATGTTGGGTATTGCTGAAATTGGATGTTTCTAGGGTTTAGATCTCTACTGGGTTCCTTGATTTCGTGTTTTGGAGCTAAACATGATGAGAGTTGAGGTCAAAGTCGTCTGGTTTCATCATTCTACACTGTAACGTGAAACTGGTGGATTGGTATTCACTGGGGTACTGGGATTTAGGAATGAGTGAAGTCAATCTTTCTTCTTAAAAGTTGCAGCTGATTAGTTTAGGTCTCTCTGTTTTGATTTTGACTTATTTTTTTCATGTTACTTAAAAGAGAATTTTTGTTGCCCGTAGTTAGTTATAGTTGCAAATTCATTCTCATCCTTATGGAAGCTTGCCGTGTTTCACTGAAAAATAGTGTTACTCAGATGTTCTATTTTCTAGTATACAAAACAGTATTGAAGAAGTAGCAAAATCATGATTGCACCATCAAAAAGTTATATGCTTTTTAGAATTATCAATTGGTTTTGAATCCTATTAGCAGATTGACTATGACAAAGAAATAAAAGTCAGCTGCTGCCACAAATGTTCACTTTGCATTTATCTATCTATACATATTATGCATAGATCATTCTGATGGTGTTCTTTTTGGAGCATTTCTAGGTGGGTATGATACTGTTCCATTATGGTAAAGTGTTTTTTTTCTATCAGCCCCTTTATGGTAAAGTATATAATCCTAACATAGTAACATCCCTTGTGTTATCCCACAGTATCAAGCAAATGACCGAGTAACCCTTTGGGTAAACAAAGTTGGGCCCTATAATAATCCACAAGAAACTTACAATTATAACAGCCTTCCATTTTGTCATGGATCCGCAAATCCTGCTCACAAATGGGGTGGCCTTGGCGAGGTCCTGGGTGGAAATGAACTCATAGACAGCGAGATTGACATCAAGTTCCAGAGTATGTAGAGTTTCTGATTACACCATTAATGTTTTTAGTAGAGTGTGACTTGACCGCTGCAGCCACATTTGTTCTGATTCTTTCCTGCCCACTGTTACCACCAGAAAATGTGGAGAAGACTTCCATATGCCAGATTGAGCTTGATGCAGCTAAGGTCAAGCAGTTCAAGGATGCAATTGAAAGCAGCTACTGGTTTGAATTCTTCATGGGTAGGTTCTGTGTTGTATTATTCGATGCATTACTAATACAACGCTAACTCACATTATATAATTTCTTGTTGCCTTTCTGATATGATTTTCCCTGAATTCCGGTTGCTGAAAATGACAATTCCAGATGATCTGCCTTTATGGGGTATGTGTTTATCTATATCTAAATTGTTAATTGATATGTCTGCTGTTCGTATAATTTGATGCCTCATGCCCCGGGACATTATAAAAAGATTTCATTGATTTTAATCTTATAGGCTTTGTCGGTGAATTGCATCCTGATAAGAATAGTGATACCAACAAGCAAGTACTCTACACACATAAGAATATCATTGTCAAGTACAATAAAGATCAGGTTGGTGATGGTTCAGTCTTCTTCATTGTAGTCCTGTATTTAGCTATGAGTTTTGGAACACATTTTTGGTATAAGTTTTCCTCTATTTTGTTCACTACAGATCATTCATGTTAATCTCACTCAAGATAATCCCAAGCCATTGGAAGTGGGGAGAACTTTGGACATGACTTATTCTGTTAAATGGTTGCCGACTAACGTCACTTTTGCGCGCCGCTTTGATGTTTATTTGGACTACCCTTTCTTTGAACACCAGGTCGGTATTGATAATTCTAGATTTCCTTCATTAAAATTATACCGATACATCATATTATTGCAATGTCATTCAGTCGTTACATCATTGATGCCCCCTTCCCCACTGTTCTGCAGTAAATTTTATCACTCCATTCCCTTGTAATGCTTTCATTTTAAATCGGAAATGTTTTTTGACTTGCAGATCCATTGGTTCTCCATTTTTAACTCATTCATGATGGTTATCTTCCTCACTGGTCTGGTGTCAATGATATTGATGCGCACCCTCAGAAATGACTATGCTAAATATGCCCGGGAAGATGATGATTTGGAGACTCTGGTGATTATCTATTGATTCTGTATTTTCCTTATCTGTAAATGATTTTAATGGCTAATCTTCTATTTATGAAGAAAAAATTATTTCTGTTTATGATAAGATGAAATTGGCCAATTATTTGAACTCTACACAGGAAAGAGATGTCAGTGAAGAGTCAGGCTGGAAACTTGTTCATGGAGATGTTTTCCGTACTCCTCGTTATCTAGTTGTGCTGTCAGCTGTTGTCGGCACTGGTGCTCAGCTTGCGTTGCTTGTTCTGCTTGTTATCTTACTAGCAATTGTTGGAATGTTATATGTTGGGTATGTTGATGATTCTCGGTCAAAATCTTGGGATTGTTATTTAAAAATAAAAATATATGTAGAAGGCCATGTGTCTAATACCGTGAATCATCCTTCCCTCCATAGCTTGTTTTAATTTTTCACAACCTTCGGTTTTAACCTTATGTGGCTCAGGAGAGGAGCAATTGTGACAACTTTCATCGTCTGCTATGCTCTGACGTCATTCATTTCTGGCTACGTAAGTGGTGGGATGTACTCACGACACGGGGGTATGCATTATATCCTTTAATTGCCTTGTTAGCATCTACATTGGGTCTAGTTTGGCTACTTATGAGACCATGCATACTCTAGTCAGATAATTTTCTATTTGATTGTCGAATCAAATTTTCATTGACCATTACTCGATTTACCTTTTCAGGTAAAGGTTGGATAAAGTCAATGATCCTTACAGCTTCTCTGTTTCCATTTCTGTGCTTTGGGATTGGGTTTGTCTTGAACACTATCGCCATATTCTACGGGTCTTTAGCAGCCATTCCCTTCGGTACAATGGTGGTTGTTTTCGTCATTTGGGCATTTATCTCTTTCCCTCTCGCCCTTCTGGGTACAGTTGTCGGAAGGAATTGCAGTGGCGCTCCAAACAATCCATGCCGCGTGAAAACAATTCCTCGTCCAATTCCTGAGAAGAAGTGGTACCTCACACCGTCTGTAGTCTCAATGATGGGAGGACTGCTACCATTTGGTAGCATATTTATCGAGATGTATTTTGTCTTTACTTCCTTCTGGAACTACAAGGTGAGTAATATATGTTATGCACGATTATAGGATCAAAACACTCGCCAATATTTTTTTTAAATATTGTTACAGGTGTACTATGTCTATGGCTTCATGCTGCTGGTGTTTCTGATTCTTCTTATAGTTACTGTTTGTGTGACAATTGTGGGGACATATTTCTTGCTAAATGCCGAGAACTACCACTGGCAGTGGACCTCATTCTTCTCAGCTGCCTCAACAGCGGTCTATGTGTACTTATATTCAATATATTATTACTATGTGAAGACCAAAATGTCCGGCTTTTTCCAGACCAGCTTCTATTTTGGATACACAATGATGTTTTGTCTCGGTTTGGGAATTCTCTGCGGTAAGTCTCTAGAATCTTACTAGTTCTCTGTATACTTATATCTTTCTCACAGTGCTCTTGATTAGTATTAGAAAATACGGTTAAATACTATTAAGTTGTAGAGGTATTACCAGTGTTCTAAAACTCCCGAGTTCTCTCAGATTTCTATCAGAGAACTCGGTAAAATCAAGTTGGCCAAGCTTTGGACCGAGTTTGAAAACTCATTCTTGGTTCAGATTTATATCCGTCTTACGATGCTCTTGATTATTATTGGAAAATACGGTTAAATACTATTAAGTTGTAGAGGTATTACCAGTGTTCTAAGACTCCAGAGTTCTCTCTGATTTCTTCCTGGGAAGTCTGTAAAATCGGGCTGGCCAAGCTTTGGACCAAGTTTTAAAACTCGTTCTCGGTTAAGTTTTATTATGTTTTCACTGGGCCAACTTGGTCAAAGTTGGTCAATTTTTAGTTTTTTACATATGCTTAGAAACTATTCTGTAATTTGTGCCTTTGTTTTAACTTATTAAGTTGTTTGAAAATATCTTATTTTACTATAATCATGTTATTTTTGTCTTTCATGAGAAATATATATGAATTGAATATAAGTAATATTTATTTAATTCAAAACGAGTTTTGCTGATTTCTCCCCGAGTATACAAAACTCATAATTTTTCATCTTGCCGAGTTCTCCCTAATCCTAAAGCCTTCGGAATTAGGTGATCTAGTTATAAGTTACAAAGTGGCCAGAAAAAGAAACATGTAATAGTTGTAATTACAAGCGATGTAGGGTTGAAAAATCCGGAAACTGTGGCTCATTATAGGTTAAGATTTCTGTTTCCAATTGCAGGAGCCGTTGGTTACCTGGGTTCGAACTTGTTCGTGAGGAGGATCTACAGGAACATCAAGTGCGACTAGGACGGGCTTGAAGAAATAGTGACCTTGTGGTTCTTACTCGAGCATTTTGGTTAACGACATAATAAACTCTTGGCAAGGAGCATATTGGGTCATGTGCGGTAAATCTAAAAATTTGTAGGGTTTGATGGCAGTGGACAAACGCGTTCTTTGTCTGGTCTAGAAAAAACGGCCCGAGATTGTTCTTCTTTCTGTAAGTGAGCATTAAATTTAGATGCAGGGATTGTTTTTACGGTATGGAAAGCTAGAAAAACATCATACTATTCTGTGATTTTGTTTATTTCTTTGGACTGGCTTTTAGAAGTAGGTGACTTGTGTAAGGATATATGCTCAATGTTCCTCTCTTCTCTACATGTTTTTTTTCTTATTCTGTTGACTGTTAATCTTTGGAGAAGGAACTTTTTGGGAAGAAGCACTTTGAAATGTATGGCTCTTATGGGTTTTTTGTTGTTGAAATAATTGTACCCAAATATTCTTTGCTAATGTAGGGTTATATTTTGCCTTAAAAGTTCAATTTTGTAATGAGTTAAACAAATGAATGTTGGTTTGGAGAAGGATGAGTTTTTGTTTGTTTGTTGGAAATTAAGTTGAATTTGATGGTTGGTTTTGGGTTTGTATCTGTTAGAAATTATTAAGCAAGATCGAGCGTGTGAAACGCAATGTGAATGATGCCTGGAAATTTGAAAAACAAATATAGATATTTTGTAATGAAATTTAGATGCGTTACAAGATGACTTAATTTTCATCTATAGTCAACTCTCTTTTTTTCTTCTTTTGTTCACACAACCTTCAAAAACAAATTTTAAAGGATAAGTGGCATTCAATCATTTATCAAAAATTCAATAATCCTATTATTAAAGTTAATATATTTTCCAAAGAGAAAAAATCAAATTAAATCAGATCGAAAAGTGACTAACTATTTAATAAATTTATTCATTGATATTTTGATTGACTAAAACCTTTCAAAATGCCGATTTGATCAGCCCATCCTTATCATCCATATACTCAATTCTTTGTCATATCACTTCTCAACACCTTTTCGAGTCAACACCTTTTCGAGTGTTCGAAATATACAATGTTGTTTTCATTGTCACATGTTCACTTCATTGTAGTTACATTCGCAGACCCAAGCTGTTGGAATAACCTTCAAATAAATAATAGGGTAAAGTACACCTAGCCACGCACAAGTTTAGTGAAAAGACACCTAGCTACACCCAATTTTAAAAGTGGACATTTAGCCCATCGAACTATAAAAACAGACAGATAACAAATATCGTTACCTTTGGATGGAAAATGTTAATTTTGAAGTAACAAGACATAAATGCCCCTTGCATGCCTTCAAATTTTCAAAGCCATGCCCTTTCCCTTCTTTCTCTCTTTTTCAATCTTCTGCCCCCTCTTCGTTCACATGGGAATGACCGAATCAAAGAGACTACTCAAATCTCCAGCGGGTTTATATACATCTTTGATTTTGAACATTTCATTATCGAAATAAAAGTACCACTATTTGGCATAGGGTTGATAGAATAGCCAGCCAGCCAACCTGTAAGCTAGTAGTTTGGTTGATAAAGAGAAGGAAACTGTCCTATAAACTAGTCAGAGACTACCAGTTTAGTTACAAATTAGACATGGAAGTATGCTCGCTGCTTCATCAAATTGAAAAAAGAAAGGCCTTTTTTTTAGCCTGGGAAATGGGAGGGAGAAAAATGGACAAATAATCTGAAAAAGGTTCTTCACGAACGCTGGAGACAAGAAAAATGGCTGGAGGTTGAAGACGGTCTTCACGACGTCGTCTTATGAATTCGTACGGACATATATATTGCTATATATACAATTTGAATTATCATTAACACAATAAATTCTTGTGGCCCAGTGGTTGAGAGCGTGCCTCTTATATAAGAAGTCTGGTGTGGGTGCTTATTTTTTACATTCCCCTCATGAAGATGACATCATTTTGAAGAATAAAAATAATTAGAACAACATGAAGGGTTTCAAAATTTAACAAAATCACTGGTCTGAGTCCTACAACCTCCAGCCGCCTGGTTCGAGTCCCGAGACTCTGTCCTCATTGGCGTCGTCGCCGACGGCTCAATCGAGATCTACGACCTAACCCTCCCCCAAATCTCCAAACACCATCGCCTCCCTCCACGATCACTCCCGCGAGGTCCACTTCATCGACTATAATCCTGTCCGCTGCAACTCCTTTCTTTTTGCTATTTGGGACGACATTGACAAGTTTTGGACCCTCGACCAACCCACCTTTGTTAAGACGTTCAAGAAAAAAAAATGATCATCATCAAATGGCAATTTTAGAGAGAGAAAATGAATGTCAATTTTTTGAAAATTTAATGATTACTTGAGAGCAATTTAGACTATTCAGCGGTGAGTTAACGATGTTAGAGCTAAGTGCCAAAGTCGACAACTTCAAGGATTTCGTAGACCACTTTTATCTCTCTCAAGAGTTAAGTGAAAATCGAGTATAATACAGAGGAGCTAAGTGAAGTTTTCACATAATATTAATTTCATTAAAATAGCAACGTGCTTCTTAAATGACATAAATGGCCTCGTGTAACAAAACCATGTGTTATAGGGTACATCAAGAGTTCTTTGTGTATCAATGTGCTTACTTTACTTTGACTATCACTTGTATTATTTTTAGTCATAAAGACAACAACTAATTTGCCACAATAAATGAAACCTTCTGACCCCCTCTTGCGCATGCCTTTCTCTCCCTCTCCCTTCACCATCTTCATCTTCAATTTATCACCACAAGACCAAGAACCATGGCTGCAAAATCTCCTTGCTAGTCTCGAAGAAGTAATCTCTACCCACTTTCTTAAGAAGCCTAGAAAATCTGGGAAATCCTTCGGTTTTTCCCTTCTCAAGAACCCGGAAGACGCATCAAAAGCTATTTCCTCCCTCAATGGTCTCCGTGTCGAACATGACCGGCTTATTGTGGTCCTCGCTCGCGGCTCTTCTTCACCTCAAGCTGTCGTACTGCTCGCTCTTATGAGAATGTAGTTATGAGAACCGTTTTGCCTCTGGTGATTGCCGACCATGCCGCTGTTGCCGGGGCCACTGCATCCACGACTGTTGTGCTCATCCTGTGAAACATCTCTGTACGGGGATGCCCAACTTCAGTGTCTTCAAATCCTTAAAAAAGTATAATTGCCACAACCCACTCCAATACCCCGGTGGATCTGATTCAACGACAACTTAAGGAAAACAACTTTTGGGGGCTTTTGATCCAGTCTTTGGGTAACAGAGTTTTCTTGGTTAATTACCCGTAAGGCGGAAAGTGACGACCGGACCAATCTCTCTCAATGGTTCTTCTCTTTTCACTCCTCCACGCACCTTCTCAAGAACAGTGAGAGATTAATATGGGTCTCAATCGTTGGCCTTCCCCCAATCTGTTGGTCGATTGAATCACTCCAGAACGGTGGTGCTATTGCTGGGGATATCATACTTATCCATCCAAACTGCTACTCCAGGGTCTAGTTTGATCGTGGACTCGTTCTCCTTCACACAAGCTCTTTGAACAGTATCAGCATCAAGGCAAGGATTTCGATTTTTGGGAAAAATTTCCCCATTATGATTCGTGAAATTGAAGTCTCTAATCTCCCCTTCACTCTGCTGCCTTAACTTCTCACCGGAGAATCCGTCTTCTTCTAATGAGTCTGAGCAGGAGCTTGAGGAGGGCGAATTGCGGCAGGATTCATCTCCGACGGGAAAGGAGGGTGCTCTCTAGGCTTCTCCGTCGCAAGTCGTCGCCTCTCTGGGTGATTTGAAGGTCCCCGGTGGCTCTCCGACCACCGCTAGATTCACGGCCGGTGAGGCTTCCGTCGAGGAGGACGTTCGCCGGTCAACTTCGAGGCCAATCGTCGCCTCACAGGCAGCCTCGAGAGTCTCCGACAACTCCTCGAGTTCTGCAGAAGTCTCGCCCAACGGCGCTTCGATCTCCACTGCCTCGTTCTCTGTCATGATTAATTCAATTTTGGATGTTCAGAAAAGATCATTGGCATACTCGGGGTTGGTAAATAAAGGTAGGGGTAGAAGCGACATTTTGGATGATGAACTAAGTTAATGAAACGATGCGCTACGAGTAAGAAGCGAGGGTAAGGAGAGCTTGAGGACTACAGCTGGCAGCATAGGAGTGGTCAACGAGAAAGCCAGGTGTCCAACTGTGAGAGGCTCCCGCACTAGCCGTTGAAGCTTTGTCATCTTCGTTTCCTCTTCTGGCACGACCACGATCTGGGTACTACGAGGAACAGAGGAGCCAGAACGCAGAAAAGGGGTAGGGTATTAATGAAGAAGAAAAAAAGGGTTGGGTAGCTTTTGAGTATTTTGGTAACTTAGCATAGTTTAGGTAAAGTAGCTAGGGTTTGAGTTTTCTCTGTAATCGAGTCTTTCATCAATATAGGAAAAGGAGATTTGATTCAATGGTAATGAACTCTGAAAATTTTTATAAGTCTCGATTCATAATCATAACAGTGGTATCAGAGGCAAATCCTCTTACCATGGCAAAGGGTGCAGCAGCAGAAACAGCCATCGCTGAGCTGCAATACTAGATGAACGAACTCAGAGGGCTGGTGAACAACAACCAAGAGAAAATGGCGGAAGTGAAAGCGAAGCTCACAGAGACAGTCGGAGCGATCGACACGGGACAAAAACGGGTCGAAGAGGTCCATGAGCATCTCTCTGGAGCTATATCACAGATGTCAAAGGAAGTGTCAATGGTAGCTCAAGACACCATGGATACTAGATCTCAGATCTCGCAACTAATAGAGATGCAAACCAGAGCAACAACAGATCTCAGAACTACCCACCAAATGGTGCAGTCCTTGCTAGAGAATGAGGGCCTCAAATCTAACCAGGAAGATCCAGGGACTCCTGTTCGCGAGTAGTGGATGTGGGGCAAAAACACCATGTACACTCCTCCACACAAGACCATTACTCTCTCAGAGACGGGACAAGAAGAAGAAGGTAACAAGGGTTCGGGTCATCCAACTACAAGAGCAACCCCAACACTCCAGAATAGACACACCCAAGAAGAACCCAACCAGGTGCAGATGAGAGCAATCGAGACCCCAGGAGCCCAACCAGAAAGAGCAACTCAACCCCTTGTAAGAACAACCACTCTTAATTTTCCAGAGTTCGATGGCACAGGGGTGAGGGCTTGGATAAGACGTTGTAGGGCTCATTTCTTTTATTGCAACACTCAACCAGATATGAAGGTAGGACTAGCTGCCTTACATTTCAAAGGGAAGGCAGAGGTATGGTTTGCTGACTATATCATTGGAAGAGAATGTACTACTTGGGAACAATTATGTGTTGACATTATCTGGAAATTTGGATCTTTGGGTCATGAGGATATATTTGCTAAGTTTAAACATCTGGAACAAAGAGGATCCGTGGAAGAGTATGAAAGTAGTTTTGAAGAGATGAGGGGATTGATTATAGCCAGAAACCCAACATTGGGTGAAGATTACTTCATTTTTAACTACATTGGGGGCTTAAAGGGACACTTACGACCAGGAATCATGATGCTCAACCCTCAGACACTGGCGGTGGCTATGCAAATTGCCCGGTTTGAGGAACAAAAGTTCCAACAAATATCCTGGTATACTCGACCAAAACAGAGCAACCTGCAAGTAGAGGGAGGCAGATTTAGGAGCAACCAGAGACCACAACTCTCGGGGCCAAGAACTCAACCACTGAGAATAGAAGGTCCTAACAAGAGCTCCAACAACCCCACTTATCCAAGAATGAATGATGCCTTCCTGGAGGAAAAGAGGAAAAAGGGTCTATGCTACACTTGTCCTGCCAAATGGAGCAAGGACCACAACTAACCTAACAAGAAACAACTGTTCATGATCACTAATGGTGAAGAAGCAGAAGATAGTCTAGAGATAGAGGAAGAAGAGAACCAGACAGAAACAGAATGCAGCAAAACAAAAGAAGAAGAGGGTGACATGGAGGAAGAGAAGGACAATGATAAGTTACCAGAGGAAAGACTTTACACCCTCGGAGGGCCTGAGCCTGAAACCTCCATCAGAGTTGGAGGTAAAATTAGAAGCAAAATCATATCTATTTTAATAGATACTGAAGCCACAACCTCTTTTATTGACACCTACGCTGCTAAAGTTCTATGATTGGAAATTTATCCTACACAACCAACTCTAATCAAGATGGGCAATTAAGGTAAATTAATTTCAGATTCAAACTGTATAGTGAGATGTGAAATGGGGGAGAATGGTTCATTTGGACCTTGAGGGTCATGCCTCTGGGAAGCAGTGATGTGGTGTTGGGGGTAGATTGGATAAAAACAGTAAGCCCCATTACTTTTGATTACACCCACAGAAGCATATCAATGGTCTTAAGAGGTTTCAGATTTGTGTTAAAAGAATACTAGAGATTAGAAATTCCCTCAATGATCAAATTGCATGAGCTATGCAGAGAGATCAATGAGGGAAATTCCTTATATGTGGGGTAGTTCTTTGGTTTGCAAGAAGACATTGCAGCATCCAGCAGCAACCCCAAACATGTAGGGATTTTGAGAGACTTTGAAGACTATTTCAAGAACCCACAGAGTTGCCACCCAAGAGGGATAAAGACCACACCATTCCACTCAAGCCAGGGAGCCAACCCCCATCATTGGTACCTTACAGGTATAGCTTCCAACAGAAGAATATTATTAAAAGGATGGTCCAAGATATGCTGAAAGCTGGAATCATTCAAACCAGCAAGAGCCCCTATTCATTTCCTATTTTGTTAGCAAGAAAAAAAGATGGGACGTGGAGGTTATGTGTGGACTTTAGGCAGCTAAATGACCAAACTATTAAGGACAGATTCCTGAAGGAATTATTTGAGGGTTCCAATCAATTAATTTCATGCCCATACAAGAAATTAACCTCAAAGTTCCATGTTTTAATACAGATCTTACATGATCCAGACTAGAATAAAGTCAACAAATTACCTTGAATCAAAATGTCCTTGTTACTAATTAGGATTTAGTAACCTCTAAAGATCGTCCACACAGGAAGAGCAATCCGGGGATACTCACAACGATCCTTACTAGAAGATCGAAGCAAGCAAAACGGACGGAGCGAGGAGGGTGAACCTGGCCGAAATCGGCAAGGAGAGAGAGAGGGTGACGGCTAGGGTTTTGAAAAATAAATCACTTCATTTTCAGATCTGAAAATTACCCTTTTATAACCCTTATTTGGACTTTAATTAATTAAAGGCCTTAATGGGCTTAAAGCCCAAAGCTTTTAATTAATTGTGTAGAGAAGCCCATTCTGGCTTAGCCCATTCTGGCTAGGCCCAATTTAGCTAATTTAATTAAATTTATTTAATTAGATTATAATTAATTAGTCCTACTAAACCGTTCTTCATTTTCGGTTTAATCCTAAACCGAAATCGGTCTAATCCGGTTTAATTCAAAACCGGATTTTGTCTCTCTCATGATTCCTCCATATGATTCCATTCGTTTTACTCAACCTTTAGTGTGTGACCCTCTAGGCTCACGACACGTCGGCGGACTGGTAAAATTACCATTTTACCCTTTCCATCATGAGTGGCCTCTAGCAAGACATCATGATTACCCAACGCTTGTGATTATCAAGATTTCGACTTAACCTTGTCGTACATGAATCTATCCTTTTATCCTCTTGATATCTTTGACAATCACGAGGCATAGACAAGTCATCCTCGTTCTATTGTCCTGTTTCTTGATTCTGAGTTAACTGAATTATAACTGATACTATGTATCGACTGCATGACCATGCTATTGTATTTCAGTTGTACTCATCAAGTGGCCTAAACTGGTATATGCTCACACGTCCGTATGAGG
The DNA here is from genome assembly GCA_963920655.1 of Geranium rotundifolium. Lineage (NCBI taxonomy): Eukaryota > Viridiplantae > Streptophyta > Magnoliopsida > Geraniales > Geraniaceae > Geranium > Geranium rotundifolium. The sequence continues at coordinate 37,966,600 of OY987313.1, read as the reverse complement.
GATTAATCCTTCAGCGATCCATTGAGTCAACTTATGTAACTTGTGATCGAGCCAATCACAGTCGTTATTGTAACCCTTTTACAAGAGACGTTAGACTAAGTCAAACTCGTCACTCATTACATATTGACCTCAATGGTCCTTCTGTCTGAGGATGTGATTTCATGATCTGACATATGAGTATGTTCATGACCGTGTCTATGTAACATACTCACGATCGGGTCGTCCTGTATCACCCCTGACTGGTGATACTATGACCTAACTCTGGCCCCCTTCTGGCCATGATCAGTAGAGCGTGATCATTTAGAGTTAGCCTCATACCGATCGCTTCTTATGAAGCTATTCTGATCGGGGACTGCTTAAGTAAGATTTTATCTGATCTGTAGATCTACTATTATGTGTTGACACATCAATGATACAAATCAAATCATACTTAAGATATTACTACAACACTTAGTAATATGAATGCCGATTTTATTTCAACTAATAATCTTTATTACATGATTAGATTGAAAATACATTGTGCTAGGGTATAAAAACCCAAAAGTCTCCCACTTGCCCTAGACCCAATTGGTATTTCAATCTAAACCCATTCCCCTGACATGTTCCTCAAGCTTAGGCTGCGGTAGTGCCTTAGTTAAGGGGTCAGTTAGATTATCATGCGTTGAAACGTAGATTATCTCCACTTCACTTTTATCAATCATCTCTCTGATGATGTGATACTTTCTCTCGACGTGCTTGGTCCTGTTGTGAAATCTGGGCTCTTTAGCAAGTACTACGGCCCCCGTGTTGTCACAATATAATTTCCCGGGATCAGACGTTCGCGGCAGTACATCTAATCCACTCAAGAAGCTCCTGACCCACATCGTTCTATTCCGCCATACACTAAGAAGGCGTCTTTTGTTCTCCTCAGATACTTGAGGATACACTTGACGACAGTCTAGTGATCTTGGCTTGGGTTAGACTGAAATCTGATGGCACAGCTGAGGACAAACGATACGTCAGGCCTCGTACAGATCATGACATACATGATGGATCCCACTGCCAAAGCATATGGGATTCCCTCCATCTTCTTAAGCTCATCAGGTGTTTTAGGACACTGATTATTGCTGAGCTTGATGCCATGTCTTACCGGGAGGTTCCCTTTCTCAGAGTTAAGCATTGAGAATCTTCTCAACACTTTATCTACGGGACGTTATTTCCCATGATCAGTATATCGTCGACATACAGCACCAGGAACACTATGTTACTCCCACTGCTCTTCTTGTAGATACAGGGTTCATCTGGATTTCTGATGAACCCGAACTCTTTTACGACTTCATCGAACCGTAAGTTCCAACTCCTGGAAGCTTGCTTCAACCCATAAATGGATCGTTGCAGCTTTCACACCTTTTCGGGATGTTTTGGGTCGACAAAACCTTCTGGCTGGGTCATATAGACATCCTCCTGCAAATTCCCGTTAAGGAATACGGTTTTGACGTCCATTTGCCATATCTCGTAATCGAAATATGCTGCAATTGCTAACATCATCCGAATTGACTTGATCATAGCTACTGGCGAAAAAGTCTCATCATAGTCCATGCCTTGGACTTGATGATAACCGTTTGCAACCAGTTTTGCTTTGTAAGTCTGAGGCTTTCCGTCCATATCTGTCTTTAACTCAAATATCCACTTGCAACCTATGGGTTTTATCCCAGGTGTGCTGTCTACTAAGTTCCAGACCTGATTGTCTTTCATGGACTTCATTTTCTCATCCATGGCATTCTGCCATTCTTTTGAGTTGGGACTGGCCAAGGCTTGCTGAACTGTTGCGGGATCATCCTGATCTACAACTATCAAGTCATTACCCTCTGTGGCTAAGAAGCCATATCTGACTGGGTTTTGACGAGATCTTTCAGACCTCCTTAGTCCTACAGGAGTTTCTGTTGGAATAGGACTTGGATCATTTACCTCATCGGGTACCTCTACAATCTCTGCAGGCTGTTCTGTGTCTTCTCAAATTTCTTCAAGAAGCACAAGACTCCCACTGGAATTCTTGGATAAGAGTTCTCTTTCCAAGAAAACCCCACCTCGAGCAACAAAGACTTTGTTCTCCTCGGGTTTGTAGAAGTAGTAACCCATGGTTCCTTTAAGGTGCCCTACAAAGACACACTTATCTGCCTTGGGTTCGAGTTTATCACCAAGCAACCGCTTGACGTAAACGTCGCACCCCCAGATCTTGAGGAAAGGCAACTTGGGAGCTTTCCCTTGCCAAACCTCAAATGGAGTGGTCTCCACTGCCTTTGTAGGTACTCGATTCAATATGAATGCGGCCGTTTCTAGGGCATGGCTCCAGAAAGATACTAGAAGGTCAGCGTGACTCATCATGGAACGAACCATGTCTAGCAGGGTTCTGTTCCTCCGTTCGGAAACACCATTCAGCTGAGGGGTTCCTGGCGGAGTTAATTCTGAGAGTATACAGTTATCCCTTAGGTGACTGAGAAATTCTTGATCTAAGTATTCGCCACCTCGATCGGAATGAAGTGCCTTTATACTTTTGTCAAGCTGGTTCTGTACTTCATTCTGGAATTCTTTGAATTTATCAAAGGACTCCGACTTATGTCTCATTAAATAGACATACACATACCTACTGAAATCGTCGGTAAAGGTTATGAAATATCTGAAACCTCTCATGACTTGTGTACTCATGGGCCCACATACGTCTGAATGTATTAGGCCCAAGAGATCACTCGCCCTTTCACCTAAGCCGCCAAAAGGCGCCTTTGTCATCTTACCCATAATGCAAGATTCGCATATCTCGATTGGTGTGAATTCAAACGAGCTTAATAGCCCACACTTATGAAGTGTCGAGACGCGTTTCTCGCCTATGTGGCCTAGACGACAGTGCCACATCACTGTCTGGTTTAAGTCATCCGATTTCAACCTCTTATATACGTTATAGTTTGAACTGTAGTTAGTGTTATCAATATGATGCAGTGCCATAAACGATATTATTTCTTGATAAAGTAAATAAGTCATTGTTTATGACAAATACAAAACCAAGTTTGTCCAAACTGGACACTGAAATAATATTCCTACTAAATGTAGGTACACATAGTACATCGTCCAAAACTAAAATAAGCCCTGTGGGCATCCTAAGACTAATAGAACCGACAACCGTCGTTGACACCGAACTGTTGTCTCCGACTCTCAGATCCCGCTCGCCTTTCCCAAGGAGCTTATTACTTTCCAGATCCTGCAGATTAACACAAATGTGAGTTTCTGCTCCGGTATCAACTACCCATGTGTCTGAGAAAGTAACGTTGAGATTATACTCAACAACGCAAATACCTGATCCAGGTCCTGAAGGGTGTCCTCCCTTCTGCAAGCTCTTCACATAATCCTTGTGCTGCTTGCAATCCTTCTTCCAATGACCTAACTGCTGGTAGTAGTAACAGACCACCTCTGAGGCCGAAGTGCTCCCTTCGGTTCTAGGAACCGCTTGGATTCTCGGACCTCTAGGTGCCCTTATTTGCCCAGCTAGGTGCATTGGCGCCTTACCCTTACCTGACACTGCTGGTGCCTTGCCCTTGTTGGAGTGTCCTGGTGACTTGCCATTAGGTTTGCCAGCTCTTTTGAAACTGACACCCTTATTGACCATCAGAACCTCAGGGGTCTTGCCCTTGAGGTCTTTCTCTGCTGTCACCAACATTCCATGTAGTTCCTTGATGGTCTTTTCCATATTATGGAGATTGTAATTTTTGATCAAATCTCCATAAGCCTTTGGAAGTGACATCAGGACAATGTCTGATTTCAGCTGCTCTGTGAATTTATGACCTGGGCTGGCCAAGCGATCAAAGAGCCGCTTCATCTTAAGGACATGTGGGCTCACTGCCTCACCAGCATTCAGCCTGGTATAAAACAACTCCCTAAGAGTGTCGTATCTTTCGACACGGGCATTCTTCTGGTAGTATATTTTAATTTTCTGCATCATCTCTTGGGGATCTCCCATGAGATGCATAAACTGGTCCTGGGTGTCATTTTTCATGGACCCGACCATGAGGATGCCAACATCTTGTCGATCACTTATGTACTTGTCATAAGCGTTCTTATCGGCCTCGCTGGCATCATCTGCAGACTCAATCAAAGGTTTGTCTTTAAGGATATACTCCTATCTGTCATACTGAAGTGCAAGCTTCAGGTTCCTCTCCCATACCAGGAAGTTGGTCCCTGTCAGCCTGTTATTCGACAGAAGAGACTTTAAGGCTTCACTGCCAGAACGTGTTGATTTGGGTTGCGACAGTGCCATTAATCTATACATGAAAAATAAAAATTCGATCAGATTCTTAATTAAGTTGAAGTAAGAGATACTTGATTATGAACATTTCTGATTCTTGTGTCTGAATCTAAACCAAGATCTCCGCATACCCAAAACTGAAGTGAGTTAATCTCATCGCCCCAGTTTTGGACATTGGAGTAGGACAGTCCAGTCCTTTCACAATTCCATGTGATTCTTGGCTAGGGCTTATACATTGTGTGTATACGGCATTGCCCTATATCTGATACCCTGGCTCAGATCATCTGAGAATCGCAGTCAAGTCAACCAATTTTCAACGCATGGTCCAATCTGCATGGCTACTACACTAATGCACACACACCCATGCAAACTGGTCCATCTTCAATTAGAACCCATTCTCATGGATCCACGTTAATCGTATCCACCCATGAGTCCGAGAACTAATCGAAGTGATGAAAAGTGGGCGGTATCTAGCTTGACTTGAAATTATTTTCCTTTTAAATATTCATTATCACTGATCATAATTTGATCTTAATTTGAATTTATCATCTACAAATCCATGTAGAGATAATTTCAATTCTGGTTTACATGTGCGTGATTAACTAATTATTATTAATCTTTACATATGTGGGTGATGATCTAATTAACATGAACTTATGAAAATTAAATCACACATTCAACCATACATTCATAAACATAAATGTAAATTTGCTTTAGCTAGACCGCTAACCCTACTGGAATAAACTAGAACCTATACTAGGTCTTGTCTTTCCTCATTCTCCTAGACTCCCACTGGCTCCACGCCTCCTCGGAATTACCGTCCTTCTCTTCATTTCTTCTTGTCTTGGGACTTTGTAATTACATTTAACTTAAATAAAATAAATGATGTGACACGTAGGTCACTAATAAATTACAACCCATAAGCAACTCGCAGGTTGCAAACCGAAATTAAATTCTAAATTCGGGCTAACTTAGCAATCATGTTATCAAACAAGCATGTTATCAAGCAAGCATACTAATTCCAATTTTATCTTGATTTAAATCATAAAATACGGTTTATCAAAACCGTTTCTTGAACCGGTTAATTTCTGAATTAAATCGGTTCATGCGCTGGTTTATCGAAATCGAACCGGTCTGAAATTTTAATTAATAATTGCTGAAAAATTCTAGATTTTTCTGGGTCGAATTTGACCCGAACCCAATTGGTTTGAATGAACCAAAATTGACCCGAGGGCCAATCAGGTTTCAGCCAAAACCTTAGCCGCCAGGCTAGCCGCGCCGTGGCCGACCAGCCCGTGAAGGGTGGCCGTGGCGGGCTGCCTGGCCAGATCTGGTCGGGCCGAAGCCCTCCCCTGGTCGGAGCCGAGAGGCTCGGCCAGATCTGCCACGGGCAGATCTGGTCGGCCTTCCTGTTCCGGCCGATCGGCCCGTGGCGCTGCCGGGGTTAGCCTCTCGGCTAGCCTCGGCCTCCCACGGGTCTCGATCCTGATCTTACTCGATCAATTAATATTTTTCATCAACATTAAAAAAAATTCCAGCAATTAATTCATTAACCAAAACATATAATTTGCAATTTTTCCAATTCACATTACCGAATTAAATCGCAAAATTAATTCTAGCATATCCTGCTCGAATACAAAATCATGCATAACCAAGGCTCTGATACCACTGAAGAAATTATTTGAGGGTTCCAATCAATTAATTTCATGCCCATACAAGAAATTAACCTCAAAGTTCCATGTTTTAATACGGATCTTACATGATCATGAATTGATCATGAGATCTAGACTAGAATAAATTCAACAAATTACCTTGAATCAAAATCTCCTTGTTACTAAATAGGATTTAGTAACCTCTAAAGATCGTCCACACAGGAAGAGCAATCCGGGGATACTCACAACGATCCTTACTAGAAGATCGAAGCAAGCAAAACGGACGGAGCGAGGGGGGAGAAGCTGGCCGAAATCGGCAAGGAGAGAGAGAGGGTGACGGCTAGGGTTTTGAAAAATAAATAACTTAATTTTCAGATCTGAAAATTACCCTTTTATAACCCTTATTTGGACTTTAATTAATTAAAGGCCTTAATGGGCTTAAAGCCCAAAACTTTTAATTAATTGTGTAGAGAAGCCCATTCTGGCTTAGCCCATTCTGGCTAGGCCCAGTTTAGCTAATTTAATTAAATTTATTTAATTAGATTATAATTAATTAGTCCTGCTAAACCGTTCTTGATTTCCGGTTTAATCCTAAACCGAAATCGGTTTAATCCAAAACCGGATTTTGTCTCTCTCATGATTCCTCCATATGATTCCATCCGTTTTACTCAACCTTTAGTGTGTGACCCTCTAGGCTCACGACACGTCGGCGGACTGGTAAAATTACCATTTTACCCTTTCCATCATGAGTGGCCTCTAGCAAGACATCATGATTACCCAACGCTTGTGATTATCGAGATTTCGACTTAACCTTGTCGTACATGAATCTATCCTTTTATCCTCTTGATATCTTTGACAATCACGAGGCATAGACAAGTCATCCTCGTTCTATTGTCATGTTTCTTGATTCTGAGTTAACTGAATTATAACTGATACTACGTATCGACTGCATGACCATGCTATTGTATTTCAGTTGTACTCATCAAGTGGCCTAAACTGGTATCTGCTCACACGTCCGTATGAGGGATAAATCCTTCAGCGATCCATTGAGTCAACTTATGTAACTTGTGATCGAGCCAATCACAGTCGTTATAGTAACCCTTTTACAAGAGACGTTAGACTAAGTCAAACTCGTCACTCATTACATGTTGACCTCAATGGTCCTTCTGTCTGAGGATGTGATTTCATGATCTGACATATGAGTATGTTCATGACTGTGTCTATGTAACATACTCACGATCGGGTCGTCCTATATCACCCATGACTGGTGATACTATGACCTAACTCTGGCCCCCTTCTGGCCATGATCAGTAGAGCGTGATCATTTAGAGTTAGCCTCATACCGATCGCTTCTTATGAAGCTATTCTGATCGGGGACTGCTTAAGTAAGATTTTATCTGATCTGTAGATCTACTATTATGTGTTGACACATCAATGATACAAATCAAATCATACTTAAGATATTACTACAACACTTAGTAATATGAATGCCGATTTTATTTCAACTAATAATCTTTATTACATGATTAGATTGAAAATACATTGTGCTAGGGCACAAAAACCCAACAATTCCCTATTCCCGGAGTAGAGGAATTACTAGCAGAATTATATGGAAGCTGCATCTACTCCAAAATTGATCTGAGGGCGGGCTACCATCAAATTAGGCCACAGGAAGGAGAGGAACATAAGGTTGCATTCAGGACCCACCAAGGTCATTATGAATTCAAGGTAATGCCATTTGGCTTGACTAATGCACCAGCAACCTTCCAGGCCCTCATGAATCAAGTGTTACAAGAATTTTTGAGAGATTTTGCTCTAGTATTCTTTGATGACATCTTAATTTACAGCAAGAATGAAGAAGAACATTGGATCCATCTGAGAAAGGTATTGCAAAAACTCAGAGACAGCAAGTTATTTGGAAAGTTAAGCAAATGTAATTTTGGACTCTCAAGAGGTTGAATATCTGGGGCACATCATTTCTTCCAAGGGAGTAGCTACTGACCCACAAAAAATTGAGGCTATGAAGTCTTGGGTTCTTCCAAGGAATTTGAGGAGGCTGAGAGGGTTTCTGGGGCTCGCTGGATACTATAGGAGATTCATCAAGAATTATGGAAGCATAACCAGACCCCTCACCAACATGCTGAAGAAGGATCAATTCAAGTGGAGTACAGAGGCAATATCTAGTTTTGAGGAGTTGAAGAAGGCCATGACCACTGCACCAGTCTTGAGTTTGTCTGATTTCAAACTACCATTTGTGATTAAGGCAGATGCCTGTGAGTATGGTATTGGGGGAGTGTTAATGCAAGAGGGAAGGCCAATTGCCTACATGAGTCAACTACTGGGTCCTAATTACAGAAAGTTGTCTACTTATGAAAAAGAGATGATAGCCATAGTAACTGCAGTTAAGAAATGGGGTCACTACCTGGAAAATCACCACTTCATTATAAGAACAGATCAACAAAGTCTCAAATATCTGATGGAACATAAACTAACTACTTCTTTCCAACATAAGTGGTTGGCCAAGCTGATGGGGTTGTCCTACCATATTGAGTACAAAAAGGGGAAGGAAAATGTTGTAGCTGATGCTCTTTCAAGACTGCCAGAGGCTGAGAACACTGAAATCTCAGTAGTGATTCCAAAGTGGATGCAGGAGGTTATTGACAGTTATGATGAGGATCTTGAAGCTAGAGAGATCATAATGCAACTCTCCATAAAACCAGGATCCCTACCTGACTACTCAGTTAAGCAAGGTATTATATTCTTTCATAGTAAAATGTATCTTGGAAAAGGAGGGGATATCAGAAAAAGGGCACTTGAAGAGTTGCATAACTAAGTGCTAGGAGTGTATTCTGGCATACAAGCCACTACCAAGAGAGTTAAATTGTATTTTTATTGGGCTGGTATGGAAAAAGATATCAAGAAATTTGTGAGTGAGTGCGACACATGCCAAAGGTGTAAGTCAGAAAATGTGAGGTATTCTCGGCTGTTGCAACCTCTAGCATTACCAAACAGACCATGGACTGACATCTCCATGGATTTTATAGAAGGGTTGCCAAGTTCTGGGGGAATGGAGAGTATCATGGTGATAGTGGACAGGTTTTCTAAATATGCTCACTTCATTCCTCTCCATCATTCATATACTGCCCTAACAGTAGCTCAAGCATTTTTGGACACTGTGTATAGGCTCCATGGGTTACCAGTTCACCTTGTTTCAGATAGAGACACCATTTTCTCAGCAACTTCTGGCAAGAATTGTTCAAAAATATGAAGGTTAAACTGAAACTTTCTACTTCCTATCATCCACAATCTGATGGGCAAACTGAAAGGGTCAACCAGTGCTTTGAGAATTATTTGAGGGCTTTTACACATCAGTGGCCAAAGAAATGGCTTAAATGGTTGGTTCTTGCAGAATACTAGTACAACACCAACTACCACACCTCACTTAAGACTACTCCTTTTGAAGTGTTTTATGGCTACCCACCTCCTGCTATGGGGTTTGCGGCAGTCAACTCCAATGTAGCTGCAGTGGAAGAATTCATCAACCAAAGGATACAAGTGAGGCAAGTGATAAGAGAAAATTTGGAAGAAGCCCAAAACAGAATGAAGATGTATGCAGACAAGAAAAGGTTCGAGAGGAGATTTGAAGTAGGAGAGTGGGTCTACCTGAAGCTACAACCGTACATGCAAAGTTCAATACCCCTCAGAAGAAACATGAAACTTGCTCCGAGGTATTATGGGCCATTTCAAATCAACGAGAAGAAGGGAACTGTAGCTTACAAACTTAGACTGCCAGAAGGGTCAAAAATCCATCCAGTCTTCCATGTGTCACTGCTCAAGAAACAATTGGGGCACAAGAATCTATTGATTGGCAAGCTAACGGAAGTGAACTCAAAAGGTCACTTGAAGGTGGTGCCTCAACTCATACTGCAGAAGAGGTTGATCAAGAGGAACAATGAGCCGGTAGTGCAGTACTTGGTTCAGTGGGCAAGATCGGAGCCGGAAGACGCAACATGGGAGGATGCTACTGTGATTCGCTCTCAATTCCCTGAGAGTGCATTACAGTTCAAGGATTGAGGACAATCCTTGCTAAGAGGGAAGGTTTGCCATGATCAATTCAATTTTGGGTGTTCAGAAAAGATTATTGGCAAACTCGGGGTTGGTAAATAAAGGTAGGGATAGAAGCGACATTTTGGATGATGAACTAAGTTAATGAAACGATGCGCTACGAGTAAGAAGCGAGGGTAAGGAGAGCTTGAGGACTACAGCTGGCAGCATAGGAGTGGTCAACGAGAAAGCCAGGTGTCCAACCGTGAGAGGCTCCCGCACTAGCCGTTGAAGCCTTATCGTCTTCGTTTCCTCTTCTGGCACGACCACAATCTGGGTACTACGAGGAACAGAGGAGCCAGAACGCAGAAAAGGGGTAGGGTATTAATGAAGAAGAAAAAGAGGGTTGGGTAGCTTTTGAGATTTTGATAACTTAACATAATTTAGGTAAATTAGCTAGGGTTTGAGTTTTCTCTATAATCGAGTCTTTCATCAATATAGAAAAAGGAGATTTGATTCAATGGTTATGAATTCTGAAAATTTTTGTAAGTCTCGATTCGTAATCATAACATTCTCCTCAACCGACAGGCACGAGCACGACGTGGAGAATTGTGAGTGCATCTCGATGGGTGTGATGGTTAATGGCTTCAACCACTCCAAACCTTATCCTCTTGGCAACTCAAATGGCCCCCATTTTTGTGGGCTCTGCACCAACTAATGGGCCTATCTCTTCTCCTCTAGCACAAGACGAATTCTAGGACAAGTGAATTTTTGGATAGTTCTTCGGGAACTATTGACTCGAATATTCCTTTGCTTATGTGTTTAAAAAATCGAAGGGAAAATATAAAAAAATCCGTTCTTGTTCTCGGAGGCGCAGAAGATGGAGATCTCCGGATTCAAATGTCTCACACCTTCCAGACCCTCTTGATCATCTTAGCCTCTCGAACGTGGGATATTTGTAAATTTTTGGGCATTACGTGCGGCATGCCCGAATCTAAAATGATCACGATCCTCGAAATGGAGGCTAAAAATAGGGATTCTTGAGCCCGGTTTCTTGTTTTTTTTCTTCTCATTCTTAGATGTGTTATCCCTCTCTTATCTTTTTTCTTTTCATGCTTTCTTGTTATTGATGTATATGGCTGTCTTTTGTTTTTTTCTTGGAAGCCTTAGTTGGTTTCATCAATAATATCTTTCTTTACGTTGAGCAAAAAGAAGTGTGGACAAAAATAAATTAAGGTTATGAATCTAAGATGGAACATCAAAATGATATCAATCTGATTTCATTAAGGTTATGTAATGAATTTGTGTGAACAATTCTGCTCCAGAAAAGATATGCACTCTGAAAGTGTAATTTGTATATGTTTATAGGATAGTAAATGAACAATGATATGGTAACTTACACTAAAAAAAGAATGACATTTCAACTTTTGCCTTAGAGATTCATTTTATATTAAAAGATGAGAACTAAACTGAAAACTAGATTTTGAATCCAAACTGATATACGTATAACAGAACTGACGGGATGATAACTAATCTCATGATTTTCCAGTAAATGGTTCCAGCTCCCTCAGAACCTGAAACGCAGCAGCAGAGTATCCCGTTTCGTTACACATATCGACAAATGCATTATAAGTACCAATGACTGGTCTGCAACCAGCCTCTACCATCTTCTTTGTCAACTTAACCACAGCAGTAATGTCCTTTGTTTTACAAAGCCAATAGATCACAATATTATAAGTAACCTCGTCAGGTTTGCAAGTTCCCTCCTCCATCACCCTCATCAACTTAAGAGCAGCATCAATTTTTCCGGCTTTGCAAAGTCCATCAATCAAGGTACTATAAGTAACGACATCAGGCTTGACACTATCTCCCTCTTGCATCTCCCTCATCAACTCAAGAGCAGCGTCAACTTTTCCCGCTTTGCAAAGCCCGTCAATCAAGCTACTATAAGTAACGACATCAGGCTTGACACTTTCTCCCTCTTGCATCTCCCTCATCAATTCCAGAGCAGAGTCAAGTTTTCCGGCTTTGCAAAGCCCATCAATCAAGGTATTATAAGTGACAACATCAGGCTTGACACTTTCTTCCTCTTGCATCTCCCTCATCAACTCTAGAGCAGCGTCAATTTTTCCGGCTTTGCAAAGCCCATCAATCAAGGTATTATAAGTGACAACATCAGGCTTGACACTTTCTCCCTCTTGCATCTCCCTCATCAACTCCAGAGCAGCATCAATTTTTCCGGCTTTGCAAAGCCCATCAATCAAGGTATTATAAGTGACAACATCAGGCTTGACACTTCCTCCCTCTTGCATCTTCCTCATCAACTCCAGAGCAGCATCAATTTTTCCGGCTTTGCAAAGCCCATCAATCAAGGTATTATAAGTAACAACATTAGGCTCGACACTTTCTCCATTTTGCATCTCCCTCATCAACTCAAGAGCAGCATCTATGTTTTCGGCTCTGCAAAGCCCATCAATCAAGGTATTGTAAGTAATAACATTAGGCTTGACTCTTTCTCCTTTCATCTCCCTCATCAACTCAAGAGCAGCGTCAATTCTTTTGGCTTTGCAGAGCCCGTCAATCAAGGTACTATAAGTAACAACATCAGGCTCGACACTTTCTCCATGTTGCATCTCCTTCATCAACTCAAGAGCAGCATCTATGTTTTTGGCTCTGCAAAGCCCATTAATCAAGGTATTGTAAGTAACAACATTAGGCTTGACTCTTTCTCCTTTCATCTCCCTCATCAACTCAAGAGCATCGCATGTCTTGTTAGCTTTGCATAGCCCGTTAATTAATATAGCATACGTGTAAACATTAGGCCTGCAATATTTCCCAGTTTTCATTTTCATATCCCCCAGCAATTGAAGAGCAGCATCAGTGTTACGCAGCTTGCAATAGCAGTTAATCACAGTGTTCATGATAAGGTTATTGATTATAGAACTACTCATCTCTTTATATAAGGATATAACTAGAGAGTATTGTTTCTTTCTGACAATTAACTTCAATATTGCAGCAAATTCTTTAGCCCTATGGTTTTGGCTATTCTTGAGTTTCTGGTGAAATAAATCTACAGCCTCCTCAATACTCAGTTCTTCTTTTCTAACATCCCTGTACATGTCCCTATGATGCAATTCATTTCTTCTACCCATAGCCATAGCCACAATTTGAGATCCAGAACGAAACCTCCTTGTTCTCGATGAAACAACACTTGAGGGGAAATTCACGAGAACCATAGGACAAGTAGCGGAAATGGAAGGAGTAGGAGAAGGAACTGACCTTGAACCAGAACAACACGACGATGTTGAGATCGCCATTATCGTCTTCATCAATGATAGGAATCGGATAATGATTTCAGAATTAAGAGCTTTCCTGTATGTACTGGACTGGACTGACCAGTGACCATCGATTTCATTTATGAATATCTAATTATATATCATTGGTTGGGCTTTCAAATATTTAGAGCCCAGTATCGACGGTAAGATTATACAAGCCCAGCCCTTATAAAACTTTAACGACGATTCAGTTGTTTATTTTTGTTACAATTTGGAGATGTTTTGTATGAAAAAATTTTCTCCACTGTTTCAGTTAAAATGTTTTTATCATATCAAATCATGTGACAGTTGGAAAATATAATTTATATTTATATTAATCCAAATTGAAAGAATTTGGATTTCTCATGAGATATGATGCATGTGATTTACATTTAATTCTCTTTTTTTTGAATGTCCAGATTTTATTTACATCTTATTTTCATATGATGCATACGAAACCTTTATCTAAATTGACAAGTGGCGACTGTTTTTTCGTAATATACAGACTTTACAGATTAAATGAATATTTCTGTTGGTGTCTGTTGTGAATGGTCGCCTCTATTGGCTTGCACATGTTCCTTTATTATTTATAAAATAGAAGTGGGATGGTTAATGCAGTCAGACTGTTTGATTTGACCATACTCCACCATTTGTTCTCTAATTTTTTGACTCGCCATTTTGGGTTCCTCCGTTTTGTTAACGGCGTAAGAGGCTTCAAGGGCGTTTGGAAAAATCCGATAGAGCGTTTGCGTGGTAGGCGTCTAATCAAAATTTGCTCTGGATAATTTTATTCGCTGCCTCCACAAAAATAATTGTCCTGATCTCTGTCTTGCGCTGAAGATAATAACGTTTTGCGGAATTCGTGATTTCTTGAATAACCATGAACTACCAGTGCACATCTTTAAAGGTTGGGAACAAATGACGACTTTTCACATTTCGAATTTTTGGAATTCAAAAGGTGAGTGATGGCCGTTACATATAAGAACTTGAATTTTGAATTGTTTTGCACTTAGTTTGTCATCAAATCTGTAGATTTATTGTATTTTATTTTGGGGGAATTCCATGTCAGTACCCTAACTTTGCCTCATTTTGAAATAAGTACCCAAAGTTTAAAATTTTTTTGCCGGTACCTCAAGTTTATATACGTTGCAATTAAGGTAACAGTTGTTAAATATAACAAAATTGGTATGCAAAAAGTCTAAAATGCCCTCAATAATTTTGGTATGTTAAACTGGTCTGATTGGTTCAATTGATATGATTATTAAATGACTATTTTACCCCTAATTAAATATCCAATTTAACTAATAAATTGAGGGCAAATCTGACTTTTCACTTACACAAATAATAATTATAATTCTTTAATAATTAAATATATATAATATAATATAATAATATTATTAATTATATATTATTATTAATCATTAATCATTAATTAAACCTAATCAAACCCTAATTAACCCTAAACCTACTTCAGGCCGCCACTTCCGTCTCCCTACCGCCGCGCTCAGCCGCGACCCTGACCGGCAACTCCGCGACCTCCCCGTGACCCCGACCAGTGCTCCTCGCGGCCTCCTCCATCGCGAACCCGAGGAAGACGAAGACGACGTCGAGGCCGGATCAGGGTTTCGTCTTCGTCTTCGCCTTCGAGAGCCGCCAACACCTTCGTCTTCCTCGGTTTCGCGACGGAGGAGGCCACGACACCGAGTCCGTCTTACCAAAGGCTCGAATTCGTTGGCAACGCCGCGCTAGGCCTCGCGCTCACCATCGCCGCGCTTGGCCTTGCGCTCACCAACGCCGCGCTCGGCCGTGAACGACGAATGGATTCGACCTGGACTGGATGGCGGATATGGGTTCTTAATGAGCCACGACGGAGGAGGCTGTCGGAGCAGGCGGCCGGAGACAGGAGTGGTGGGGAGGGTTTATTAAGGTTTCCTTAGGGAGGTTAATTAGGTTAATAATAATAATAATAATAATAATAATAATAATAATAATAATAATAATAATAATAATAATAATAATAATAATAATAATAATAATAATAATAATAATAATAATAATAATAATATATTATATATATTTAAATATTAAATAATTATTATTATTTGTGTAAGTGAAAAGTCAGATTTGCCCTCAATTTATTAGTTAAATTGGGTACTCAATTAGGGGTAAAATAGTCATTTCATAATCATATCAATTGAACGAATCAGACCAGTTTTACAGACCAAAACTATTGAGGGCATTTTAGACTTTTTGCACACCAATTCTGTTGTATTTAGCAGTCGTTACCTTAACTGCAACGTAAATAAACTTGGGGTACCGGCAAAAAAAGTTTTAAACATAAGGTACTGATTTCGAAATGAGGCAATGTTAGGGTACTAACATGGAATTACCCCTTTTATTTTTTTTAAAATACGTTTGTTCACATTTACTTTTGTATTTTGAGTGTGTTGGAGAGAGTAATGAGATAAATCCAATTTTTATCGAGAATATTAGGGGAAGGGAAAAAATGTCAAAATTTTAGAATTGGGGTTATAAGAAGTGGATCAGAAACAAGAAAACAAAAAAAATAATGAAAATGGCCGATGTGATTGATTTTAATACAGAAATCGAAAAAATCAAATATTCCAACCACAAGTAAGAAAAAAATTACATGTGAAAAAGAAGAAAAAAAATTACATGTGATGGTCGCTTGATTTGGTTTTAACGTCCCCAAATTTGGCTTAGCCTGTGCAGTGGAGGCAGAGGCACAACGTAGAGGTGGGTGCGTAGAGATCGACATCTTCCCAAACTGATGCTCGCGGGAGAGGTGGGTTCGGTCTCATGGGAGAGGTAGTGGAAGGTGGTCTTCTTGCTAAGAGTTACAAGAAATCTATCTTATATATAATGGGAATAGGGAATGGTTTTGGTGTGCTATCTATCTGCCATCTGGCTTATCTGTGGGGTGCCATCTGCTTTAATGTTTATTAATTTTAGCATAGGGTGTAATTGGTTTTCCGGAGTAGTTGACACCTGGATTCAGATAATGAGAGTATTTACGGGACTGACATTTGGTGCCTTGTGATTGGCTTTGCTTGCACCGTTTCAGTATTTCAGTTTCTCAAGATTGGCTTACTTTCCATTGTGATAATCACCCACACAGATTCTTGGAAATCCATTAATTATATTTTTAATTTTGCTCCGGTTCACTTCTTATTCTGATTGATCTTTGCCATTATTATAGCTACTTTTTATTTGTTTGGTGGTGGTGGTTTTATAATCACCCACACACATTCTTGGAAATCCATTAATTATATTTTTAATTTTGCTTCAGTTCACTTCTTATTCTGATTGATTTTTGCCATTATTAAAACTAATTTTCTTTTTTTGATGGTGGTGGTTTTATGGACAGGTGGAGATTGCAGTAGTGTGAAAGAATTTCAAATATTCTCTGAATCATAATGAATTTTTGCCGATGCGATCGAACCGGACGGAGCTCTCTGGCCAGAAGGTCGTCTGGTCTTTGGAGGAATCGCCGATGAGAATTATTGAACTCGATCAACCGGGTTCCATGAGCTCCAGGCGCGAACAAAATTGTCTGTTTATATTTGAATTTCTGTTACAATGTGTTTGAATCAATTACCTGTGTTTTGCTTCTGTTATTTATGTGCAGGTTTTTATCTTGAATATTTACTTCAGTTTAATATTCATGAGATTTGTTGGGATCGATTGTATAGGTTGGTTATATTAATGTTTTTTTGTATGTTCGGTGCGGTGTGGTGTTCGTAGAAGTCTTTTTGGAACAGAACTGGGACGTTGTAATCCTTCAACAAGCATGGTGTCAATCCTCATTATACACATGAAGAGAAGATTATGAATATTTCCAAATTTGGAGAAGCAAAAGGTAGGTTTTGACAATTCGATTTGTGTATTTGAGAGTTGCTTCTTGCTACTATTGTATTGCATAACCTATCTGGTGTTCTCAACTTTGAATTTTTGTATATGGGTAGGTGTGAAAATAGGGAAACATATTGTTTTTTGCACCTGGGTTTTTGTTTTTGATTAATTTGAAATTGGAGTAATTGGATCTTTTTGGAATTGATCTTTTTCGATGATTACTTGCGAAATGTATTTAGTTACTATTTCATTGAAATGTTGGAATGTTTTTTGTTTTGGGTATGTTTTGGAGGAAGTGATTGGAAGGTTTTGACTGACTTCAAGCTCTGAATACATACCACAATGAGTATAATGATTAATTCTACCTATTACTATTTCAACTAAACCCCTATTTATATACCTTTATCTTTCTAATTTATCGTTGTCTCACAATGCAAAATCATTGTGTAAATTTTTGTCTCTGTCAATACTTCCTAAGGCTTCTTATGCATGCTTTTCTTGATCCAGTGTAGTTATGGCCAGGCTCAAGCAACGGTATCTAATTACTTTAATGATATAGTATTATAGACTTATTTATAGTTATATATTATATATCTCTCTAAATTTGCTTATCTATGGTGGGTTAATTGAATTTCTTTGATGATATAGTATTATGGTTATATATTATACATCTCTCTAAATTTGCTTATCTCTGGTGGGTCAATTGGATTTCTTATAATTGATTTTATATTTGGCTGAGATATACCAAAGTTAATCATGCTTGTTCAGTAGTGAAGTAAGTTCAATTTTTTTTTTGAACTGCTTCCACTTATTGTGCTTGAATTTGATATGATATTGATATAAAAAAATTGATTAAGATTAGGTTATTAATGTAATTGAGATTTTAATATTTTTTTCACTTTACTAAATTTGAATATCTATTGAGAAATGTAAAGTTTTGTTGGATATGAAGTATTGGACTCTCGTGTTTTGATATGTAGTGCATTTATGGATTAGGATTTCCTTGTGTGTTGGTGGTTTGAAAAGTTTAATTGAAACAAATGAACTAATATAATAAACTTATAATTTTGGGTTTTGCTCAAAACATCATAATAGAAGACGAAGTCATTCTTTATGATTGTTGTGTTTCCTGTTTTTATTATATGTTTAGATCAAGCATTTTCACGTGATTTAAGAATTCGGATAATTTAATTATTTTATAATTTAAGACGAATTGTTTCTTTGTCCATCGGGTGGTTTTGGGTGTTATTTATTATCTCTGGATCTGATATTTATGAGAAAAGATATGACAACATTTTGTTCACTAACCTTGGAATTTTATGTTCTGATTTTATGTGAGAGATGAGTCATGCGTGTGCCTGGGTGCAGATCAATTTTCCCCGAGGAAAGGTTTAGTGTATGGACTTATGCAGTTATTGTCTCTACCATTAAAAACCTTGCGTGGAGCTGGTCGAACTCTTAAAGTCTCCCAATTTTGTAGCGTTTCCAATATATTCTCCACATTGCAAATTGAAAATCTGACATTACATTCTTCCGGAATTTATTAGTTGAGATTTTGGTTTCTTAATATATTACTGGCATAATCTCAGTTATTTCTATTGGGATGAAAAAAATGTTGGTTTTTAGTTTGTTCGTTCGGGATTGCTAAATTTAATGTGTTTTGGCTAAAGGTTTCTGCTCCCAAATAAATTTTTGTGTTCTTGGTTTGTTTTGATCTGTACATTCTTTTAGTTATGCACCAACTGTTTTGCATTAGCAATTTAATTCAACTCTGTTTATTAAAAGTATATAAGTTAAAGGTATTGAAATGTTTCGATAATGTTGTGAGTTTTGCTAGATTGGAGTTTGACATGTATAGATCAAGCATTTTGGATGTGAAATGTTTTTTGAATGACTTTAAAAATGCATTTGGCAAACCCTTATGACTCTCATATGTGTTGGAGGAGTGTTAGGTCGTTTCACTCTCTGTGCTGGGCCATAACGACATAAAGAGAGCAAGTTCTTCTCACATAAAAAACATAGAGGGAGAATTTATTCTGTTTGCTGTATTGTCTCAATTTGATTAGCATGTTACAATGTATTATTTATGAATATAAACTTCACAACTTAATAGCACCAAGAATGTGGTTCTTTCTTATTAAATATGCTTGGTCATTCAGGCTAGGAATCTAATTGTTTATAGCATATTTGTATGTTTATTTAATCATTACAATGTATACAGTTTTGCAGGGAGCTACTCTAGAGGATCAAGCTATATTCCTAATGCATTTTCAGAAGCTCAAAAAGAAGATTTGGCTTGGGCAACTTGTACTCTGCTACGCAATACAAATGTTATTATTGCTCATTTTTGGAGGGTTAGTGACTTGATCGTCTTTTGTTCCAGCTTGTATGTGGATACTAAAAGATTCCAGATGATATATCAAAAGTTTATGAACTTGATTGGTTTGAGAGGCAGGTTGAAAAGGTTGGACTCTCTGATATTAAAGATGCACTCTACTTTACTCAAAGTCCATGTATAATACAAATTTGGTTTTTATTTGAGATGTTAGCAAGTCCACGGTATAAAAAGAATCAGAATTCAGTTTCATAACTTACATTTGTGAATTTATGGATATGGTAATAAGTTGTGAATTTGTGGATATGGTAATAAGTCGTAAATTTGTGGATTTGGTAATAAGTTGCCTCGAGCTTCACTGGACAAGTGATCTTGCTATAGCCATGATACATCTATGTGCTTTTCTATTTTTTCTATGACCCGGAGCATAAACATAAGTCTTATTTTATGTATAAGCGATAATTTTTTCCAATTAATAAACTATAGTTGTTTTTGTTATGGCAGTACAATTCTATTTTAGGTTCAAAAAACTTTTGCACATTTGCTTATATATTTTTTTTAAAATTGTTGGGTTCTTATTATTGTTAATGACGATTTATTAATTTATTTGTTGTATGCTCTAACACAACTTCATCTTTATTTGTGGCAGTGTTAATTGGCTTTGACGTAAATTGGTATTGAAATCCTGAAGTTGTTATATTCTCTTCTTTTTTTTCATAGTCGAAACAATTTTCACTAATCGACTCACCTAATAAAAAAATCATGTTGTGCATTAAATTGAGGATAGTTTGCAGTCTCACAAAAAGGGGGAAGGAGCCAAGGAGGTATCTGCATCGATGTCATCAATAGCTCAAGTACACATCTAACTACCAAAATTTCCTCAATTACAATTAAATTTTATGTTTATATATGTATTTTCCACTTTTATGTTTATGTAGGTGAGAGGTGCATGCAATCTATCAACATGGGCGGGCTTTGCTCTTTCGAGTGTCGATGTTGACACGGTTAGACATAGAAATGGTGAGATTTTATAGTTTTTCACAATTTTTTTCAAATAATTGCACCAATTGATCTACTTAGAAGCCATAAAGTAATTACCTTGGGATTCAATATGTTAAAAATCAATCGTTGTGGTTTTTAAGATGAAATTGGCTATTTATTCTCGATATCACGTTTGTGCATGTCTAATGAAAATCATGTGTAGAGTTGAAAATAATTTTCCATATTCCGTAATTTTTATTGGTGAGTTATAAAATTGTCTTTGATGATTTTCTTATGCTCGTGTAGCTCTTGAACTGATAAAACACCTACGTCCAATGGGTGAGACAAAGGCTCTTCTGCAAAATAACATGTACGTGTTGTATTTGTCTTTGTCTAAAGAGTAAACATACTTTAATTTTTATTAGTGAATAGTCTTATATTACTTAAAGATCGTGAACTGATTCGGCGACTTATGATACATATTTGTACAAATTAAACCAGATATTGTAGAGAGAAACTGTCGATGTTGACACAATTATATATATATATATACACACATATATACACACACACACACATTATTGATTCTTGGTGATCGATGAAGTTAACATTGTGTTCTTTTCACTCATGTTAATCAGATCCGCCGCCAAGTTCATCCACTTTAACAAACAATCAACCTCATTGGGCAAGCATCATTCCCCCAATATGTACTCTCTACCTAAGTTATTTGATTAATATTTAATATAATTTCATTATTGAACACTCGTATTCATTACAGCTCAACGACTATATTTATTGATGGGAACACAATAACATCATATCAAGTGTCGGACTTGAAAAAAAATAGCTCGAATTGGGTTCGACTCGATTCAATTTATTTAGTTGCCTCTATAATTGTGAGTTTTTTTTTTACTAATTTTTCCGTTCATATTATTTTCTATTCCATGTATGGATATCTCATATTGCTTTATTCTCAATTGAAAGTTAGGTTTTTAGTAAATTTCATAGTTAACATTGCTTGACTATATTGTGTTATCATATTCATGGTCATGCTTTAAATAAAAACTATACACCGGTACTGATTTTTCGTGAAAAAAGATGATATAATTACATTTTATTCTTTTGAATCACTCTTATTTATGAATTATATATCCTAAAGGACAATACTAGACAGAAAAGAGAGAACAAAATCGCCCAAATAGACTAATAAATGACCCTGAGCTGGCTCAGTGCCTGAACACTTTCTCATAGCGAAGAACTATGGGCTTGAGATCCTGAATGGTCTTGGATATCCCGAGCGTGAGGTCAAGACCTTATCTCCCTACTCTTTCCCATTCCTCTCTGGAATCAGTCTCACAAGCTTTTAATTCTTCCGCAAGCAGCTGATGAGAAAATTTCCCGCCTCTTATTCTTCTGTTGTGCTTCCTCATCTTGTGAACAAGGGCCTTGGAAAGTTTAGGCTTTTTCCCTGCTTCTTGAGAAGAGCTTGGTTCTTCCAATTGAAAGTCTTGGATCCTTAACTGATCAGGCATGATCAGCGCAAGGGGTTCCATCACGAACGGCTCTTCCAATTCATTCTCTTGACCCACTTCTGACATAGTAGGAGACCCTAATCGATAAGGAGCGACTGCCGGACAGATCAGGCTCAAGGAAGGGAACGAGGAAGGTTTCGGGTGGACGGTTGGTGTTTACAAGGTCGAGGTTCTCAAGCAAGACCAATGCAAGGTTGCCAGAGTTGTTGTGACGTCAACTGCTAAGGATGGCTCGAACCCGACACATCGACGGAGGAATGAGAAATAGAAACGTCAAATATAGAACGGAAGAATACAAGGAAAACACTGAGAGAGAATGCAAACCGACACCATTATATATATACACAAACCAGAAAATTCAAACGTAAATTTTGGCTCAATTATTAAGTAACACATTCAGTTGCAACAAAACTACCGTTCCTCTTTATTTGTGTTGCGTCCATATGTCACACTCTCAAAAGATTCCCTAATGACATATGTCGCAATTCCCTACCACGTCTTGCATCCTTAACTGGTCCAGTCTGATCACCTCAAAGGGTTCCATCATGACCGGCTCTTTTGATTCAGTATCGTGACCCGCTTCTAATTTAGCATGAGACCTTAATCGAAAAGAAGCGTCTGTCAGACAGACCGAGCTCGAGGAAGGGGACGAGGAATGTTTTGGGTGGACGGGTTTGTGTTTATAGGTCGAGCTTCTCGACCAAGACCAATGCAAGGTCGTTGATGTTGTTGTAACGTCAACTACCAATGGTGGCTCAAACTCGGGATTGCAGAGTGGGTCGAGACCAGAGGGAGGCGCATTAATGAGAATGACAGTGACTAGGGAAGGAGATGGTGGTATCAAGGTGGTGGAAGGGCCGATGTGAATTTCGCAAATGGTTCAAAATGGCAAGAAATAGATAGAGGGGGTAGAGGTGGCTCAGGCCGGAGCTCCATTTTCAGCGAGTCTCGATCTGCATCGATATCCAGCGAGTCTCGATCTATAGTGGTCAACTCGGAGGTAAACTCCAGCTAGGTTTAACCGAACCAGATCGAGACAATTAGAGGTCAAAATGGAGTGCAATTGGACTGGAAGAGTTTCAGGACTGGTTTCAATTTTGCCACATCAGACATTCGAACTGGTTCACATTGGATTAATGATAATGCAAGAGCTGGGCCCAAACAATTGGATGATTTGAATGGTTTTCCCAAGATTCTATTAAAGAGATAATATGCCTCTTAAGGTGGTGTTTGCTCTCTTGCACACGAGAAGAGCGTTCAAATGGAAGACGATGAGTGGTCGGGCCATAAAGTGGAGAAGATTGATCAACAGGGTGAGAGAATGAGTCGGGAACATCCTAAAATGGAAATCATCACTCGGGGAGAGGGCGAGGATACATCTCAGAGTCCAGTACAGAACTCGGGGGATCAGGAGCAACAGGTTTAAGGCGAGGCAGACGCAATTATCGCTCAAGAAGTGGGCGATGATGGAGAATTTGAAGTTACGAGAGCATTGACTTTGAAATTGTGCCGTGAATTTGAGGATTTATTTCTCTTACACATTTCAGTGGCGGGGTCTTCATTTCAGAAAAGGCAACACATACAATATTTCAAGAAAGTCATTGCATAAAAATCAGGGATGATACATCTTTGATAATATTCTTCTTTAAGAGTTATGCAATTCTTTCAAAAAAAGAGTGATGCAGTTGCATGTTATTTTGTAAATAGTTGTTAAAAAGCATGTAATTATTTGTGAAAGAGAAAGTGACCTCCAGAATACTAATACAACTGCACGCTTTCCATAGATATATATACATCATATTCATATATGTTCATTTGAAACATATATGTTCATTGTTATTGGTGCGATTGTAGGTTTAATAAAAAAAAATTGGGTTGTTTTACGGGGCCAACCATCTTATTTTCCAAAAAATGTCGAGAATATCATAATCTCTCGATAAAGATGGTTTTATTTTCTTTATTTCCTTCTCTGTTTCTATTATGCAAAGGTACACGTTATCATTTTGGCCGAAATCACAATATCCTCCTCCGATCTTAGCATTGCCAATAGTGGATATGGCGGCGGCAACAACTTTCTCTTGCTATGTTTCTTGTCGACGATGGCGGCGGCGAATAGATGGAGCATAGTAGGAGCATCAATTATTGGGACCCGTTTCAGGCCTATCTTTTACATAAAGAAATCAATCAATCCATAATTTCTTCTTACGGGTTATGTGAACGTGTTTCACGTCACTCTAGGTCGAGTACATAATCACGGTTCAAGTTGACTCAGTAATAAGTTAAAACATATTCTAACTTTTCTATTTTGGACACTTTTGTCCAACAACAATGTCGTACACTACACAATGTTATACACATAATTGTAAATGATAATAATTTGAATTACCAACATTTAGAAGAAAAACAATGAAATTTTGTTTGTAATTATACTGTACCAAGATTTTATGGTAGCACGCGCATCGCGCGGGCCCCACACTAGTAGAGGATAAGGATTGTGTCAAAAATGAGATGATATTAATGAATCAGAAGAAGATAGTAATGGACGATAAATTTATAAATACATATAATAAGAAGAGATTTTAATTTTAATAAATTATATTTATTAATAGATGGAATAGAACCGTTTCCATTCACTCAAATTTGTTTGGATTTAAACTTATTTATTCACTTTCTATATAAAATTCTGTAATTGATATTTTTTTAGAAAATCAACATTTTTAAAAATATTTATTTAAAGATGAAATGTCATTAATGAATAATATTTGTTTTTATGTTTGTTTAGTGAAATAATTCACTTTTGGTAACATGATATTGTAAATAATATTTGATTGATGAACACTTATTTCTATTTCTGGTGATTAAGCAAAGTTTGACATTTTGAAATGCGATTTTAATAATCCATGTGTATATTAGTATTTGTTTTCTATTTAAAAATTATCATTAAATATCATTTATGATTAATATTAAATTTTTTATTCCTTTGATGAAATAATAAATTTATGGTAACATGATATTCGAAATGATATTATATTGATTAACATTAGTTTCTCTCTATTTACTAAATTTAATATTTTCAATCATATTTACGTTAATTGAGTTTAATCAAAGATTACTTATTCATAAATAAATTGTAAATTTCTAGAATAAGAAATATATTCAATTTATTTCTTCCTCAAAAGGAAGTTACGAGTTAATCGTATGGGCATATCGAAAATTACATGATTCACGGTATACCCTTTCAAAAAATATATTTATGAAAATAAATATTTTGAATCATATTCAAGTTAATTAATTGAGTATAATTAAATGTTTTCAATCATTTTTCTTGAAAAAAATTTTCATTCATTTTTTTCAAAAAAAATTTTCATTCAATTAATGGTAGATAGAAAAGTGATGTATCGTAAAAAGAATAAGGTTTTCACTCAAAAATAAATTTTGAATGGTTGAAAGTAAAAAAAACAATTAAATTACTATTTTTGAAAAGGAAGTTACGATATCAATTGTATGGTTATTAAGATGAAAATCTCTCATTAATCATATCACGAGTATTTTATGACAAAATTTATTTCAAATATAAAGTTTATTTTTTTAACACTAAAAATAAATAATAGGGAAAATTCCATTTAGCCTCTCCTAAGTTTGGCCGAGTTTCACTTAACCCCTCTTAAGTTCAAAATCTACTTGTGGAGTCCCCTAAGTTTGCAAAAGTCTCACTTTACCCATTTTCAGTTAACTTTTTTGAAAATTCTGTTAACTTTTTGTGATATGACGAAAATACCCTTTCATTAAAAAAATTAAAAATAATAAATAAAAATGATTTTGAACCTTTTGTTTTCTTTTTTTTTTTACGAAAACAAAGAATAAAAAGAATATTTTAGTATTAAATTTTTTGAAAAAAAACTTCATAAAAAATTTAAAAATAAAAAAACGATGTTTAAAAGTCATTTTAAAAAAATTATTTTTACTACTAGCAGAATTTTATTCTTTATTTTATACAATGAAAATATTATATATAAAAGTTAAAAAATCATTTTGATTAATTTATTATAATTTTTCAACAAAAGGGTATTTTCGTCATTTTGCAAAAAAGTTAACAGAATTTTAAAAAAAGTTAACAGAAAAGGGTAAAGTGAAACTTTTTCAAACTTAAGGGACTTCACAAGTTGATTTGTAAGTTAAGGGGAGTTAAGTGAAACTCGGCCAAACTTAAGAGGTGTTAACTGGAATTTTCCCTAAATAATATTTTGTTTATCTTTAACTGTCTCCATATTGATTCGGGCATTTACTATAATTAATTTAAATATTTAACTAATTATCTTTTACGGGCACTTTATATTTAATAAAATAATGCAAAATTTGGCTATTTAACTTATTTAAATTGATTTTTAATATAACGATCAAATATTTAATGACCTATTAATAATAATTATTTCTTTATTCATTAGTAACATCAGAAGAAATAAATAATTTATGTATCTATTAATTGTTTCTTTATTCATTAGTAGCATCTAAAAGACACCAAAAGTGTTTAACATCGATTATTCAATTTTTATGAATATCATATTTTGATTTTGAATATTCATATAACCGACCCGATCAGCCCGAATCGAGTCGAAAATTAACTGAAACGAAAGGAACTGTAATTAGTGGAAAGTGTGAAAAGTTTCTTCACAAATATTTTTCAATTGTTGAGTTTTTTTAACAATTTGTTTTTTAAAATAATTGTCTGATTTAATTATTTTCATTGAATTAGTGGATATTTTGCAAGATTGGTTAGGTGCGGTGTATTAGTGGAAAAATAAATTCTATGTTTCAGAATTTGTGTATGTTTAGTGCATGTGCATTGCATGCTCCCATTATGTGCTCTTACGTGTTTGATTATGTGAATGCTACTGTTTGGTATATCAAGTGCGTTAAATTCATCATTTGATGTCTACTGATATTTGTTTTGTAAGGTTGCTTTGGTTGACATGCACCTATTTAGTTGCTATAAATGCATGGAATATTGGAAGATGAAGGCAATGGAGTCATCCGATATTACCAAATTCTACGCTATGTTCTCGGGAGAATTCTGATTCTTCATTTGGGGTCCTTCGATTTTAGATTGGCGTTAGTGGTTTCAATGGCGTTTGGGAATATTCCGATGGAGTAATCCCGTGGTAGGTGCCGAATCGGAAGTTTGCTTTGGCCCTGAATTTTTGCGTCTTAGTTACTGGATTGTTGTTGCAAGGACTAATATTTAAACGAATGAGAAGGTTGCAATTAAGCATGTGAGTGTTGTTGGGTCAATATTTATGTGGAATTGTATAATTATTTGTTTGGTTTCAGTTTCTTGTGTTATGATATTTGTGAAAAAAAGTTATTGGGCTATATTATAATGATCTTCATGTTCCAAGCACAATATAAGTGTGTATTAATCATTTTTCTCTCACTAACATGTACTAATGAAATTAATGAAGTATCATTATAATATTGTAGTGCTTTGGGTTTATTTACAACTGTTCTTGATAAATTTTGAAATAATATAATTGAAAAATATTATTTGTGAGAAAATAATAAAAATGTACATGGATAAATTGATGGAATAACTTCATCGTTATAGTCCTTAAAATAAAATAAAAAAATTCTATTTTTTTGAAGTCTTGAATAATTTTTTTGTAGTATTGCTTGATACCACAAAAATATAATTCACAGAGTTTTTGTTCATTACCTTTTGTGGTTAATAATCTAATTTGTTTTTTAAAAATATGATTCTTTTGGGTTCAAGTTAGGCGGAATTTCATTATGAAATATCGCAATCTGTTGTTTATGTGGGAATTGTATGTGATTAGTAATTTTAGCGTTGTGCCGCCTACTGGTCTATATAGACCAGTTGATAATCCCTTCAAGATATCTGTTAAATTGATGTTCTCGGATACACTTGCATGTTTTCCAGTTTTGCGATCATGATACTGATGTTGTGCGTATTAATGGTAATGTTGTTCTTACCTGTGCGTTTATTTGGTTATTGTCCATGCAATGTATAATCCTGGTCATTTTTTCCAATTATGTCAGATATTATAATGAGTTACTGAATACATTATTTTCTTTTAACATTATTGTACAAAATTTTTATGGTTCTGACTTTAAAATTTTTAAGACACATTATATTAGAAAATGATGTTCATGTTGATTTTCACGAGTAGCGCGCACAACGCGCGTTTCTCTGATTAACAGTATACATATTGAAGGTAATGAAACTTTGATCCTGGCCAATCTAATTTATATATAAAAAAGTGTGATAAAGTGGCAGAAGTTCTTTCACAAAAAAATTACATTCGTTTGTTTTTTTTGTGTGTTTTGTTTTTTTAATAATAACTGAGGAAATTGGTTATTTACCTGAAATCTATGTGGTTCATTGATTTTGGTGATTGTCTGTTTTATGTGTATTTGAATTTGTGTCTGTTATTGTTTGACAAAATCAGTTTGTGCCCAAGTTCTACGAATTGTTATTTCGTGTCTGTTGGGTTTTGGTTTTGTGCGGTGGCGTCTGTTCGGTTGCGACTCTTCGCCTGGTATATATACGTGGGCGCTGGTTGTGGTTTTGACGGTGTAATTTGTTATTGATCGCAGAGTCCGCTTTTCGTTCTCGGGGAGAATTGCGTTCGTTGTTGTGGTCCTCCGACCTTGTGTCTGCGTTAGTGGCTGCAATGGTGTCTGTGAGTTTTCCCGTTTGAGCGTTCACGCGGTAGGCGTTAAGTAATGGATTGTGAATTGCTTTGCTTCTTATTTATGCGTGTTTCTTGAATTTCGAAGGCGTTTGCGCATGCACGTGAATATGGTGATCTGTGTTGAACCGTGTTCTTCTTTGGCTATTTCTCTTCGTGTCGGTTTCTTGAATTTTCTTGAGAAGAGAAACGAACTGGACTTGCAAACTTGGCCTCTCTCAGCAAAGTTGGTTGCTTATATGTAAATTTTACTTTCTTCGCTGTCTTTTTTGTTTGTGTTATGATCTTATATTTAAAGTTGGTTTTGTTTGGGGTTGTTATTAATAAATAGAAGATTTTTTTTAGCTTTCTTCGTATGAATGTGTGCTTATTAAGTTGAACTTATTTGTTGATGTGACTGATTTTTTTCTTGAACAATTTTTCGGTTTATGTTCTCTTTAACATGTTTAGAAAAATCAGGAAACATGTGCTGAAATCTTGTTATTTTAATTGTAACGTTAGAAACATCCCTTATTTGTCTAGTCACACCTTTTCATTTTTTGTTTATAGTATGATAGCAACATTTTTGGAATCCAAACTGTTTTCTCTTGATGTTTGTGTTTTGTAGGTTGCGTAGAAAATTTTAACCAATAATTGAAGCTTTCTTGATATTGCAGAATTAAGATTCTCATTTATATCGTTCTCCCCACGGTCATGTGATGTTTCTGCATGGTTTCTTGAGTTTGTATGGTGTTCATCATAAAACTATTGTGACAGAGAAGGCCATAGTTATTTTTCATATTGTGTCACAGAGAAGGTTGTTTATATTTTTTTTGTGGTTTATGGAAACGAGTTCTGGTGGTAGTATTTCGGTTTCGCCTGTCATAGTTCACTTTCCTTGTGTAAAGTTTACGTATTAGTTAAATTTAATGTCCGAAGCTTTTGTTTTTTTTATCTTACTATTTGTTTTATCAGTATTTTTTGAATTCTAATATTTGTTCTTATAATGATTTTGTTTGATATTGTTATTGCAGGGATTTTGGGGCGGTGCATAAGATGCATATTTAGATGCATATGTGTTTTGGAATTGAAAACCTTTGTGTAACTATATGTGGGTCATTATGTTGGTTTATTATGCTGTGATTTCAACCATTATGTACGTGACGTCATTAGTGAACTATCGATGTGGTTTTGGGTTGTAAATATTGCGATATATATGTTTTGTTTTGAACTATCATTATGTTGGTTTATCAATGTAGAATGTAAAATTAATTTTTCTTAGCCAATGTTTTAAGTTTTTCTATTTCATTTTTATAAATATAGTGTTTCAGGTTATAAGAATTCTGGTGGCATGGATAATTTCTCTGTGCGAATAACATTTTAGTATTTAATATTTGTAATACATGTTTTAATTTTAATGTAATTAGTATGCAATAATGCATCACAAATGACAAGTTTCAAAAAGTGTACAATTTGTATTATCAGTTAAGGACGTGTTGTTGATTGCAATCGTCAAGACTAGCAAGGGACGCGTTGTTGATTGCAATCGTCAAGACTAACAAATTCGAGGTATGAATTTCCCCACAATGCAACTCCATCTACATCTTTGTTTGTGAATTTTGCTTTGGCCTCAAGCAATGCGGTTCTCAGAAGCGAATAATCGCTTGCGTTAAAGAAAGAAGAAAAATGATTGAGTATGTGTATTTTTCGAACTTGATTGAGCCTATTTTGAGACCTAGAAATAAGAGATATAGATAATCTGTGATTAAGGCTAAAGTTATTTGCCAGAGTGAAGTGATTCTTCGCGGAAAGTTACAAATTAGTTTATGGGCGTTCGTTGAATTTTCTATTGTTTGGCGGAATTAATTCATTTCAATTTTTAAGGTGTTTGGTTGCTTTATATAATCATGGAAAGTGGAACTTTATTTGATTTTTCTATCATCATTTTTTCGGGTATTTGTACAGTAAAAGTATGTAACCAGTTATGAACTGAAGCTATTTTTCAGACAAGATTTGATTTTTTTTTCTAAC
This sequence comes from Geranium rotundifolium, assembly GCA_963920655.1. Lineage (NCBI taxonomy): Eukaryota > Viridiplantae > Streptophyta > Magnoliopsida > Geraniales > Geraniaceae > Geranium > Geranium rotundifolium. The sequence continues at coordinate 37,935,879 of OY987313.1, read as the reverse complement.
TTTCTTGTTTTGTTTGGGAGAAGATGTAATTGAAGCAATCAATATATATAGATGTGTAAAATTGGAGTCTGAAATCAGCAGAAGTGAAAGAATTAATGGGGCAATTTCCAAAAGTGTAGAATTTAAAATTCAAGAACATCTTTTTTATGTTTTACATTGTTAATCAGAAGTAGAAAAAATGTGAATACATTTTTTTTCCATCCAATTCAGTATTAATTTGCCTTTACCAAAAAACATGCAAAAATAAATTTTTGGATAGTGTTAAAGTTTGTATCTTTGGTTGAAAGTAAAGTACAAATTTGTGGTGTAGATCAGTGTCCTTGATTGAATAATTTGGAATTGTAAAAGGTTTGTGTTTATCTTTTAAAATCTAATTTGGTATGTAACTTTACTCAGTTTAATGTTGTTATTTTGATTGACTTGTTAAGTCATAAAAGTTTAGTTCATTACTGGATGAGTATTCTTTTTCTTACATGTTTGTCATATAATAAACATTCAGTGTTAGTCATGCATGAACTTCCTATGGTTGGTAAATGTTTAATTAGATATTTATACAATTTTTAGTTGTTGGAGAGGAATGTGAGAGATTTAAAATTGAGTGCAAAGTGCAAACCCAAGTAAAAGTATTTTGCAATTTTCGTTGTCCTGCCTATTACACCTTTCACTTTAAAGTTAAAAACTTTGAACTCTAAATCTTTCGATTCATATTGTCTTTCATATTGTCTTACTGCAGAAAGTGCCTCAATAGTATGTGATTATTTGCACAAGATATATTTGTCTCCGTCATTATTTTTACTTTTCTTTTTCCAATTTAATTACAGTAGTGGGCGACAACCAACACCTGAATCTAAAATGCGAGATCCATGAAAATACACTTTTTGTAAGTTTTGTTTCTAATGTTATATGTTTGCAATCTTTTTTGGCTACATGTGATGTTATTTTATTATAAATATCTATCTCATTGTATGCTTTCTACTTAGAATGCACCTTTTTGTTAGTCTCACACTCGATCCATGTGTTAATTCAACAGTGCCAACATTCATAATAAAACATGAGACAGAGGTGATGTTAGTTTCAGCGGAGGTTCATATACCGTTGTGATATTGGCCTCTCCTAAAACTATGTTTTAACCTTTTAAAAATGTAATAGTGTAGGTCTTAAATGTTGTCTTGATTAAACTTACTTCGGTAATTTTGTATAAATTGTGAATGAGATGAACTATAAGAGGATATTATTGTTGACCTATTATCAATGGCAATCACTCTATTTGTACAATAAGAATCATATATTCAAGGTTACCTCATCGGGGTTGGTAAGACTTACTCTTTTTCCTTGCATATAATTATTTTTCTGTTCGTACTACTTGAATATGTGTTTGTCAATTATTAAATCATACCAAACATTTTCTTATGCTACTCTTGTAATCATGTCATTAAATTTTTGCTACAGTGGAGTTGAAAGAAAGTATTTTAGGTGTCAGGATGAATATATGGACATGGATCACAGGAGAAGACAGAGTAGAAACAAGGACATATATATAGGTCTCATATGAGGGGAAGTGATTATCACCAAACTACTAGGAGTCGTAGTGTTAGTCTTCATCGCCCCAGAGATTGTAGAAGAGGATAATATGATGAAGAGGCATAGTCGCAACCGATCTTATGACATTATCAATTTTCCCTCTTGTCTGCTATTGTTATCAACTTCTAATTCATAAAATTTCAATCATTTACCGTGTATTTACTCGTTGAATCGCTTCTTCTTCTCGATGTTGTCTCGGCCATCAAAGGAGCCTATCACCAGGAAGGATGACCTCTAGGGGTGACGAGGATAGACGCAATTGTAATGACCACTCACATATTCCTGAAAGTGTTTCAACACGTGGTTGACCTAAAAGCTTTCTACCATTTATAATGTTGATGCGAATTATTTTTACCATATATTTTGTTGATTAAGTAGATATGTGTGGCTGAACATGTTATATGTGCATTTTCTTCGATGATGAAGAATGTATAATCTTTCTGTATATGGTAACTCATTGTTCATTTCTACGTTGCTTTTTTTATTGTGAGCATATTGCAATTTTTATTTTGTTTTATCATGAGCATATTGCAATTTTTATTTTGTTTTATCGTGTGTGTATTGCAGTTTTTATGGGTATACTAAGTGGAACAATGAGGACTACAATTTGTCTATTTTTTAGATGAAACTTCTAATTTAGTTGAAAATTGATGGAAAAAAAAACTAATCAATACATTTTAAGACATTTTCTTTCAAAATATGGAATCCTGAAATTGGTTGGTGGTAGCTTAAAGCCACTGTCATTACAGTCAACTGAATATGAAGTCTAATATGTGACTTGTTCCTCTGTTTGATAAATATCTATACACTACTCAATCTCCTCAATGTTCATTATGTTAGTAAGTTTTTGTTCATCACAATTATTCCCTATAAAACTAATGAATTTAATTTTGCTCTTGAGCCTTAGCTTACAAAACTAAAGAATTTTGACAACCTAATATTAGTACAATTTGGATTCTAAATTAATATGATTTTGTTTTTATTATTACATCACAATGCATATAACTCTCAATTTGACGAGTGAGAAAGATTTGCTCATTATGTTATGAGTGTAGTCTTGAATGATATGATTATGCTAATTTTATTTTGTGGAATTTCTCAGTTTAGTGGATTTATTATCTTTTTCTTTAGTGATATGTCCATATGAGGTACTAAAGGTTTCTTTCTGTACTAAGATGATGTATCAGTTGAAATTTAACTTTTCTGTTGACACTCTTGTTTGATGTAACAAAGTCATTTGAAGATGAATTCATTGTGGCATCTAGCAGGAAGTAAAGATCACAAGCAGCATGATTATCTGCATTCAGAAATCATCCTTGCATCTTACAAATTCAATGTAATTGAGAAAATAATACTAATCTTTTAATTAATATGATTACATTTTCTAATGGTTTGTACATTTGTTGTGAGTGAATCATGAAAAGATACAAGTTCTTTATATGAAAAGACCTCTATTTATAGAAGTAAATTCAACAATCAGTTGGTTTTTTACCAGTCTGTTTTAACTAGGGTGTGCAGAAAACCGGAAACCGACCAAACCGAACCGACACCGAAAGAAACGGTGACCGAACCGACCGGTTTCGGTTCATAACCGAACGATTCTCAGTTCGGTACTCGGTTCCCTCAAACCGAGAAACCGATTCGGTACCCTCAAAAATTGAAGTGCATCTAGCAAGATTCGAAACTAGGTCTAGACCAAGACAAGAAAGCCTCTCTACCACTGCGCCACCAACCAATTTGTGTTATATAATACTTATTATTTTATAAATATAACCACTGGACACTCACCCAAACCCTAATCCCAACCCTATTATAAATACATCTCTTCACAATTCTATTATAAACCCTAATCTCTTCACATCTCTCCACCTTCTTCGACGCCTCCAGCCAGCCCCATCGACGCCTCCAGCCAGCGACGCCGACGCCGACGTCTCCAGCGCCTCCAGCGACCCATCGACGCCTCCAGCGACGCCGACGCCTCCAGCCCCAACGAATTCGACGAATTCGGCGGAGGGGCGCGGAGGCGACGGAGCGGCCTGGATTCTTCTTCTTCGGCCAGTTAACCGACTAACCGGCTGACCATAACCGATCCGTTTTTCGGTTATAACCGAACCGAACCGCACACAGATCGGCTCGGTTTTCGGTTATGATTGTACAATAACCGACCCGGTCGGTTCGGTTCGGTTATGGTCGGTTCGGTTTTCTAACCGTGAACAGTCCTAGTTTTAACGGTCCAATTTTGGTCTTTGCATTTAAAGATCTTTTTGTCAATTATTTTTTAAAGGGTAAATTCCACATGACCCCCATTAACTATACGCGTGTCTCACATGCCCCCCCTTAATTACAAAATCAATTTGTGAGGTGCCTTAACTATCCAAAAATCCCACTCTACCTTTTTTTTGTTGACTTTTTTCAAAATTCTGTTAAGTTTTTGTGAAATGACGAAAATACCCTTCTATCTGAAAAATTAAAATAAATAAATAAAAATGATTTTGAACTTTTTTTTCTAATTTTCTCGTTGTACAAAATTAAGAATAAAATTTTGTTAATAGTAAAAATAATTTTTAAAAAGTTTTTTCTACAAAAAAAATTTAAAAATAAAAAATTACTTTTAAACATCGTTTTTTATTTTTATTAATTTTTATAAATAATTTGTAATAAATAAAAAATTAATACTAAAATATTATTTTTATTCTTTATTTTGTACAACGAGAAAATAGAAAAAAAAAGTTCAAAATCATTTTTATTTATTTATTTTCATTTTTCAGATATAAGGGTATTTTCGTCATTTCACAAAAAACATAACAGAATTTTGAAAAAAGTCAACAAAAAAAGATAAAGTGGGATTTTTGGATAGTTAAGGCACCTCATAGATTGATTTTGTAGTTAAGGGGGGTCATGTGGAATTTACCATTTTTTAAATGTACATGGTAATGAGAATGACAATAGTTATGCGATTAATTTGGTGATATGTAGTGAATAAGGCTTGCAATTGTGTATTTATGAAAAAAGATTTAGCAATTTACCATTGTTGTGTTATTATACATTTTTTGTATTTTGAATATGTCATTTTTGTTTTGTGCATTTTATTATCCGGCTTTTTTGTTAATGGATTTTGTTATCTGTGCGGGTGTGATTATTAACATAATGGTAGTTAATTGTATTGGGAAAATGTTGATTTTGTTGTAATAGATGCTAATATTCGATACAGAATCCCAAATAACCAACTTATTGTATCAAGACATTTTAGGACATTCTGAGCTAGATGGAACTTTCCGAATTTTAAGGACATTTTGATATAGTAAAAGCTTTAAGGATATTTCAGGACATTTTAAATTTTGCGGTATTTTTGGAATTTTCAGGACATTTGAAACATTTCGAGATGATCGAAACTTTAGGGATATTTCAGGACATTTTCAACTTTATGGGACTTTCAGTACATTTTAGAGCATTTAAGAACATTCAAGATATTATGAACTTTTCGGGCCATTTTGAGACATTCGGTACTTTCACGAATCTCGTGAAGTTACTATATAGTGAACTTCACTTATCCGTTTTGAACTTTTCGTGTCTAATATGTCAGTTGCTTTTTATACTCATATACGAGAATCGATATATTTACTGTAATATTTCAGAAATCTAAACAATATACACTATTCTTTTTCTTTGAGATGCATAATGTTATTCATTACTTCCGATTATACTCGGAGGCACTATTAAAACATTACATTTCAATTCATATAAAAATATCTTCAACTATGTGTAAATAGTATATGTCTTTCGACGAATATATAATTATATTTCAACATTAATGTTTGTTTAAAAAAATATCGATACATTGAGTTTTCACGAAAAACACCGCGCATCGCGCGATGCTCTACTGTAAATTTGATTTAATATGATTTTACAAATAACTCGCACATCGCGCGTGCATTACACTAGTTACATTTAATTCTCTTGTAGACCGTGGTACAGATTTTCTTTAAAAATTTTCATCTTTAATTTGCATTAATTTTAAACCCATTTACAAGATTTGCATTCAATATACATGCAAAATCAAATAGAGGCAAGTAATCTTCAAATTCAAAGCTAAGGATGTGAGACTAAATGTTCACTAAATGCTATAAAATTCCAATTGAAACAACAAAAGCTCAGATCATATAAACCATTTATGGAATTAAATTAAATGGTATCAGAGGAGATTTATTTGGACTTTTGTTGGTGGGCTTCGGAACTTGATAAATACCCACATGTAGAATCCCCTGTTAGCCCAATATTATGGGAGGAGTGACTTGATAAATACCCACATGTAGAATATACGTGAGGAAGAATATTATGTATTAGAATAATATCAAAATTATCAAGGCGTGATGGAAAATTGGGTGTACCTAAAGAGTTACATAGTTGAAGCCGAAGCCAAAGTCTCGACATAGAAGAACGTGGCAACCTCATTGACCCGACGACGTTCCCAAATCGTGAGCCGAAGAGCTCTACCACCTTGGCGTTGACTCGTCGTCCTCCAAATTTTTCGTAAGAGTCATCTTCGTGAGCGTGAAGCTGCTCGAAGACGGGATAGGTTAAGTGTTTAAACTCTTCAAGAAAATAAAGAGTACATTTATATTATTAATTTTAAATGTATGGGGTCACCTGATTGAATTATCAGATTTTTGTCCAAGATTAATGAAGTTGCACTTTAAAATTAGTTTGAGAAAATTTCACATAGTTACCCTGTATTATACTTAACTAATCCATCAAATTGGTCTATAAATACACCGAACTTGTCTAACGTGGCACTTAGGCCTGATGATGTTAAATCACTTGTAAAAAATCTAAAATATCCTCAACTAACTGTTAAATTTTCAAAACTTTGTCTTTTATTCATTTTCTCCAAAATGTTCTATTGTTCAACATGAATTATAATCGCATGATTTCTCTTGAATTATTTTCATATTCAAAACTTTGCCGTTCATTTCTCTTGAATTATAATCGTGAGCAGTCACGATCGTCTCTTCTTTTGAATTTGGGTCACGATCGTGACTCTCTGCGCCACAATCGTGCTTCAGCCGTGATCGAGAACGTGCTATGCCACGGGTCTTTTAAAATGACTATTATGTCCTTAATTTTAGTTTTAGATTTGGTAGTATAATTGTAATTACATCTTAAATATAAACCAAATGAATCAGAGATAAACCAAATTGAATCGATTCAATTATAATTTCTTAAACTAAGGGTAGTTTAAGTATTTTAGGCATTTTAGGTTGTCACAAAAAAACTGTCAGTGTACTAAAAATAGAGAAAATTAGTTAATATATGAAAATCTCATTTCACGATAGTTAGTTGTAACAAAGTGTTAGTATCCCTAAAAATAGCAACTTTGTGAGCAAGTCACCGAACATAAGAAAGAGATGCAAACATAATTCAACACCAGAGTGTCAGTACCAAAACTATCAAATAAAATGGATTTAGGCCATTCTTTTGATTAAAAAAATGAAACCGAGTCTAGTATGAATTGTCGATCTAAAAATATATTGATAGAACTTATAGCGGAGTCTCGAAAAACTGCACATGCGACTTCCATCTTGCACCAAAGCTTAGGATTGAAGGATGTTTCTCCACGCAAAACTTGGATTACTACCAGTGAAGCTGTGAGGAACGACCCATTGGAATAATACCATGCTCGAAACATTCGACTTACCAGGTTACTTGGAATAGTTAGGAGCCGCCAATCTTGATTACCCAGCAACGCCAAATTAAAATCTCTCAACCTCTGAAATCCAAGACCACCATTATCCTCCCCCAAAGTTCTTAAGTTTTTCACTTAATTCTCCCAAAACTCAAAGTCATTTTTAGAGCTCATGAACTTAACAAAAGTCTCGGCATACTATAATCCGTCAACCATTTCTGAAAATCACGTTAGCTTTTTTCGAAAATGACGAAAATACTCATGTATTTAAAAATATTTGTTTATAAAATAAATAATAACCTAATATATCTATAAACCCTAATCTATATATGTGGAGAACCCCAAGCAAATATCTCTGCTCAACCCTATCGTAAGTTTTACTCATGCTTCCTCTTAAGATAATGCATCACCTCAAATGAAGCCGACGCACTATCAATCATTAATTGACATGTGATAAATGCACTTTGGAATTCATATATGAATAGATGAAGCAACGGTCGTAACCTGTTCGCCAGGACCTTCGAAACTATCCAGTAGATCATGTTGCAAAGGGAAATAGAAACGATGCAAGTTCGACACATGTTTAATGATCCATATTTCCTATCCGTCGAATTGAATTTATCATCTTCCCGTTCGACTAACAACTCAATCAATTTCGAAACTTTTGTAACAATCGAAAACATACACTCATGTCATATTTGAAATTATTATACGATAAAAATAAGGGTAAATTCCACATGACCTAAATTCCACATGACCCCTCTTAACTATACGCGTGTCTCATATGCCCCCCCTCAACTACAAAATCAATCTGTGAGGTGCCTTAACTATCCAAAAATCCCACTTTACTTTTTTTTGTTGACTTTTTTCAAAATTCCGTTAAGTTTTTTGTGAAATGACGAAAATACCTTTATATTTGAAAATTGAAAATAAATAAATAAAAATGATTTTGAACTTTTTTCTATTTTCTCGTTGTACAAAATAAAGAATAAAAATAATATTTTAGTATTAATTTTTTATTTAAAAAAATAAAAAAAACGATGTTTAAAAGTAATTTTTAATTTTTTTTGTAAAAAAAACTTTTTAAAATTATTTTTACTATTAACAAAATTTTATTCTTAATTTTGTACAACGAGAAAATTAGATAAAAAGTTCAAAATCATTTTTATTTATTTATTTTAATTTTTTCAGATAAAAGGGTATTTTCGTTATTTCACAAAAACTTAACAGAATTTTGAAAAAAGTCAACAAAAAAAGGTAAAGTGAGATTTTTGGATAGTTAAGGCACCTCACATATTGATTTGATTAATTTTGTAATTAAAGGGCATGTGAGACACGCGTATAGTTAAGGGGGTCATGTGAAATTTACCCTAAAATTAATGACTAACCTTTTCCTGTGAGACTCATTTTACATTAAAAGACAAAAACTGAATTGGAAACTGGTTTCAATGAATTTTTCATCGAAACCGATACACTTATAACAGAACTGAAACCGCACCAAATAGGCAAAAACGTTACCTCTTTTTCGCCATGTTCGCAACCATGTAACGAACTTCAGACGATAATTTTGCCACGCCTCTACCAACTATCTCTTATGATTTTCCTGTAAATGCTTCCAGCTCCCTCAGTACCTTAACTGCAGCAGCAAAGTATCCCGTTCTGTGAAACAGATTGACAAATGTATTATAAGTAACAATGTTCGGTCGCATGCTGCTGCTACCATCTTCATTGTAACCTCAACGACAGCAGTAATGTTCTTTGTCTTACAAAGCCCGTTGATAACGGTATTATAAGTAACCTCGTCAGGCTTGCAAGTTCCCTCCTCCATCACCCTCAGTAGCTCCACAACAGCAGCAGTGTTTCCTGTCCTGCAAAGCCCATTAATAATTGTAGGATAAGTAACAGCGTTTGGCTCAGTACTCTCCCGCTTGCATCTCCCTCTTCAACTCAAGAGCATCGTCAATTTTTCCGTCTTTGCAAAGTCCATCAATCAAGGTATTGTAAGTAACAACATTAGGCTTGACACTTTCTCCCTCTT